>OX438672.1:4200000-4722000 GCA_949316385.1 Globia sparganii | reverse complement strand
GAAACTCCAAGGACACTCTTTTAAATTAAGATATTACAAAATCCTGAGTACAGTATTCTTGTTGCTTCTATATGTGAGAACAATGTTATGAAGAAATAATTCAAGATAGTTATAAGATTAAAAAGAAGCCCTGGCAGCTAAGAGATGACCAGTCTCAACTGACAGCGCCCGTTCACGAACATGACGCATGGATCAGCACCATCCAGCTCAAGCATTTTGAAGGGAACCGAATGATCCAACACACGCACCACCATCAGTGAGACATTTAAGTGAGCATGACACATTCTCAACTGCCACGCTCTTTCAAGTCAATATAAAAAAAAAAATTATAATGAACGGATCCATGGTTCTTACATTTACAAAATTTAAAAAAAAATGCTTCTAAATTATACAAAACTATAGTTTCCAATTTATTTACGAGATGAATAAAATTTTACTAGAAAGAGGTGTAAGATATTAATCGAACACTAATCATTTTAAGATTCTAATGATACCTATTACTAGCTATACAATTTCAAGTTTTATTAGAATAGAATAGAATAGAATAGAATATTTTTATTTCAGACCGGAGTCCATAGGGTTAGTAACAATGTTAACTTAAATTCTAGTGTTAGTAGGTTACAGACACATAAAAATAACAGTTAAATTTCGGCGTGAAGCCGCATCCACCTCCGCAACATCGGGGAATCCCACCGATCTGCGAATACACTGATAATACTGTTGGATACTGTTGTTTGTTAAAAATATAACCAAAATGTTTTATATAAAGGAATCCAAGATAAAGGCTGTGCCTAGTTTGGGACCAACGCTGTCTCTATAATGTAATTTTAATGTTGAAATAAACTTTTTTTTTTTACTTTGTACTTCTTCTTCTTAGCATCGATGGCAAAAAGTTCAAACATCTTTGGCCCAGAATTCAGTTGCGCGAACTTCACTCATTGACGCAGACATATGATCATCAAGTGCAAAGATGACAGGGCAGGGCGCAAGATGGAAGATGGGCCATTGCCAGTGAGAAGGTGCCGCATACGCACTTGAGATCTGAGCGATCCGTGAAACTCCATCTGTACTGATTTTCTTTGCTCCGGCCGACTTGGGTTCGAAGTCTATTTAAAAATTTCCAAGTCGTCCACGGTAACGCGCGCCCTGGTGAAAGTCTATCAGATGGTTCGATAAAGTTGTCAGGAGGTTTATACTTTTTACTATAAAACAAAAGCATATAAAATTATATCTTCAAAATGTACTTAGTCATAATTTTATAGTCAGTTGCAAATAGTGAGCGCTCCATCTCGAAACATCAGCGGAAGAGACTCCTGAATAAAACATACACTCCCTGAATAAGGGGGTTGCAAACAAAATAACGAGCATACACTCTTACTGGATGGGATATAACAGATAATATTGATATAAGATAAACTATAGTATATGTATCCACATGGATACATACATACATAATTATACTATAGATAACTCGAAATGTGAAATAATTGTAATTATTATTATATTATTATTAAACTGAACAATTGTAATATTAATGCTCAATCTCGACATGTTAATTTTTATTATTTTTCTCAAATTGGTTCAATGTCTTTTTTTTTCTCTCAATTTTAAATTTTATTTTTTTATTTTTATTCTGCCTACACCATTTGTTATATAAATGCTCAATCTGGACTTGTTAATTTTATTTTGCTCGTTCTATTTTTTATAATTTATGTTCTCTATTTTTTTTTTTTTGTATAGGTACCTAGTTATATGTGCATGCTGTGGTCTCCTGTAATTGAAGGAGCACACGTGGAAGAACCTTTTTTATAATTGTAAATCTGTATGGTATGTGTGTATCCTTTGTTGGAGATCCTCAATAAATAAATAAATAAAATGATCACACTAGTATGATATTTTCGACTTATCTATCCCTTATGTTTTACCTGCCATATTTTATCTCTGCATCACCCTTTGGTTGACTGGTAGAAAATGTCTTAGCCATTACATCCGCATTTGTACAGTTTTTTATTGACTTGTGCATAAAGTTTTAATAAATATAGTATAACTGCACATCCGTTTTTCATAGAGATAAGTAGTGCAATCTGCGTTCACGATTTATTTATTTATATATACTTTATTGTACACCGGAAAATACATAACAAAAAAAAAACAATTATTACTACAAAACATACAATGGGCGGCCTTATCGCTTTCTGCGATCTCTTCCACGCGATTTTTCTCTGACGTGCCATTTTTCTCTTCTTTGCGATTTATTTGCCAGAAATGTAAACAAATATGAATTAATGGAAAAATAACTTTAATTCCTACACAAAAGTTCAGTTTACGCTACAACTTCAAACATTTTTATAAACTTTTTCAACAATGCTAGTCACTTTGAAATCAACTCAATTGTCATTGATATAAAGTTGATATTTGTTTAACTTCAAAAATGGTAGGGGTGTGCGCACTTTAACTATAGTTATATATCGCCGACAAATACCCCAATATATTTGGGGTCTCCGCAACACGTCTTTTTCTTCGATACTTCTCTAGTCGTCATCTTGGTAGTCCATTAAATGATAAATGGCTTCGGCCTTCCCTTACTCTCACACGTTTTTCTTGCCGTGAAAATCTATAGTTTATTCGCCATGTGTAGGCATGGTCGTCAGTGTTGTATGGATCTCTATGTAAGCTTGCTGACGGAGACGTTTTTTCTACGGCACGGCTTATACGCTGTACTTAAGCTTAAGGACCTTTTAGCCATCCACATTCAAAACTTTTCTCACAATCTTTTTCTCCTTTGTTCCACAATTAGAAATGGTTTTCATGTTATGGGCATAATACAGACGTGTATTACATGTCCATACCATGACAACCGATTTCCAATAACTATGTGTATGTCATTGGCAATCATCAAATCATAGAATTCTGCCACTTTGAATGATGCTATAAAAACCAAATACCACGTTAAATCCTATAAGTTGATTTACAATCCTAAATTTCAGATGACTAAACCCTTACTTCATTGTAAGTTAAGTTTCCACTGTTTAAATTTAACATACTCAATAACTCGACGACTTACCTCCAACATACGAACATGACCTTGCCGTATAATTTAACCTCCTTGCCCTTCCTACATTCCTGGTACCGCAACCGCTTCCATTGCCCCTACATCTTGACAAAATAAAGTGCAAACGGCCCAACGACAAAACAAATTGTAGGCGCGAAAAATTCCATCCCACTTGAGAGTCTCGCCGTGTTTAAATAAAAACACCGTTACTTTTTATTACATAGCCAGTTTCGAGGGCAATTTACACATTCTGTAGAATACAGCCCGATTTATTTACGGTTATTAAACGCAACGGAAATTGAGAAGATGATGTTGTTTCTTTGCAAGAAGTTTCAAGTAAAAATTGGTCAAATAAAGAATGCCTTATAAAATTTCAGGAGAAATAAAAGTTTTTTTCAAAACCCAGTCACTTTAGTCTTTTTGATGCTCAAAGGGTATTATCAAAGAAAATTTATAAAAAGGTATAATAATCTTCATTAGTATCAAAGGGCCATACAAAATATTTTGTTAAGTTACATTTTTGTTCCTTTAAACGATTAAAATCAAAAGGAACTGGTTTTATTAAGCACACCAGTGAACCCGTACATTTATGTTGAAATCCATGCTGTAGGAAGGGAGATTCACTACTGCAGCTAATGAATGACAAGTGTCACATTTATCTTAAAATCTCTACAGAATCTGCAAAAGCTTAAGCTTCTTGTTGAAATTGCTAAGTCTAGCAAAGTGAGCGGAATTTTTCTGATTGAAAAATGTTGGTCACAGTTCTTTTCAAGGTCTGAATAAAAGAGACTCCATTATATAGTTGCCGTTTTATTTTATGTTTCCTTGGTAGCAACCTGATAAATGCAAAATTAATCGCAATACAACATTAATCTTATTACCTAACAATTTACATCAACTCCAAAATGTACCAGGATAATAGTAACGCAGAAGAGATGTAACATTAATGAATTAAAACAATTTTATGAAACATTCCGATGGGTGAATTAACTAAACAATGCTAATTAGGAAACGAGTTGCGGAGTTTTGAATGCACAATTAATGTAAAGAGAACTGGAGTTATTAGAATAAACGTTTGCAAATGGCTGTGGAATTGAGAGTAACGATTTTAATTATCTTATTTAATTTTAGGGTAACACAGACGCAAAGGACTCAAAAAAACAGTCTCTCTGTTTGTTTGATTCCTTTGCGTCTGTGTTTTCCTTAGAGGGAAATACGTGCAATTAATACATCTCCAGATTTCATATACTTAGGTATTTCATATGTTCATATTTTAATAATATTATGTACATAAACAACATAGACAACATTAAACAAGATTCTTTATTAAGTTTAAACGGCCAATAAAGACGTAATTATAATAATGTCACATTAACCCCACACGCTACTTAAACTATAAGCAATAAAACAGCTTAGATATGCACTGAACGACCTTTCCTAAAACCTCTTTAGGATTTCTGAGATCCTAGTAATGACACAGACGTAGTATGGAGATCTTTCCACTAACGGCTTAAGACTGCTGTTAAAACTTGAACGTTTGTGGCCAAATCTCAGGCTAAAGGGGGTGCTCTTAAGTTCTTCTTCATAGTTATGTTATTAATTAATCTGCATTCGCGATTTATTTTCCAAAACACATATGAGTTTATGGAAAAATAACTTTAAATCCTACACAATAAATTACGCTACAACTTGAAACATTTTTATTAATTTTTCAAAAAAAATCACCTGTTCCCTAGGTACATTTATGTTCGTATAACTCGTCAAAATGTAGGGAACAGCTGACTTTTTTTTCACGATTTCAGGTTTGGTCCCATAGTAAAAGTTGTTCATAATGATGTGTACAATGACCCCCTAGAGTTAGTTATACTCGTAGGATATAAAAAAAAACACGTTGTAAAGTATGTCATTTTGCTACTATGTGGCCTGTGCCTGCTAAAAGGTTGCTGACAGCTGTTATAGATTATTTTGTATCGTAATTTATATGTTTTCCTTCTAATAAATGTATAATTATTAGTTGAACCAATAATAAGTAATACATTTTAAAATAATTTTAAAAAATGAAGTACTTATATTTAGTTATACATTGAATTTTAAAAATAAACTATATCTGTACCTAATAGTATTTAATAAATTATACCACAAGGACCAATTTAACAAAAATCTGTCATTAAAACATATAACCTAAGCTACGAGAAAATCATATTATGGAGAAGAGAAGAGAAGCACCACTCTAAACGCGTCCCACACTAGTTAATAAATATCAAAGGGATGAAAAGCCCCTCACAAATTATAACAGTTATAATCTGGGGTTACACTCTGCATAGTTATAGGATAAACTTTATAATATGGTAATCATTAAGTTAGGGACTTAGGGTACAAATTACTATGGTGTTACTTCTAATTAGCTGCAGTAAAATTACATATTTTACTGTCATTTCGTAAAAAATGGACATTCTAGGACATTCGAAATTTACCAATTTTGATTTAACTGTTATCATCTACGATTTTATAGATTCACGCTCCTACAATTTTTACCGATTTCACAAAAAGGAGGAGGTACTATGTTCAGATGTTTGTATATATATTTTTTTTGTATGTTTGTTCATCGAATACTCCGCCAATTGTGGACCGATTTTCAAAATTCTTTTTTATTTGAAAGGCTATGCTCCCGAAGTGGTCCCACTGTCACCAAATCGGAATCTGATGAGGGAATCCCATGGAAATCGAGGGAAACCCTCAAATTTTGTAGGCACACCTATAGCGATTTGCGTATTTTTCATAGTAACTCGTGCATTTGCTCTCAGAAAGCACCATCCGGTGAAGTGGGACTGATGATGAAGACCACAGATGGCCATCGGAACTACTCAATAATAAATATTTTACGGGTTGTAATTCGATTAGGTACTTTAATGTCGCTGCTAAGCACAAAGCGTATCGTGAAGTGGAGCTGATGGTGACTTCTCAATCAGATCCAGTTCTCCTGGTTTTTACAAGGAGAACTCCTCAACAATTAACGTCCCTGCATCGGGAAAATCAATGTTTTGTAAAAGGTGATGAGCAGTTGAGATTAGGCTATTATAACTTAGATAAGTTACAAACTGGCCCAGTAAAAAGTGAAAAATAAAAAACTTTTTACAAAAAAAACAACCGACTTCCAAAAAAACACTACAAAATTAAAAATAAATTTAATTTCGAAAGTCGGTGTCAATAAAAGAAAATGCGGAACCAACGACACCGACTTCCGAAATTAAATTTATTAGTGCTTAGATAACAATGGTACACAGGTACTTTGATTGATTAAATAAAATATATAATTTCATATTTTTTTAATCTTTCCGCTTTTTCTATAGAAAACGCCAATTTCATACGTAAGGACTTTATTAAATATACTATGCTTTTTTATCTAATTTTTTATAAAATCAATTTAGCATTGATCAATTTTCAACTGAATGTTAATTGAATGAATCGATTCTTTTGTCACATCACTATTTGAATATCAAAAAAGTGGTAACACATAAGCTGTAATTTTACTGAAGCTTTTTTTTTTTTTTTTGAGGATGGGCAATCATCAAATGACCCCTCCCGCTCTGGGTGGAGCAGAAGGGAGTGTCAGACTCTTACTAATTAAAAGTTCGACTATAAGTAATCTTAGATACAAATATCAGATTATATTTAGTTGGTACTCATTAATTGTTACATATTACAGAGATATTTTTTGATACAAACAGAATTAATGATTTATTTATGTTTCTGGCTATGTTAAACCTACATAAAAATTACCTAAACTTTTGGCAAAGTATTATTAGGTAACTTGATCTAACTTACGAGAGTACGTGTGTGGCGGACAGACACTATCATTCATATAAATTATAGAACAACCACTGCAAAGTGAAAAATAACTTTTGTAGCGGTATCTACAACGCCACATGTGAACAACGCATCATACTGACGTCACAAAATCCTACATCTCGCAAGCAGAGTTTACCGCGCAACTAGCATACATACAACGGCCCGACATGAATCATTGGGCAGTTGCTCGCCAGACACAACACCCGTCTGGTCGGAGGATCCTCCCTATTCTATAGAGTATGAGTGAACTTTACACTCTGTTCCTCATACCTTTATACTTTAATTTCGGAAGTCGGTGTCGTAGGTTACACATTTATTTATTTATTTATATATACACCACAAAAATACAACGAGTAAAGATACATCAAACACTACAAACTATACAATGGGCGGCCTTATCGCTTTCTGCGATCTCTTCCAGGCAAAAGCAAAGCAAAGGCATTTTCGTTTTGTGCCACCAATTTCCGGAATTAAAGTTGTTTTTCAGTTTGCAGTGGTTTTTTGGAAGTCGGTTTTTTTAAGTTTGTTATTTTTCACTTCTTATTTGTATCTACCCCAAGTAAATTCGTATAGCACTACGTTCTATCAGCGAAAGTTATGATAACATCATCAATATAAACTAAGTGGAAAAAATACGTACCTATTATTGAAGCTAACTCAAAAACTAAAGCAAAGTAAATAACATTTATATGGGACCACCACAGAGGCATCACAACGATTAAAAAATATTTTTTGAAATCGATCCAGAATTGCTGTAGATATCGCCTAACATACATTAGAAAAAAAAACTGTCGAATTAAGAAACAATTTTTTTGAAGCAATCAAAAATATTGAACGGACTTTCTATAAAATTGGAAAATTCTCTAGCCGAGGATCTAAGAAATAATTTATTTAGTAGACCGTATATTAACTCTTCGCTTGGCTTATTCTAATCTCTAGGCTTCATTATCTTCAGGTACGAAATTGGACCGAAACGCTTAGGTTTTTTTACGTTCGGTATCCATTTTTCGGCAATAGATAAAACTGACTTATGAATGAAATAATTTAGCTTGGGGCACAAAACTAAAAAAATACAGTAAACAAAGTAAAAAAAACCTAATACTGAAAAGTATTTACTTCGTCTGAAAGGCTTCAGAGTGGAAAGCTCTTACATTTTTATCCATAACATAATCCATACATAATTACATAACAAAATCCAATCCATCCAAAAATCCAATACGTAAATGGATTACGTATTGGATTTAATAATATAATAATTTTAATCCATTACATAATTGTATGGATAAAAATGTAAGTGATGATTTTACTGCGGGGGCATTGGCCTTCTGATGGAAAGAGAGATTTGGCCATATCCTCGCCGGTTTCCTCACGATGTTTTCCGTCACAGTTTTTGGAGCAGTATTTTTTTTTGGTGAACTAATTTACACAAAGTAAAGCGCCTTTCTGGGTTCGAACCTACGACCTACAACACGTATTTCGCGGCCACTGCTCTACTTCTTTTGACTATACTTTTCATAATTTTAGTGCCAATTATTGTGGCACGGAAGGTGCCACAAACAATGCAAGCAAAATGACCGATGCCATGCCACCGACGACGCACCATGAAAAATGCGTGCACTGACTTGTCCAGTCAGTGCACGCATTTTTCAGTAATCACAACTTGTAAGTGGCTCAGCTCAGAACTTAAGGAGCTCAACGACTGAACAATACCAAGGAAAGGACATTTGGGTAGGCCGCATAAAGTACTCAAACTGCCAGACCATCATTAAAATAACTGAGAAAGAAAAAAATACCCTTAAGGGCCTATACTAGCCAAATGGCTTAGCATGATCCTCCGTTATGTCAAAAATACTGCAGCATTAATTTTGAAATAAATATATGGTAAAGTTGAGGATTCATGTCACGTCTTATGTTTAACGAAAACACGATTCCATAAAATTTTCTCGATAGAAAAAATTCCAAAGTTACCTCCAAACTGAACAATAAACCACTGGTATTCAAAAAATACTTCAAATTATATCATGAAACTTTGTATACTAACTAAACTAAAAAGCAGGTCATATGTTTTTTTTTTTTTAATTACCATTATTTTCACCGTAAAAAGCAAATACCTAAACTATTGGCGCTGCCTGCCGCCTAGCACCGCACTCTGTCTCGCTCTCACTCAGTCCGCGAGCAGTATCGTGCGAGCGAGATAAAGAGTGAATTTTAGCTGAGGTAGTATTGGCTCTTTATATTCACTTAAGAATTGATATGTTGGACTCATATGAAACCCGTGCATGTTATACGATATTGATACGTCCGTTTCAAAATATCCAAGTTTAAAAATACTAGACTACTCGAAGATGTGGCAAAAAAAACTGATTTAATGTAGAACACAGACATAAACAATATCTTGATTATGTGAACAAATCTGACTAACCCTCTGGCTTAATGTCGGCACGTGTGGCAGCAAAAACTAAAGGGATATGACAGCAAAAAGTCCTAAGATTTCTGCAAACGAAACCCGTCGGTCGTAGATAAAACGGCCTGACATGTATCATCGGGCAGTTGCCCGCCAGACACAACACCCGTCTAGTCGGAGGATCCTCCCTTTTTCTATGAAGGATGAGTGAACTTTACACCCTGTTTCTCATACCTCTATACTGGTGACCCCTAGTATGAACGTCAGCGCAGCCTTCGTGCACCTACGTGCACAAAATTTCATACAAATCGGTCCAGCTGTTTTTGTGTGCATATCGGGTAGGTCTGAGAATCGGCTACTATCTATTTTTTTCTGCAAAACGACGTTTGCGGGGACAGCTAGTCTAATATATAAAATTCACGTGTCACAGTGTTAGTTACCATGCTCCTCCGAAACGGCTGGACCGATTTGTATGAAATTTTGTGTGCATATCGGGTAGGTCTGAGAATCGGCTACTATCTATTTTTCATACACCTATTTTTTTTTTGCAAAACGACGTTTGGAGGGTCAGCTAGTATTAGATAAAATGGTTACTACGAAAATATTGTAAAATCAGTATCTGCCTTTTAGGTACTAGGCTTACATAAACGCGTAGTACATACTTATCAATTCCGTAGGAACATTCTGTATAATTTCATTAAACAAACACTTTCTTCTCAAACGTGAAGAACAAATTCTACATTGTTCATGAAAACATGTTTAAGTGAATATTGTTACAAAAGAAAACGGGGCACGTGGTACAAAAGTAAATGTTTGGTACAAAAGGTTGATTATTGAATAAATTATTTTCAATTTCCCTGTAAATTACGAGGTTGAACCAAACAGGATAAAACAGACAATCATTGGAAGAAGCATTGTTATAATATTCCTTAGGGAATACAGATTATAGGTATTTAAATAGCTGAAAATCTTGTAACTCTCCTTAAGTCAAATTCTTAAGAGAAAGAGGCACCATTTGGCTGGTATTCATATCCGGCTGTCCATTTGTTTGTACAGATCTTAATATTACGGCTATTGACCAGAGTTTGAAAGCTACTTGCTTTGTGTAAGCTCGTTTAATGTTACCATAGAAAATTGTATACTTACGTATATATCACATTTCGTCTAGTTTTCTACCTAATAATAACAAAGTCATGATTCTTGATCGAGCAATATCAAAGTAACATATATAGGCATAGAAAAACTATTACGCTATTATAACATAGAATTTAAGTTAAACGTAACCGCTTTTAAATGTCTGGTTGCCTGGTAGTCTGGCTTGCTGCCAGTCAATTTACTTCGCCGCAAACCTGATGGGTGGTGCTTTGATCCAACGAATATATTATGTAACTTTAGGCGCTATGTATGTATGTAATGGTATATTTCTGTTTTGATTTGGAAAATGGATTAAAAATTTTGGAATCCATTGGATTTCGTCAAAAAAAAATAAGTTGTCCACCGTGATGTCTCTACAAGAAATGACATAAAATGTTGTATGAATTTTTTTAAAAGTAATTGACAAAATCTTTGCCTCTGGCACACTCGTCATCAGTTACAGATAAAAAAAAAGAAAGCGTTTATTAGCATTATAACAAATCAAAAAAGAGGAACTAGCAAGCTACAAGTCTATACTCGATAATCTAGACTAATAGGTATGTATAGAAACGGACAGTGCCGACATAACACTTTGAATTAATCCTGGAGCTAACACCTCCATAGACAACGCAGTCTAAGCTATAACAGCCATGGCTGCATGTTTCGAAGGTATTACTAGTAAATGATTTAAGGATACCTGTATTAGATTCATAATATATACAAAGTGTTAAAAAATTAACCCGACAAACTATAAGAGGTGCTTTAGACCATCGAACTGAATAACATTCACTATGAGACCAACTCTGAAATCACAAAAAAAAAATCTGCTGTTTAATACATTTTGGTCAAGTAGGTATTGAACTTTTGTATTAAACAGCCGATTTTTTTTTTGTCAACTTGCTCATCGCCTTTTACAAAATACTGTTTTTACCGATGCAAGGACGTTAATTGTTGAGGAGTTCTCCTGGTATTTCACCATCAGCTCCATTTTACCATTCGCATTGTGACGAGCATAAATTGCTTAGCAACCATATTGAAGTACCTAATCGAATTGCAACCCATGAAATATTTATTATTGAGTAGTACCGGTGGCCATCTGTGTTCTTCATCAAATGGTGCTTTCCGAGAGCAAATGCACGAGTAACTATAAAAAAATACCCAAATCGCTATAGTTGTGCCTATAATATTTTAAGAGTTCCTTCGACTTTTCCAGGATCCCATTTTTAGATCCTGACCTGATGACAATGGTACCACCTGGAAAGTATACCTTTTTAAACAAAAAAATATTTTTTTAAATCAATCTAGCCGTCTTCGAGTAAAAAAAACGACAAAAAAAACATACACATCCTCCTTTTTTTTAAGTCAGTTAAAAAGGCATAATGGGTAATGTAATTTTATTTGAGCATGAATTTATGTATTCAATAAAATAACCTTTGTAACGCATATTAATAAATAAGTAGGACACTTTGTGCGTTAACCCAACAAATGCATTGTAATTAAATAAATATTTGTACTGAATTTACATTTCATATTTTATTCTGGGAAATACATAATCGGTTACATTTCCCAGAATAAAAGATTATATTGATATTGTTTGTATGTATTCACACATGTCAAAGTAACATACAGCTTGTTTGGATACAATAAATCAAAATCAAAAGTCATTTATTCAAACTAGGCTGAGAATCAGCACTTTTCGAACGTCAATTACAAAACACAGTCCCCCCAAAAACGCCCGCCCTTCACCACTTCCTAGTGCTTTCTAGTGAATACGAGGAAACTCTAATTATTTACCACTGTGTTCCAGCAGTGGGAACATTATAGGCTGATTGTGATAATTTACACTTTATATTATTTGACGGCGCGTTTAAAAGTTTTGCGACGCTAAACTTACAGGGTTGATTTTGGAATGAATTTGACAGCTGTCAACTTGGCGTAACCCCGGCTAGGTACCAAGAAGTTTAGAGATAAAAGTGGAGGCCACACTCTGAAGAACTAAGTGAAACCGACTGTGGGCTGTCGCTCTCTTTCTGAATACATACATAACACAAAGAAAACATATATCACTGTTTCGTTCTTAAGTACGTATTTAGAAAGAGAGCGTTAGCCCACAGTTGGTTTCACTTAGGTATTTAGAGTGTGACCTCCAGTTTTATCTACAAGCTTCTTGGTAGGTACAGAGGCGGCGGCGGTACGACTCGCCAAAATTTGAAAAAAAAATAAGATCGAGGAGATCGATCGAAAAGCTGGCATTGATTTATTGTGACTATAAGATATTGGTGTTTCCCAATGAGCTGGGGGCCAAAATAAACACTACGCAGAGCCTTGACAGAGCCAGAAGGCGTCGCGGCAGACCCCGTAGAAGAAGGCGGGAGGAGCTGGAGAAAACAAATCACCAGTGGTCCACTTCAGCCCTGGATCGAAAGAGCTGGAAGTCATGAGGAGAAGCCTTTGTCCAATAGTGGATTGACGCAGGCTAACAGTAACAGTATGATAATGGTGATCATTGTGATTTCTCAGCAGAGAGTTGATTGATTTGCGCTCGTGCCTCACGTACTCGGTGGAATTTCGTTTACATAATTGTTCATTCCCTAGACAAAGACTTCTGACATTATTCAGAATATTATTGACTTCCATTTACTTACATCTCCTCGCCCGCACACCACCGCATAAAATGTAATGGTCTTAAGAGAAAATGCGGTCGGAGAGAGTTTTGAAAGTGCTTAAGTAAAAAGTCATAATTCGAGGTTTGTCTCTGGCCTATTTCCTCCTCCAATATTGGATCAATTTAAAAGATATTTCATAAACTGAATAAGAAGGATATACGGTATTCTTATATTTTTATTTTTTCATTAATAGTTGCCTTTATACACTAGGCCTCTGTTGACAGTGGTTTAAATCGGCAATTTTTGAGGGTTCTAGTGGTTATAAAAATAATGTATCATCAAGAAGGAAAACATAGGGACATACAACTAGTTAATATTTATTATTCTGTAATAAATCATTGCTTTATGGTTATTAACTAGAAAGAAAACTCGTCTTAATAGGCTAATAGGGAAATTTCCTCTTAATAGGCTCGGAAGTGAAAGAAAATGACGGAAGTATAAGGAAAACGAATAAACAAACTTTAATAACCAAAATATCAGCAAAATATAGGTAATACATTGGGTTTTCAACGATGATAGGTAATGGACAGATAAAGCAAAAAAAAAATGCACATCAATTTGACGGCTAAAAAAGAAAAGTACTTATTTGACATTCTATAAAAAAGTCCTTACGGTCGTCGTCGCTTATAAAAACGACATATTGCCTAATTTTTATTCAACTTTATGTAGCACTAGCGGCCTGTCCCGGCTTCGCACGGGTGGACATTTATTTTTTAAACATTGTATTTTTTTCTTGCAATTAAAAAAGCCTATATTAATCAGTGATAATGTAGCATTCAAATGGTGAAAGAATTTTTAAAATCGGTCCAGTACTTTTTGAGCCAATTCGTTACAAACATACATACAAATGTTTCCACTTTATAATATTAGTATAGATAAAAAATGCAAAGGCGGTTTTTATGCGATTATTCATGACTAGCTTTGCCCGCGTACATATAACATTAACTACCTGCCAGTGAAAGTCGTCTGTTTTGGAGATTAGCTGGAACAATCAGACAGACAGACAACATTTTTAAAATTGTTTTGTTTTTAGTAGGTACCGTAAAAACTTTCATATGCATTTAGTAAAAGCTGTTATTTTGACATTAGAAACACACTTAAATTTTATTGATTTAAATGTTGTATAATTATTTACCCAATTCGTATATTTATATTATTTGTATTTATAAATGGTTTATTTTGAAGTCTGCGTATAACCAAGGAATACCTAATACCTACCTAATTATATAGCTACCACCTAAGTACACATTATGGTAAAGCAATAAAGATATTGAGTAAATTGAGTACCTAGCTGGGTATGTACTTCGTAATATCTAATGGTACCTCATTCTGCATCCTAATTAATAACGCCATTACTTGCTAATCTTAGGAGATTAAGTAGACAATGTGGTATCTTAAGCTCCAAAGCCGAAGCAGAATCTGATCAATTTATTTAATTAATAGTTTAGTTAAGTCGACCGACCTCCACGTACGATTGCAATCAATCGCAATGCCTTTCATTCTGAAAGTACAACCACATTCATTGCGTTAGTAAGAAAGAAAGAAGAAAGAAATCTTTTTGTTTGGGAGATAAATTAAATACAAAAAGTGAAAAAGGAGCATTTAAAACTAACAAAGTTACACTAAAAACAACCAGAAAAAAAATATAGGTTGTCTTTAAAGTCGGTTTACGGACGATGGTTTTACGTGATAACGTCATAAAGAAACATTGATGGATAAATGTGTCACAAGCCAACGCTTGGGCCGATCGTGCCTCTCTATCACTTGTTCCGCGCTCTCGTTTGCACGCTCAGGCTCAGGCGGAACGTGACACTTTTTCGTGCGTGCCGCCGGTGTTCTTCGATTTAAAAGACGTTGTCACGTCAAAAAAAAAAACAAAAAAGATCTGCGCGAGGCCAAAAAGGCTCCTATCTCAGTATAACACTGCGATATTTAAAAAATAAATAACGCAGTGCTGATATTCCGATAGCGCCCATTGTGATACAGACACGGACATCTAAAAATCCCACTATCAGATTAAAAAATAAGAAAAATAATAAGGTTTTACGTTGTTGAGAAAACGAATTTTTCAAACCTGATTGTGTTTTCCTGATTGTGTGTTGAGTGATTTCTCCATAAAAACGCTCTCGCCTGTTTTCTTTCTGGTTAATGACCATAAAGCATTGATTTCTTACAGAATAATAAATATTAACTACTTGTGTGTCCCTATGTTTTCTTTTTTGATGATACATTATTTTTATAAACACTAGAACCCTCAAAAATGCCGATTTAAGCCGCTATCAACAAAGGCCTTTTTTTTTTGTGGATGGCAAAACATCCAATGTCCCCTCCCGCTCTGGGTGGAGCAGAAGGGAGTGTCAGACTCTTACTGACTAAAACCCACCCGTGTTCCTTCCTTAGCCCTTTGTGTTCCGGGGTAGCGGTAACCCTTTCGGACAATCCCGCTGCCCCGGCAGGCTACGGCCCTTACGGGCCCCTTCCTTATGCTGACATCTCTTTGAGGCGCGCGTGGAACACGTACGCGCCGTCCAGCACGGGCCTGGTCCTGATCGGACGGAGAGTTACAGAGTAACAGAGTAACAGAGGCCTAGTATACACATTTGACAACTATTAATGTAAAAACATGGGGACACACTATATATCATTCTTATTCAGTTTATGAATTATCTTTTAAATTGGTCTGGAGGAGGAAATAGGGGAGAGCCAAACCTCGAATTATGACTTACTTAGGCTTTTTAAAAGTCTCTCCGACCACATTTCCTCTTAAGCATGGATTAGGAATTTCCTTCGAAACCCTCGGATTGTGATTAAAATTGTGTCACGTATAATCAGGGTAGCGGTCCACGTGGGTTCACGCCAAACGTAACGCACGCTCGCAGTCAGTCATTACAATCCGCAGTCAGTCGGTGGCTGACAATATTGTTGTTTTTCATACATTTTGAATTTGAACTCACAGTTGGCAACTGGCTGACTACACTTTTGGTGTAAACGCGGTCTACTGCAGCGATTGCAAGAGGTGGTGATAATGAACCTTCATTATATCTCTTCACGCATTTAGGAATTTTGCTGAATTCTTCTTCATGGCATGGTAAAAGGTAAAATATTTTACAATGTTAGATGAGTTGTCCAGTAGTTAGCTACACCAATCGCGGCACCAGTGGCATTTTTCAGGTCTTCAGAAGTACCACTTTGCGTGACACTTTGAGCACTCCAACATATGAATATAGTCTGGTCAAGAGCACCGCATTCGCGGTGGGATTTATAATCCCCATTTAGATAGATAGATAAACCATTTATTTGGCGCACACAAAAGTCAACACAACACACAAAAGTTCAACACTAGGTAATAAGATAATCAATTACCTACATATATATAATATAAAAAACAAGGTGGCGATACATGCATATTAAAATAAAAGTGACACTATGACTAAATACTTAAAATAAAATTAATAACGATACATACACAGTGCGGTGTGCGTCTCAAGGTTGCACCAAATGGGAGTCCAGCTAAGCATGTGTCTCGGCAAATGTACCTGACGCTGATATTCTACTGGATCCCTGCAGTGACACACGGACGTTGAGCAGACAAGATAACTAAGCGTTGTAACAGTTGTTAAGTGCAGAGTAAAGTTTTTTAAGTGTAGTAAAGTTTTTCAAGTCTAGATTGTGGTTGCAGCGGCCTAATTCGGTCTGCAGTCAATTTATTGCTTTCCTTATAGGCAACTGCAGGTCACGTCCGGGTGGCAAGTCCTCGTGGGGCTGGACGAAAAATGGGCAGTGATGCTGCTGATTTCCCATAAGTCTATTCTTTATTAATGCCGATTTAAGAGTAACTAATGGGATTCCCCATTCAAAATCGACAAAGCTTTATCCTGACTAAAACTAAGTGTGAGTAAGTCGACTAAATCCCGGGAAAAAGTAGTCGATTACTGTAACAGATTGACGTAACGATCGATGGTGACAATATCAGCTTACTACCGACAGCTAAACGTGACGAGAACTTAAGTTTAATGATAACAGTTGATACTTTGAAACTTTCTTTTTTGTATTCAGTGATGCTACGTGGGATGTGAGAAGTATGGTAGAAAAAAACATGTTGCGGTAACACCAAATACATATATTATACTCCATAAAACATAGCTTGATCTCTGCGACAGCTGTCAATAAAATCATGCCTATGAAGTCCTGAATTTCATAATAGTACAGACAGTACCTGTCAATGTCATACTTTAAGGGCATGCCGACCTATTTAGTGATGGGCGATGATTCATCACGACCACAGACTATCGATATTTTAAATAAAACTTAATTTAAAATTAATTTATCTTTTAATTTTATTGTATATTTTAATATCATCACATTATTTACATTTGTACATACTTGATCTAAAATAATAGTGAGTAAATAAAATCCAATTTCTCACCTACTCATTTTTATTTATTTTTAGGTTAGCCTACAATTGTTTACACGTTACATTTCATTTGAAAGTACACGATATACATTTACAAGTGCAACAATCATTTACAGGCTAACACCACATGCACTATTTTATTTATATTATACATTTTTATTTATGCTACTCTCTACTCATGTAACATTCCATCGGTCAACGTCCCATCCTTGGGTTTCGGGAGAAGACACGCCGCGTTTGGCTCAAAGGCCGTGTTACCAGGCATCAATAATAGTAAGAAACGTCGATAATTTCTCTCGACGATTTTCTATATCCTGACAACCCTAGAAATGTCAGTTTGACATAATATGTCGCAGAGATCAAGGTATTTTTTACGTAGTACAGGTTAAAGACAAGAGAATGACTCGTTGATTTAAAGGTTTTCGTTAGCCATTACATAGTTTAGATGTTAAAAATATTTCCATGGTTCCCACTGCTGGCCTTATAAAACTTTTAGCAAAAAAGTCTTTGTTGTTCGTACCATTATTTAACCAAAATGCAAAAATTTTTTTTTTTTAATCCCACTGATAGTTTCAGAGATTGGCGCGTTCAAACAAACAAACTCTTCAGCTTTATTATTAGTAGAATAGATGCTGAACGGCTCATCATCTGCCTAGCCTTCTTCCAACTATGTTGGGGTCAGCTTCCAGTCTAACCAAATGCAGCTGAATACCAGAATTTTACATGAAGCGACTGCCTATATGACCTCCACAACCCCGTTACTGGGTAATACGATACCCCTTGGTAAGACTGGTTGTCAGACTTACGAAACTTCTGACTGCCCGTAACGACTGTCAAAGATCTACGAATGACAGCCGGGACCAACGGCTTAACGTGCTTTCAGAGGCACGGAGGGATCTTGGTATGTGAAGATGGTCACCCATCCACGGACCAACCGCGGCAAGCGTAGCTTAACCAGATCGATCGGCCTGTGCGACTGTTGTTATATAAGCCCCTCTGATATTGAACAGCTAAAACAATAAATATCGTATCTGTCAAAATTAAAGCTGTTATGAATGTGTGTTACGCAATCCGCCTTAATATTAAAAAAAAAAAAAAACGTTGGCGTTAGCTTAAGCCGATTAAACGTTCCAAATTGGTCCTTAGTCCTTTGAACCTCAGTCATCCATCACCTGCCACGACATAGGACAGTGTTTGTATATGTATTCATAGTCGTTTTATCAACACTTTGGACCAGGACCACAGAAAGTTTAAGAATTACATGCCAATTTATTATAATCTCGTCTGGTTTGGTCTTCGTCCAGCTTAACTAACTGCGACTGCGAAACACTTCCAGTTCTAGAAACTTATTTAGGTCAGGCAGTAAAAAGTCTAAATAATCGT
Source organism: Globia sparganii (assembly GCA_949316385.1). Classification (NCBI taxonomy): domain Eukaryota; kingdom Metazoa; phylum Arthropoda; class Insecta; order Lepidoptera; family Noctuidae; genus Globia; species Globia sparganii. The sequence continues at coordinate 4,703,098 of OX438672.1, read as the reverse complement.
TCCTTATAATGTTGACTCAGGTACTAAAGATGTCTGTAACTGTACTAAAATTTACTAAGAGCCGCCGCCCACTGGCGACACGACACAGGATCCTTCTGCCCTTTATACACACACGTTTTTCTTACTTACTACGGTTGATTCGCTACGTATAGGCACGGTTCGTCAATGTTGTATGGATCACTATGGAAGCTTGTACAGACGCCAGCACATCAAGCTACCCGAAACGGTCAAATTATACCAATCAATTTTGAACCTTAAGCTTTAGCGATAAAGTTGAAAATCTATTAAAGAAATTTGACAGATTGTAGTAACTTGATGTGCTGGCGCCTCTACACTATAGACACGTTTTTTCTACGGCGCAGTTTATACGCCGTACCGTAAAAAAAAAAACCGTGATGTGTGCAAAGGGTTTGCAAGCGCATTCTGACGGCAATGACATAGCGGTATCCTTAGGCAAGCCACGACGTCCTTAGGCACCATCATTGAAATTTTAATGTTATTGTAATAGTATTAAGTTTTATTTCTATTCGTCACATAAAAATCTCTTACAGTGCCCGACCGACAGTGAGCATATGCTCTAACGCGGACACAAGGCAGATTTTCATTTTTATTCGAAACAAACTGTACATATTTGTGGCCTTTCCAATTCTTTGTCTGTTCACGTTTCTAAAGAAAATTGTGCCTCAACATCAACCTAAAGTCCTATTTGATAGTCCATTGCTCCATCTGTATAGCGACAAGAAAGAACGTTAAAATAACAATGCTGCGGACGGAGTAATGGAGTGGTAAAGTTTGAAGTTCTCGAGCAATTCGGAGTGAGATAGCGACCGCAGTCTTGTTCTATTGAAGTTGTTTACTTGTGTACAATGAAGTCGTGGAAGCGTTTCGGTAACATGGCCTAGAGATTTTTCTAGAACCCTCGTTGCAAATCATTTGTTTTGTAGAAAAGATAAAAGGAACGACACGAACTGTTCTACGATTCAAAACCAAGTAAATGTTTTTATTGTGGGAGAGTGGAGTGGTGGGAACGACAACGGTGACGTAACTGTTGTTACGTCACTTTTTTAGGATCAGAAATCAAGCTATGGGTTGAAAAGTGTTCCATAAATGACTTGAATTTATCAATGACATACATATAATTACTAAAGTAACCGTCACGAGAAGCTATAAATTGTGTAAATAAAGACCTTCTACTAAGTTACGTAGTGACAATTCAATCAACTCAAAGTTACATACATGTAATACGAACACTTGGTCTGGTTATATTTTAGCGATATAAAGCGCTGTTATCTAACCTTTTGTGGTACTGGAACGCGTCTGATTCATGGAACGTAAACATTTGGGCCGCCATTTTTAAGTAAGTTCACGCTGACACTATCAATACTGCATGATGCAAATGAAGAATACTCGGAATCGTCTAACGACAGTAATGAAATAGGTGTGTTAACTTAGTTATAAAATTTACTTTAAAATATTTAACACGAAGTAACTAATTATTCACACTAGGCACTAAACCACTTTAGGCACTTAGTTATATATAAAAATTATCTTTTTTACTCCATGATAAAAATAATTACAAAACTGTTTTTTTTTTATTTAATCCAAAGGTCGTGAAGCCTTGAATGTGTGTTTACAAAATTTATAGTTTCTCGTGACGGATACTTTAGTTAAAAATGCATAAAATTTATATTTAAACTCGACCTAAACCAAACCAACGAATACTGCCTGGCATCCCTGACAAAGATCGACGCGCGAACTGAAATAATGAATTTAGCACGTGATGCCCTAATTAATAACCTAACCCCCTAGTGTGCAGCGGGATTGTCCGAAAGGGTTACCGCTACCCCGGAACACAAAGGGCTAAGGAAGGAACACGGGTTTTAGTCAGTAAGAGTCTGACACTCCCTTCTGCTCCACCCAGAGTGGGAGGGGTCATTGGATGATTTCCCATCCACAAAAAAAAAAAAAAAACCCCTAGTGTAGAATTCTTTTGTCAGTTTCAAAAAAAATATCAGCTGTAAACCTACGCGTTCAAAATTTATGGAACAACATTTTTTTATTCAGTTCAGTGTTAACATGGATTTATTTGGTCGATCGATCAGGTTAAGCTACACTTGCCGCGGTTGGTCTGTGGATGGGTGGCCATATTTACATACCGAGACCGCTCCGTGCCTCCGAAAGCACGTTAAGCCGTTGGTCCCGGCTGTCATTCGTGGATCTTTGACAGTCGTTACGGGTAGTCAGAAGCCCCAAATCTTACAACCAGTCTTACCAAGGAGTATCGCAATACCCAGCAACTGGGTTGTGGAGGTCAGATAGGCAGTCGCTGCATGTAAAATACTGGTATGCAGCTGCATCCGGATAGACTGGAAGCCGACCCCAACATAGTTGGGAAAAGGCTAGGCAGATGATGATGATTGGTTTATTTATGGCAACTAGGCCCAATTGTTAGTAACATTGTTCTTAAAAACTATTGTTAGTTAACAAACACAGAAACAAAAATAAAAAGAAAATTGCAAGGTTTCCTGGCACCAATGCCAATTCCCGATGTGAAAACCCAAAAATATAGAGTTCAGATAAGAATTAAAATGTAAGTATGTATAAAACAACATAAAATCAACTATTACTAAATGAATTAGCTAAGTTTAAATTGCAATAAAAAATAAACCGGTCAAGTGCGAGTCGGACTCGCACATCAAGGGCTCCGTACATTTGTGGGTATGTAAATAGTTTTTTGTAATGTATTCGGTTTTTTTTTTACTTGTGCTATATGACATTGCTTCTCGCCATATTTCATGATTCTAGGTCAACGGGAAGTACCCTATAGGTTTTTATTTCAGAACATAAACACCCGTATCTATTGATTACATTAACTTGAAAGTTTGATTTTTTCACTGCTTTAAGGGATTGCAGCCCTGAGTATTTGATATTAATTTCAACTTGATAACTCCACGCGTTCCTGAGAAAAAAAGTCTTGACTGACGAACAGACAGACGGACAACGAAGTAATCTTAAAAGGGTTCCGTTTTTCCTTTTGAAATGCGGAACCCTAAAAACCCCTAACAATAAATAGACACTTATGTAACTTAAAAAAGCTAATGGAGCAAATACTTTATGAATAGATGATTGATTTCCAGTATCAAATCAAATAAGATCAGAATCCAATAGAATCTCTCTACGCAGCCGAAGAGATATTATACGGATTCCGAGATACCCGGCGAACGGTATTACCGTACGTTTCAATTCATATTTTGTCCTATTGTGTCTGAAATATTATATTTCTGTGAGAAGGCTATCGCTGCCATTTTGTGTTTTCCTTGTCGGTCATTCTAGTAAGATTTTGTATAAAATAGTAGTTACAGTAATTTATAGTGAAGATATAGCATAATCTTAAAATATATAAATTACGTGTCACGTTGTTTGTCCGCAATGGACTCCTAAACTACTGAACCGATTTTAATAAAATGTTGCACACTGTGTGCGGTTTCAGCCAACTTCAAAGATAGGATAGTTTACATCTCAATTTATAATCGAAATATTATTTTATTGTGAATATTGCCAGGACAAGGTTTGTATGAAAGAAAATTTCGAAAATTTGAAAGAAAAAATGCACCCGTGCGAAGCTGGGACGGGATGCTAGTTATACTCACCCCACCCCACCACAGGCTAGGTATACGTGGGTGGTGTTCCCACTGCTGGGAAACAGGCCTCTTTTCTATAAGAGAGACTGGGCCATAGTAATCTGAATGCAGATCTCCTCAATAAACTTGACCGACTTCTTAATAGCTGCATTCGATTCGTTTTCGATCTCCGCAGGTCTGATCATGATCATTCTAGACAAAATCAAACTGGTTGCTTCTAGACAAAATCAAACTGGTTGCTTCTAGACAAAATCAAACTGGTTGCTTCTAGACAAAATCAAACTGGTTGCTAATTTAATTTATACGTACACATTTTTTTTTTAAATACATTATTTTTTTACATTCTGTGACACATGTAACTCACACACTTTTTACAATACTAGTAAAATTTTACAATCTTTGTAAACATGTGAGCACCATGTATCTATCACATAATTGATTTACCAGTCTGTTATATTTTTAATTCTTTTTACCATTTGTGGTAGACTAAATTTTATTTTAGGTGCATCGTCTTCACATATAATTATATAATGAATGTATAAAAAAACTTGTAAAATATTTTAAAAGAGTAGCGCTGGAGTTTCTTGCCCATTCTTCTCCACACGAAAACTACATTTTGGAAGGGGCGACTAGAATCAATTCTATTTTTTAATTTTAAATTTTGACGTTGAAAAGTGCCTTTTAAGTGCCTATTTGAAATAAATGATTTGACTTTGACATGTATCTGCACATCGATCGCTTTTAAAGTGGTTGCCTATCCGACAGCGCAGAGCGTTGAGGGCTTTGACAACCCTGTTTTCTGTTCTTCACAAACCCACTTCTCCTTCATATCTGACTTGTCTTTGTCAATATTTATGCTCTGCACACACCAAGAATCTTCGGTCCGAGAATAATCGTCTTCTTCGTTGTCCTTCTCATCGCTCTGGCTTTATAAAGTCTTCTTTCTTTGTACAGGCGGTTTTCCTTTGGAATGCGCTCCCTCAGAATATCAGGACGGTAACTAATCGGTTCACATTTAAAGTGAAAGTTCGAGAACATACCTACACACAAGAAGTTGGCAGATTCGTCTCAGAAGACTTTCTTGTTTATCTCTCATAACCTTTTTTTTATTATATATTTTGTTGTATATGTATTTATGTATTTATTCCTATATTTTTTTAGTTATAATTTTTATTTTTTTTTGTTATTGCACCTACTGTGTATTGTTTCTGCATCACCCTAAGGTAGACTGGTAGAAAATGCCCAAGGCATTAAGTCCGCCTTTGTACAGTTTTTACTTGTGCATAAAGTTTTAATAAATAAATAATGTGCCACGCGGGGACAGCGCGGCTTGGCGTATGACACATGTCTTCGAATTTTTGGTTCTAGGACATGCCAGTTACCTCACGATGTTTTCCTTCACAGTTTTGAGAGCAGTGAAAATATCAGCTCCCCGCGGTTTCACCCGCGTTAGTTTCAATCCCGTGGGAATATCGGGATAAAAAGTATCTTAAGTGTTAATCCTGGGGGCCGATTCTACTAACAATGTTGTTCAAAAATCGCAATGGAACCACAGCTGAATCACGGTTGTTAAGCGTTTTCATATTCTACTAATGAACAACGATTCAACTGCGGTTAAGTTTAGTTCAAGCCAACGATCGATCGAAATAATTTCAAAATATATTCTGCTAACAAAATCGAACATGAGCGTGACGTTTAGTCACATTCTACTGTTATTTTGATACTTGTTAGAATCTAATTGTCTAAATATAATTTTGCATTCGAAAATACTTTCGGTGACATGTATGTAACATGTTTAGGTTCAACTTTTTTTCTGTGGTATTATTAAACATACTATTTGGCATGTTGGTAACACAGTTTACCCGCTGTTACGTTCCCGCTACCATTCAGTTGCGATTCAGCATAGGTTTAGTTTCCTGTTTGCTAATAATAGTATGACTTTATAAGTAACTATCGAACGGCGATCGAAATCGAACTGTTATTAAACACAATTGAATGTGTAACATTGCAAATTAGTAGAATCACCCCCCTGGTTATAAATTATCTGTGTGCCAAATTTCATGCAAATCCATTCAACGGTTTACGCGTGAAAGATCCAAACATCTTCACAAACTTTCACATTTATAATATTAGTAGTATAGCAGGATTTAATAATCAACGGGGTAATTACGTAGGTAACACACTAACAACAGTGGGAATGGCTTTTATTTTGGCAGTTCAACAACATCCATTGCGTTATTTACGTTGTTGAGCAGACGAATTTTTCGAACATTTGAAGCAATGGACTAACAATATTCTTCAACGTGATTCAGATGAGATTTATAATGTTCCGTAATAAGAGTGCTGATAGCGCATTTAATATCTATCGTAAATCAATTTTGAAGAAACACAATGCTTTTCTACATACATACTTACTACTTAGTCTATTCAAACTTATGTTTCAAATTAATATTATTTTAAGTTAAAAAATATAAACTTTATTTTAATGGTAATTAAATTGATTTCAGAGTGAATAGCATTATTCAAAAATTTATTAAAATGTTGGAAGTTGTAGCGTAAACTGAACTTTATTATTTAGGGTTTAAAGTTATTTTTCCATAAACTCATATTTGTTTACATTTTTGGCAAATAAATCGCGAATGCAGATTACATAAACTCAAGCTTTCTTTACATGAAGGTATGTATAAACTACAGAACGCCACCTGCTACACAAACCGAAGCTGCTTTATCACAAAGTAATTTTACCGTCACAATGATTTATTCCTCGTTCGTCGCGTCGTAAAGTCGCAGACAGAAGCTAGTTAATTATAATCAGAAAAGTCTAGTAACGGTGAAATGAACATGTGTTTACAAGTTTATAAACAGCTTTTTACAACAAAAATAAGTAATCACTAATTACTGTAAATAATACCATTTTGTAAAACACCGATAAAATTTTAACAAACAAACCAACTGAAATTCAAATGAATGCCACTCATTCAACGTTCCACTCTAAAACTAAAGGTTTAGTTTACATTAGTTCACATCGCATGAATAACACTTGAATAAGCAAACACCATCATTAATTCAGTGGCGTATGTGACAGATTTTACATGCAAATAAGTTTGTTAGACTCCGCGCTAAATAACACAGCTTCGTTGAAAGTTCTTTGATGTATAGGGTGTGTTTTATTAGGAGGTGTAATTTGATCCTCTAAAAACTTATTGGACTTCTAATGATGGACACTTTTTTAGAGTTCCGTACTCAAAGGTTGCCGACGGGGTACTTACTAAGGACCCTTAGGAACCAAGCAAAAACAAAAAAGTCATAAGGAACGATAAGCGAAAACGAAGAAATTGCGCGGGTAGGCGATGCAATACGACGACGGGGTGGATCGGGGAACAAGAAATTTCACGCGGACGAAGTCGTGGGCACTTGCTAAGAGAATAGAATAGAATACTCTTTATTATGTACGCCATATAAATTACAGACATAAATATAGAAATTCAGAAATTTTACAAAGGGTGACACAATGGGCGGTCTTATCGCTAAGAGCGATCTTTTAAAGACAACCTTTGGATGGATTAAAAAGGGGGAATTAAGTACTACATAATTATTATAACTTGACAAGACAGTTAGCTTTTTAAATTAATTTTTTTTTATTCTTGGAAATTGAAATAAAAGAACTCTGTACAAATCAAATGAAAACTTGTTCTTTAATCTGTCCCTCTTGTTGTTAATATCAGTCAGTAGGTATGGTAATCGTCATGATGGCCCAGTGGCTGATACTTCGCCCTTCATGCACGGGGTTATTGGTTCAAATCCAGGCAAGTACCAATATGACTTTGTTTTTTAAATCGCCAACCCGTTTTGAGCAAGCGTGGTGATCAAAATTCGTGACTTCTCTGTATGAGAAGGAGCCTTTGCCTTGCTGTGGGACAGTAATTAAATTGACTGGTATTATAAGTACGGTAAGATCAAAAGGCTGATAGGTTTAACCTTAGAACATCGGCATTGCCTTAGTAATTGGGTTACCGAGGTCAGATAGCTTCTCCATGTACAAAATATTGATATTTACCCGCATCCGGTTTGACCGGAACCGACCACAACGCAGTTAGGTTATAGCGACGATGGTTAATAATGTCTAGTGCCGTATTTCCTGGCTATTACACGCGGGTGCTTCGAACGAGCTGCAATCCTGGTTAGGTCTCCTTTTGTTTCTATTAAAACCATGACTAGTCTAGGGACGTAAAAGATATTTTAAAGCTCAATAAAATATTTCTGACTTATGATTTTTGATTTATATGACTACCTCATGGCTGCAAGCTACTGCTGAGCATGAGGTCCTGGGTTCGATTCCCAGTTTGGGCAAAATGTTATTGGGTTTTTCAATCAAGAATTTCTTAGTAGCAGCCCCAGGAGTCTAGATTTGTGCCCGGATGACTGCATTCGCAATTAATTTGCCAAAAATGTAAACAAATATGAGTTTATGGAAAAATAACTTTAAATCATGCACAGTAAAGTTCAGTTTACGCTACAACTTCAAACATTTTTATAAATTTTTCAATATTGCTAATCACACTGAAATCAACTTGGAATTAAGTTGATTCATTAAAATAAAGTTGATATTTGTTTAACTTGAAATTATATAAATTTGAAAAATAAGTAAGAAAAGTTTACGCTTCGGGATTAGATTAACTAGCTGGAGTTTATCAGGAGGTGGATAAACCGGATTATAAATAGAGAAGTAAATGAATTGTGACATCTAACATATATAGGTACATCTTTTAAATATTGGGCAAAATAAACCCATATCACCGCACTCAAATTTACTTTCTACTTGGATTAAGCAAACATCCTGTATGTGAGTGCTGTCGTAAATTGAAGGCGATTTCCAGAAACCTGCTTTACGGATAAGAGGGTAGAGAATGTTCCTCTGATAGATGCGTGACAGTTAGAGAAGTGACACGCTCGCTGTATTGAAACCTCAGTGTTGCCTGAAAGATTAGTGTCGTCCTTATATTCTCGGGAGAGTTAATGTTTCTGCCGCCCTGGTAGATTATTTTGGAAGATGCTATCTTTTGAGAACACTTTTTGGAAACTTCGATGTAATATTTGTTTTTATTATTATTCTTATGCATACTAATATGATAAATTCGAAAATATGTTACACGCCTAAACCACTGAACGGATTTCGATAAAATTTGGCATGGAGATCGAATGCATCCTGGGGAAGGACATAGGATGTTTTTTGTTCCCCGATAGCACGTTCCTCTGGAATAATATCCGACATCCAAGCGGGTGAAGCCGTGGGCAGAATCTAATCTAACATATTTACGAAAAATAATTTTATTTTAACTTAGTTAAGTCATCCCATGCATTTCTCAGCGCGCTATGGAGCGAGCTATGCTTAGAGTTTCTTTGAAGAATAAAATCAGAAACTAAGTAATCCGGTAAAGAACCGGAGTTATCGACATAGCTTGCAGAGTAAGCAAGCTGAAGTAGTAGTGGGCTGGCGATGTTTGTCGAAAGACCGGTGGCCGGTGAAGCAGACGAGTCTTGGAGTGGAGACCGCTTATCGGCAAGCGTAGTGTGAGACGCCCCCCAGCTAGATGGATGGACGACCTAAAGAAGGTGGCTGGGACGGACTGGATGCGGAAGGCGGAGGACAGGGTGTTGTGAGCCAGCCTGGGAGAGGCCTACATCCAACAGTGGACTGCGATAGGCTGAGTTGATTGATTGATCTAATACATTTATTACTCACAAAACTTGTGCACAAAACTAAACCTCAGACGCACAAAAATATATCATAGAAAAAAAAATAGAAATTCATCTAGCTATGTTACAATTCCGGATGAATCCTAATCTTAAGCTCACATTCCTATAAAACAACACCAAATAAAAACCCATCGTAGCAGAAAACACACGGACCGTTGTTATGGCAACGGTCTGTTACTTCCCGTTTCTAAACCTTGACATAAATGTGAGTAAACAAGGCTTTTCTTGAGCATTTCCATGTATTGTAACGTTCTAATGAATGGTACGGTCACCATCAAAAGTCGATTAACATTTCAGTTTTTTAATGTCAGTTTTTGACAAAATATTTGTTCAAAATTGCAGCAGAAGTTCAATACAATTTTGAACAAATATTTTCCTCAATAACCGAGATTAAAAAAGTGAAGTGTTAAGCGACTTTTGCTGTTGACTGTACAATTCAAGCAAAAGTTGAATTAAAAAAAAGTATTTCCTTGTAATGTAACGTTCCCGCGAATGCTTGACATAGTCAAAGTAATGCTCACGGCGAGTAAGCATTTACGTAAGTATAACAATCCTTACCATTTTGGACACCTCACCCCGCGTCGCACGTTTTGCTCAAAAATGTTACACAAATTCGCTCGTTTGTTTGCAAAATCAATTTGTAACTGAGCGTCGAGGCTCATTGTTCGGTTCGTGAAAGGGTGACACATTAGAGCGGCTCGATGTTTTGTTACGCACCGTTTACACCAAGTGAGATTCTTAAAACATTCCATAAAATCTCCGCAAACAAGATAAAACAATGAAAGACTTTTCTGTCTCTGTTTACATCAAAATAATTTAATGGAGTGGAGATAGAATGAGCATTCGCTCGTTTGGTCTAAACTCACCTTTACATCAGTAAATGATCCAGTCTATACTCACCTTAACATCTTATGGACGTCCATAATATGTTAAGGTGAGTATAGTGAGTGAGAGGTAGTGACTTGAGTGAGATAACTGAGATACAGGTTTATTCCTAGTTCAGGTAGAATCCAATTATTTCTTACCTACCTCTAGTTTAAGGCCCTAATTTGTAAATATTTATGTAAATCAATTATTTCAATAAACAATTTCAATTTCAATAATCTCCGCATTGATTACGTGTGTCTTCGAAGTAATTAAAGAGAATCCTTGAAGGCTTTGATTAACTTCAAAAGATAGTACAGACGCCAACACATCAAGCTACTACAATATGCCAAATTACTTCAATAGATTTTCAACTCTATCGCTATAGCATAAGGTTCAAAGTTGATTGGGAAACGTTGACAGTTTCGGGTAGCTTGATTTGCTGGCGTCTGTGCCTAAATACATAAACATACTTCTTCCCATGGAATTAGACAGAAACTACAGAACGCCACCTGCAACGATTCTTAGATACGCCTTTTGCCCCGTTTTCGTTCATACATCTGCTGGCTTATTCTGTAAAAACCTATGTGAAGTCAACTGTCACCTAATACTAAGGATTGACTCGCTCACTTCAAACTCGAGCAAGATTTTACAGAATAGCATCCAGGTCATAGATGGGCTTGTGGCTAAGTAATAACATCCGCACGGTTCAATCAATCAAGTTGAGCTACGCTTGCCGCGGTTGGTCCGTGGATGGGTGACCATCTTCACATGCCAAGACACCTCAGTGCCTCGAAAAGCACGTTAAGCCGTTGGTCCCGGCTGCCACTCATGGATCTTTGACAGTCGTTACGGGTCGTCAGAAGCTAGAAGGTCTGACAACCAGTCTTACCAAGGGGTATCGTATTACCCAATAACGGTTGTGGAGGACAGATAGGCAGTCGGTCAATGTAAGATAGTGGTATTCAGCTGCATCTGGTTAGACTGGAAGCCGACCCCAACATAGTTGGGAAAAAGCTAGGCAGATAATATAGCATTGCAGGTCATACACGCACACCAGTTGCGAGTACCACGCACCAACTATAAAATATGCGCAACACCACATAAAAAAGCTATTTTCTATAAAAATCTTTTAGGTATGTCACCCATTTACAAGAAATTACCTAAACACATCATGGAAATGGAAATATATTATAAAGAGGAAAGGTTTGTATGTATGTTTGTAACGAATTGGCTCAAAAAGTACTGGACCGATTTTAAAAATTCTTTCACCATTTGGATGCTACATTATCACTGATTATTATAGGCTATTTTTTTTTCCACCCGTGCGAAGCCGGGACGGACCGCTAGTTAAAGATAATTATAGATCTATTTAAAACCAAAATACACGACTTTTTAGTTGCGAAATGTTAATATCATGTTACATAACATAATCAGCCTATAATGTTCCCACTGCTGGGACACAGGCCTCCTCTCTATGAGAGGGAGTGGGCCGTAATCCACCACGCGGGCCCAGCGGCGGGTTGGTATATCATGTTAATGAGTTTTTAAATCAAAGATACTATAGGCCTGCTACATCTGATTCATTACTCGTATGTTCGGAAAAATAATTTTCATTCCATCTATTCGAAAAGGACGACTTGCTTCCCCTTTAAGTGCACCCAAAGATGGTGTTTTCTGTAAGAAACTTTTAGGGGGCAGTAATGAGTTTTTAATCTTCTTTATAAGTGCGCCTTATTATCTTTGCCGCGCACTTTTTGAATTTGGAACATCTTAGTGTTCAGCGCCAAAGAAATAGAACGCAAATATCGTTTGAATAGAGACTGGCTGGTACGACGGCCTAAAGTCGCGCCGCCGGCTGAATAAAAAAAAAGAAATCAAATTAAAAACGCGCGAACTACAGCCCGCGTTTTCGTCAATTTTCACGGATTGATAGAAATTCAAGGTTTTGTTTTGAAAATAGAATTCTTCAAGTGACTGTGAATAAAATATGAGGCGCCTTTTATTTTCTTATTGAGGGTGATGAAAAGTAGAGTGTGTCACTCGGGCGCAAAATATATTTTTGGCTCGGGACACGTACTTTGAATCCCTCGCTACGTTCAGGATTCAAAAAAGCGCCCTCGCCGTAAACATATTATTTTGTTCCCTGATACAATCTACTATTGTTATTTATTATTTAAAACTAAATTTTAAATAATGATTATTCTGAATTTATTTGTTAGTATGTATAATAGAAATTAATAATAATAATAAATAAATTAATAATTAATAATTTTTTTTTTTTCTTTTAATTTAGATATTAGCCCCGATTCTGTTGTTCACAAACTAAACTAAATTTAAGTTCAGTGCATCTTTTTCTTTCTATTTTATTACGAAAAGGACGGAAGATAAAATATTAGTTTAGTCCTGTCAAATTAGATAATCCATAAACAAGTTAGACGAGATTAAAAAATTGGCTACTAAAAATACGTCAATTTACGTCAGGCGCTGATCAATTTGACAGGACTAAACTAATATTTATCTGCTGTCCTTTTCTTAATGAAATAGAAAGAAAAAGATGCACTGAACTTAAATTTCATTTAGTTTGTGAAGAACAGAATCGTGGTCAATATTGATTTAATTTAAATTATTTTTTATTGTTTTTAGAATTGTAATTTATTGAATTTAGTTGACATTTGATAGTTTTAAATTGGGTTACACAATTTGCATACCCATGTGATGGTAAAATATGGAGAACTTTAATATAAGGAAAAATATATAAGTATCTCTCAATCATGTTTGCAAATAAATAAATGATTTATTTATGGTTTGATTTATAAGCTTTCAGAGAAGATCGCATTTCATGCATCGTCTCAACATGACCAAAGCATCTAAGCATAGTCATTTAAAAAAATAGTGCGTTTACAGTTTCTGTAAACAACAATAACAGATGATGGAGATTATTCAAGAATCATCATCATCATCATCATCACTGGGAGCCTTATCCGACCCACGGCTGAGCCTAAAACTCCTCCCTTTTATGCTAAGCTCCCCTGGTCTATGCGAGTCTAATCCAGATCTTTCCCTGTAAGAATAGCTAGAGTTAATTTCGTTTTGGACTGAATGAAAACGGCATACACGATTATGATCGATTATATAGGTTTATTAGGTAGTTCAAGGTCATAGATTCGAACCCAAGCGGTGAAGGAAATCATCGTGAGGAAACCGGCATGTCCTAAAATCAAAAATTCGAAGACAGATGATATATATACCATCCAGCACTGGGCCCGCGTGGTAGATTACGGCCCAATTCATCTTACCGAGACCCAGCGACTGTGTCCCAACAGTGGGGACATTATAGACTGATTATGCTAAGTAAGGTAGGCAAACGATAAAATGGGTCATGCATCGTTTAATGTGGTTTTTGCTTTGAAAAGTCGGAATTCCGACACCCAGCAGGAAACCCACATCAAAAAGCGTAGGTTCTTAACATGATACGCTTAGGGTCCGATCACACGTACCAAATGAGGTCAAGCAGTGGTCACGTGTACTACAAAACACGGTAACTACGAGCAAAATCAAATCAAACGGTCGACGCAACGTTGTGTTTGCGATGTGGCCGGCCGCTTCTTCATCCTCTTATGCAAGGCTGCTAGTGGCGCGGTCTTGTTGGTGGCTGCGTTGTGGTGTGGCTACGATGTGATCGGTATCGCCGAAACGGTTGATGGTCAAATGTGGTCCGTGTAAATAAACCCGAATTTTGCGTCCGACCACGTGGTGTCGGTAGGGTATGGTACGTGTGTTCGGGCCCTTAGTTAAACTGATATAGCACATTTTCAACATTTATTTCAAAAGGGGTTTTTTATAGAGCTTCTGCAAACACATATTTTTATCAAAACTCACCTCACTTGCCACAAAGCTTTGTGTTTTTTCATGGTTTTGTTTCCAACCGTATTTTTAAATTGAGTTGTCAACTAATAGCATCCGTCACAATTATTAACTACTAGCTTCTGCCCGCATCTTCGTCCGCGTGAAATTTTTTGCTCCCCCGACCCACCGCGTCGCATCGCATCGCATGCCGGCGCTATTACTTCGTTTTCTGACTTTTTTATTTTTGCTCAACTCCTAAGGGTTCTAGCGTGATGTTTAAAGCCTATAGCCTATAGCCTTCCTCAAGAATTGGGCTATCAAATGCAAAAAGATTTTTATAAATCTGATCGATACTTCCAGAGATTAGAGCTTTCAAACAAACAAACTCGGCAGCTTTATTATTAGTAAAGGTTTTTTCCCGTTTTTGCAAGATTGTTCATTGATGCTCCGCTACTATTGGTCGTAGCGTGATATTATGTATCTATAGCATTCCTCGATAAATGAACTATCTAACACAAAAAGATTTTTTCAATTCGAACCAGTAGTTCCAGAGATTACCCCCTACATACAAACATACAAACTTTACCTCTTTATAATATTAGTATAGATTGTATAATAAAACCTACTTCACTTAAAACTAAATACCTATAACTACTATAATTAATAATACCTATACCTATAATTAAGTACCTACGCTTTTACCTACTTAATATTAAAAAAAAACTGAACATAAATTAACCAAAACTTATCTACTACTAACCTATTACTACTTCACCTAAAAAGAAATAAAATGTAAACTATTAATAATTTGTAATTTGAACGAATATAATACACTACCAAAATAACTAATACCTATTTTATAAAATAACAACAAAAGAAAACTAAATAAACTAAATTAATTTAAAGACTAAAAGTCGCGCTGATAAACAATATTGTCTGTCAATAAGGTCGAATGCTCGGAACGTCTACTCGCATCAATAGCCAAATATTGTATGAAGTTCGCGTTTTTTTTTTTAGGTATTGACACTCGCAGTTGTGCAACTCATGGAGGTTGCCATACTGCTTAACCGGGCTATCAGAAGTTCGCATTTGGATCCCCCGCCCTTTTATACCTCCCGCCGCGAGCCGCGTCGAGCGCGGCGACCGTTACACAAAAATAATACATACAGCTATGATTCAGTATTCACGCGCGATGGCTTATTAGCGTATTTCATGTATAACTTTGTTTCTATGTTTGTTTCTATGCCGATTTCTATGATTCTTATTTTATTAAATAGGTAATAATGTTATCATTTTTTAGTTAGGGATGAGTGAGAGTGTTATAAACGTAAGAGTAGACAAATATAATCAGAAAGCTCCGAACTGCTAAGCTATCGGGAGTTACACGTGTTATTGTGAGTCAACCATAAAATATAGACATTTGCTGTCGTGGAATATTTTTTATATAATTTTAAGGAGAATATTTCCGTAATACATGATTTCTGTGTAGCTTTAACCATTAAGGCTGCACACGCGACGGAAGCTTCAAAAATGGAGTAAGTTCTCCTGTTTTCCCAACATTTCCCTTCACTGCTCTGCTCCTACTGATCGTAGCGCGATGAAAAATATACTATAACCTGCCCAGGAGTATGAAAAACAATTGTACCAAGTTTAGTTGAAATCCGTCGAGTGGTTTTTGTTTCTATAACGAACATACAGACAGACAGACAGACAGACAGACCGACAGACAGACAGACAGACAAACATTTTACTGATTGCATTTTTAGCGTCAGTATCGATCACTAATCACCCGCTGATAGTTATTTTGGAAATATATTTCATGTACAGAATTGACCTCTCTACAGATTTATTATAAGTATAGATTATTATTGTAACTATACAGACCGCTTTCTAAACAACGTTTAAAAGTCAAAGCATTTATTTCAAATTTTTTAATGTCAAAAATTACAATAAATTATAATTGATTCTAGTCACCCCTTCCAAAAGGTAGTTGTTTATTTGTAAAGCGGGTATTTGTTTAGTTTTATTAAGAGATTTTTGTTATTTTATATTATATTTATTTTTCTCTTATACTTTCACACACGCTGTCTACATATATTTTTATTTATTCATGCCAGATTTCATTTATATATATTTGTACATATTATGTATTAGTGTTATAAGCAATCTGAAAGTAGTAAGAAGCTTAGCACATTACCGCCTAAGTCAGTCATTCATTTGTCATTATGTACGAGATTACCATTTTATGCCATTTCTTTCAATGGAGTGTCAGTGGTTGGCCATTGAAAAGTCATAATGACGCAATTATATTAGTAGATTACCAAACTTGTCAAAATCAACATATATTAAATCAATGATAGACCATTCTGGCACTATTGTAATCGCAGACTTGATCCCCTGACCAGCGGTTAGGTGACCGGTCGGTGGTCCAAAACGATAAGGTTAATTGGTTCGAAACAAGCATTTACCATACAGGTATATTTTTAGACAGAACGGAAAGCCGTGGATGGACGGTCTCAGTATCTATAACATGTTTATTCCATTTCAGACACTTGTCGGCAAGTTCGTGACGGAGAGCCGAAAAAAAACTTGGTTCGTGCAACAGAGTTGTCTATTACGAATGGTGACCTTTCACGATTTAAAATCGAACCTAGCAACTCAGAAACATTTAAATGTTACGTTAAAAATTAGAATTAAAGCCGCAAAATTCTGAAATACATTCACAGAATCGAATATAAAAAAGCAAAAATCAAATACACCCCACACATCCATTCAAGCATTTTATTCAACAAACCTAGAAAAACAATCTCCCTGCTTTACAACAATAACCTTTAACTACCGAATAATAAAGGCATAACGTTGGAAATTTGCGTATAACAAACAACAATCGATATGGAATCATTACGAGTACTCGGTTACCGCATCGTAGGGCTTAGCTTCGCGCCCCATTAGCTTCGCAGCAAGATCGAGACGACTCAACCGTGAATCGCATAACACAGACTGTAAACAATTAATATTCCAATTGTTGGTTCTTCGAAGTAACTGGAAGACTTTCTTCTTTTTTTTTCGATTTGGCAACTTTTAAGCAATAACTAGTCAGACACTTAAAAATAATTTTACTATTATTATTAGCCTGTGATGTCCCACTGCAGGGCAAAGGCCTCCTTACTCTTTTGCCACTTCTCTCTGCTCAAAGCTGCTAAGGACCAGTTCTTGTTGAAGGAGTCCAGCTCATCCCGCCATCTCCGTATGGGCCTGCCACGATGTCGCTTGCCATTAATAGGGTCCCATTGGGGCGTAATTTGGACCATTGATGGTCTGATATGCGGCAGATGTATCCAGTCCAATTCTATTTTAGCGTGGCAGCTTTCGACATCAGTTATCTTTGTGATGGGACGGATGGTCTTATTCCTAACCCAGTCTGTTAGTTTGATATCCAGAATATTCTACTATATATGCTCTCATTCCATAGACCTCTGATTAGCTTCGAACGTGGATCTCTGCTAATTTAAATATTTTTCTGGAAATATAGATTTCTGGTGTTAAACGGATGACGGAGTTGAGCATGCCCCCAAGCACCGCCAAAAAAACAGGTCCTGCGCTGCCCCTATTACAAACTCGATATTTTTTCAATCTAAGTAAATAGGACGTGTATAGGTTCACAAAAACGACGTCCTTGCCTCGGGAGCCCATTAATTTGCCGATCCGAATAAGTGTCAAATTGACACTAATTCGAATCACGTTCGATTTCATTCAAGTTCGCAGACATCGGGGTATAAACCAAGGGCAATTTTAAGAACGTTCACAGTCTGATCTCTGTGTCAATCTGTCAAAAATACTTCTAATTTCTCTACATTTTTGACATGATCGTCGTTGAGATGAGATTGCGACTAGATTTTGAACATTTTTATCAGGTGGTTTTATAAAAATGGATTAATGTTAAGAGTCACAAAAACAGCAGAAACTTTTCTCTAAAACCTCATAGAGCAAAACGTCAACAGATTCAACATAAATCATTTCCTCTTAAATCTGTTCGTCTACAACGATTTGCCATCCTCTATCTCGCTCTAACGTACGTGATTTTAAAGGGAGGAAAGTAATGACGACGTTGAATGTTCGACACTTACATACGGCTTTGAAATCGATCTGCCACATAATTGGTTGCTTCCGAAACGAAAATATATGTGCATTGAATTGGCTTTGAACAAATTTATGGTTAACAAATTCTTGTTATTGATCTTTTTTAACTTTTTATTTATACTCACAACATTTTACCGTGCGTAAAATGTTGTGAGTATAATTATAGAAGAACTACAACCGGTCTAGTCTGTATAAATCTGACCGTGAAAATTTGGTTGAAGTGAGCTGTCAAACCATCTGATGCTATGGATCGCAAGAAATTGACAATAGAATACATGACAAGAATAGCATTACATGAAACCACGTGGTACGATTCCTTTAAACTCCTCCGATTTGCTCCGTCAGTTTCATTCATCTTAAAGCCAATGACCATAGAAAACGTAGCAATCTCAACTTAACGACAATCAATATTAGAAACTTGTCAAAAATTTAGGTAAAGTTTAGGCCATTGAGACTAAGAGAGATTAAAAGAATGCGATGCGAACGTTCTTCGCAGGATGGCCGGTACCAGCTGGATGAGAGTTACCGAAAATCGAGTTGAATGGCGTGTAGGAGAGACTTATGTCCAGCAGTGGACTGCTATAGGCTGATGATGATGATGATGATGCGATCTTTGTTAACAATACGGGAATTGCCCTGTTACGGCGCGTGTCGCGGATAAACACACAGATCTAACATTTTTGAGGGGACCGTGGCTAAATAATAACCGCCGCACAGGTCGATCGATCAGGTTAAGCTACGCTTGCCGCGGTTGGTCTGTGGATGGGTGACCATCTTTACATTCCATGACGGCTTGTCCCCTCCGTGCCTCGGAAAGCAATTCGTGGATCTTTGACAGTCGTTACGGGTAGTCAGTAGCCCGAAAGTGACAACCAGTCTTACCAAGGAGTATCGTATTACCCAGTTACTGGGTTGTGAAGGTCAGATAGGCAGTCGCTCCATGTAAAATACTGGTATTCAGCTGCATCCGGTTAGACTGGAAGCCGACCCCAACATAGTTGGGAAAAGGCTTGGGGATCTAACATTTTTGAAAATTTTATATTTGACTACGC
Organism: Globia sparganii; assembly: GCA_949316385.1. Classification (NCBI taxonomy): domain Eukaryota; kingdom Metazoa; phylum Arthropoda; class Insecta; order Lepidoptera; family Noctuidae; genus Globia; species Globia sparganii. The sequence continues at coordinate 4,683,795 of OX438672.1, read as the reverse complement.
ACTAAACCAAAAAGCTTCTAAATACTTAGTTAAGAAAGCCAAGTCTCGTAATCAAAAACGTTCAAAATCTAGTCTCAATCTCATCTCAGCGACAATCAATGCCAAAACAAAACTTGTCAAAAATGTAGGGAAATTAGAAGTATTTTTGACAGATTGAGACTGAGATCAGACTGTGAACGTTCTTAAAATTATGAGAATTGCCCCACGGGTTTAAGTTCAGGTTCGTTAAACATAGAATATTGAGACATTTCTTTTTACAGCTGTAATATATAAGACGTCTATCTCCCATTGCCCATACTTAGGTATGGGTAATGGGCCAAAGAAATATGGCTTAAAGTTATGTAAGCTTTCACGCATAACTATTCATATTCAAATAAGTAGGTAATTTCATTATTACTTTTTTCTTAAAAGTTTAATTTTATGCAAATTGAGAAATGTTGATAGATCCTTCTACCGTATCTTTTTTTAGATATTTTCTAGTTTCACGATTTTTTAATATGCTAATTTATAAAAGACAGTCCATGAGACAACGTCCAAAAAAAAATTGTTGTCTATGATTAAAACTTATGTGCGTGAGTTATGGATTGATCGGAAAACCAACACTTAAAGTTGCAAAACGTGTATTACAAAGCAGACAGGAAACAGACAAAATAAAAAAAAATATTTTGACACTTTTAAAGAACGTCGCCTTCGTCAACATGACAGAAAGTTGCGTTCATATTTCTTCACTAGCTGCGCCCCGCGGTTTCACCCGCGTAAGTTTTGATCCCGTGGGAATATCGGGATAAAAAGTATCCTATGTGTTATTCTGATGTATAAGCTATATTACTGTAAAGTTTCATCAAAATCCGTTCAAACTTTCGCATTTATAATATTAGTAGGATTCTATTCAAGGTTTCCTGATTGGTACACCCTATGATGTACGTTCACCAAAGGAGATAAGTAACCAGGGTCGTCGGATATAACTGAAGTAAGTATAACAAGAAACCGATGGATGTTTTCGAATAAAATTTAATTAATTAATAGAAAACAAACAGTTAATTTATCTAATTAAACTTCATTCGAAAACATCAATCGGTTTCGTACTAAATTTCAACTTTATCCGACGACCCTGGTTACTTAATTATCTCCTTTGGTGACCGCACGTTCAGTAATTAGCATGTTTTGAAAGGCCGAGAGTCCTTGGAAGATTTTCATCTCTTTTGGGTCATTGGCGCCTTTTTCTTTTGTTTTTTTAAAGACAGAAAACTGGAACGATTTATGTTGAGACAAAAAAATCCTTTTGAACTAAGTTTTAGTCTATTTGGGTGGTGATTCGATAAACAGTGTTCTTAATTAACGATCGCAGACCATATTTTATGGAATAAAATATATCAACAAAAATATTTTATAAAAATGCGACAAAAAAATAAAGAAGTCTGAAGTCAGATTGTTTTTTTTTAAACTTGTGTCTCCTTTAATCAAAAATGTTATTTTGGGCGTCGTTTCATGGGCCATCTTGTATATGTACACCAACTGCAACAGCTAACATACTTTTCATATCAGAATTACTAGGGGAAATAAAACTGCGTAAAAAACTTACAAAGGCAATACTTTTCATTTTGACAATATTCAACAACATCCATTGCGAAATTCACGGAACTGAGCAGATAACATTTTCAAACAATACGAAGCAATGAATAAGCAATTATAAAGTTATAAGTTTTATTAAAATATAAAGCTTATCAGTGGAAACTTGTAAATGGCCTTCCCATTGCTTATTGTTTAAGAACACTGTTTTTATTATCTATAAGTTTCCCGTACAATATAAAATAAAAAATCTTTCAAAATGAAACTGGATTGAACTCTGTCCTAATAAACATTATTCTTTCTTTCTTTTCAAAATCATTTGGATTGCGATTGAAATTGTGTTGGATAACACACTTTTACGGGATGCTGGTCTACTGGCATTTAACAATAGCAAACCTAAAATAAAACAATGACATTTAAAAACAAAACAACAGCCGAGGCTTTCATTAATATTAGAATCTCCAAAGGAATCCGATACGTCCGCAGCTAAAGGCGGAGTATTATCTCCAGATGATTTATTCATCGAACGCTGAAACTCGACCCTGATTACTTTATTATTTATAAACATTCTGGTTTAGTACTTTTCCTGACTTATATTATTTCTTACTAGCTTTTGCCAGCGACTTCGTCCGCGTGGAATAATGACTTCCGGAAATTGAGGCACTAACTCTCATAGAGTTTAACCGATGTGCTCTTTCCTCTGTCGATTATTGAGAACGCGTATTTCTCATTCAACGCGTTTTTCAAGACAATAGGGGGCGGACGCCGGCGTCCGCTTGGGTCTTGAATAACTAAAAATATATAACTACGTCTAATATATTAAATAATATATAATAAAACCTACTTCACTTAAAACTAAATACCTATAATTACTATAATTAATAATACCTATACCTATAATTAATAAAAGTACCTACGCTTTTACCTACTTAATATTAAAAAAAAACTGAACATAAATTAACCAAAACTTAACTACTACTAACTAACTACTACTAACCTATTACTACTTCACCTAAAAAGAAATCCTGTTTTCCCAACATTTCCCTTCACTGCTCTGCTCCTATTGATCGTAGCGTGATGAAAAGTATACTATAACCTGCCCAGGAGTATGAAGAACAATTGTACCAAGTTTCGTTGAAATCCGTCGAGTGGTTTTTGTTTCTATAACGAACATACAGACAGACAGACAGACAGACAGACAGACAGACAGACAAAAATTTTACTGATTGCATTTTTGGCGTCAGTATCGATCACTAATCACCCGCTGATAGTTATTTTGGAAATATATTTCATGTACAGAATTGACCTCTCTACAGATTTATTATAAGTATAGATAAGGTTATTTGAGTTCATTGTCTTGTAGTCATCTGCCATTAAATTCCGTGAAAACTTTGTTGAAGTGGGTTTGAAGTGAGAGTTTTACAGAAAGATCGGCTGATTGCGATGCAATCTCAGTAAAACGCTACTGACGCGCGCCTTGCACGCACTGAATGACACGGCTGACAGGATCGATTTATTTTCATGCTCTTGGAATGAATTCACAAAAATAATGTTATGTGTTAATCAATGTTATGTTACAGTTATAAGATTTATTTTTGTTTGATTAAGTTATGTTATAATTATAAGATTTATTTTTGTTTAATTAAGCACCACGCTACCACATTGGGATTTTTTTTTGTAATGATAGCTGTGCTTGTGTTAAATAAATAATGGTGATCTCTTGATTTGCTGGAATAGGTTATTAGTATGGTGGTCAAAATTTATTTAACGTCACACTATGTATACAGGGTCAAATTAAATTTGCTAGTGAAACTCTATAAGTACCTATTCGTAATGGGTATCGATAGCAAGACAAAAGAAAAATAAAGAAGATTTCACAAAAAAATTGGGGCCATCGACAGCTGGTAGATAGTTCTATGTTCTATGTTCTATGTTAAGGGTTTGGTTTCCGCACTTAGTCCTTCAGTTGGACCATTGTGCGTGGGCCATGGCGGCCGTCGGTGGTTATTCCAACCAGCCCACCTCCCTCCAGAAGCTGATTAGGTCTCCTGGTCTATTGAGAACATCTGTGTACGATCCGGGTGTCCCAAGGGTTTCTGATCTACTCTGGGTGACGCCTGTGCACTCAAAGAGCACATGCGTAACGGTTTCTTCAGCCTCCATGCAAGCTCTGCACAGGGGACTGTCCGTTATGCCTATAGTGTGGAAGTGTTTATTCAGTGAGCAGTGTCCCGTGATGGACCCCGTCACCAGGCGCAAGCCTTTCCTGTCCAGTCGCAATAAACGTCTGGTTAGCCTGCCATCTAATGATGGCATAGCTTCCTTGGACTGCCTGCAGCCTGGTGACGACGTCCACCAATTTTCTGCTTGTGTATGGGTGTGCTCCTTTAGCCACCTGCGTATTTGGTTGAAGGGGATGGGCACGACAGGTTCCGGTCCACAAACTGACGTACTAGATGCCCTTCTGGCCAGCTCGTCAGCTGCGTCGTTACCTAGCGATCCACTGTGTCCCTTTATCCATTGTAGTGTCACTTTATTGCGGTTCAAAACAGTTACCCGTTCAAGCGCATTGTGACATTCTAGTATTAGGTTCGATGTGATGCATTCCTTCCCTAGGGATTGGAGGACTGAGGCGCTGTCTGAGAGTATGCGAATGCAGGCATCCGTAACTCTTCTGGCTGTTATGGCATAAGCCGCTTGTATTATTTATTATTATTTATTTATTTAATACTTCAAGCACATAAATGTACAGAGGCGGACTTAATGCCATACACACACACACTCCGCTTGATAGACAGTGTTGAGCATTCCCAGCGGTCTGGATATTTTTATGTTGAGGTCGTGTGAGAAGACTCCGACTGCAGTTCCACAGTCGGTCTTTGAACCATCAGTATAAATTCTCAGTTCCTTCGGGCCTGAGTAGTCGCACTGCTCCTCTTTAAGCACTATGTTGTAATGCTTTTGAGAGCTGTATTGTTTCGGGGTTTTGTCGCAGGGTGATGCCATCATTGGCTGCCGTTTGATCGCATCTTCTTTTAAACGTATGTGTTTGACCCTAGAGTCTTTGCTTAGGGTACCTGATACATGGAGCCTAAAGGCAGCAAGGGCCGCCTCTTCCCGCACTATGAGGTGTAGGGGCGGCAATCCGAGCATGGCCTGTAGGGCAGCAGTGGGTGTGGTTCTCATGCAGCTAGTGATTGCCACACACGCGAACCGCTGCAGCTTTTCGAGATCTTTTTGGGCTGTGCTCAGGTCTGTCCTGGGCCACCAGACTAGTGAGCCGTATGTAATGATTGGTCGGATGACTGTGGTGTATAGCCAGTGAGTGACCTTGGGGCTAATCCCCCAATTCTTGCCAAGCATTCGCTTGCATTGCCACAGGGATATGCTGGCTTTCGTGGTAATGTAGTTGATATGTTTTGCCCAATTCAGCTGTTTGTCCAAAAAGATGCCCAGGTATTTGGTTTCAGTTGATAGGCTTAGGGTTGTACCAAAGAATCGTGGTAGTTTTAGTGTCGTCAGTTTCCTCTTTTTTGTGAAGAGAACTAATTCAGTTTTTGTGGGGTTCACTGATAGTTGGTGTTTACCACACCAATTCTCTATTATTTTCAGGGCCTGGCGCATTAGGTTGCACAGGAAGTTTTCGTGGGTTCCATTTATTATTATGGTTATGTCGTCGGCGTAGCCTACGGTGAAGTAACCATTATCGTTGAGTTCTTTTATTAGACTGTCTACGACTAGGTTCCATAGAAGCGGCGAAAGGACACCCCCTTGCGGACAGCCCTTCGCCACGATGGCCCTTGTGGTGTCGTTGACAGTCACTTGTACTGCCCTATGTTTGAGCATGTTGGTGATCCAGCCGCTCAGGGACGGGTCTATATTATGTCTGTCTAGGGCCGTGTTGATGCTTTTGAATGTGGTCTTGTCAAAGGCGCCCTCGATGTCAATGAAGGCGGCTAGTGCTGAGCATTTGTGATCCACCGCACATTCAATTTTAGATACCACGCTGTGCAGCGCGGATTCCGTTGATTTGCCTGTGGAGTACGCATGCTGTTGTTTGTGGAGTGGCTTTATCCGTAGAGGCCCGTCTCGGATGTGTCAATCACATAACCTCTCTAGGGTCTTTAGCAGAAAGGATGTGAGGCTTATGGGTCTGTATGCCTTGGGTTGTGTGTAGTCGGCCTTGCCCGGTTTTGGTATGAAGATAACTTTCACTTCGCGCCAGGCTAGGGGTATGTATCTGAGTGCTATACAAGCCCGATAGATTTCTACCAGGTGTGGTGTAATATGGTCAAGCCCCCATTGTAGCAGGGCTGGGAAAATGCCATCTAGTCCTGCGGACTTGTAAGGCTGGAAGGTGTTGATAGCCCACTTTATCCGATCTTCTGTTACTAGACTGTGGGCACTCGACCAGTCCCGCTCCGTTGGGGTCCAGTCGAGCACAGCTTCCCAGGTCCTGTCCTCTAGGAGTTTGCAGCCTGGGAAGTGAGTCTCGAGAAGGACTTTGCTGGTTTCATGGTCCGTTAGTGTGTAGGAGTTGTCGGGTTTTTTCAGCGCGCCAAGGGTTCGGTCCTGATCTGTTGATAGGATTTTCCTTACTCTTGCGGCTTCATTGTTAGTCTCGATGGATTCACAGAATTTCCGCCATGCTGTCCTTCTGGCGGTTCTGATTTGTCTTTTGTATGTGTATTGTGTCTCTTTGTATAGCTCCCAGTCTTCCGGGAGTCTGGTGTTTTTGGCTCTGTTGAATTGCTTTCGTAGTGTATTTCTGAGTTTACCAAGTTCGGCGTTCCACCAGGGATTTCTCTCACTGTTGGTTCGTGGCGCCCTTAGCTTGCAGCATGCATGGTATGCTTCGGTTAAGTATTCCGACAGCTTTGTCACAGTGTATTCAAGTTGTGCGGGTTCTCTTATGTTTGTTTGTATTAGGTGCCTAGTTAGCATCGCGGCTAGGAGGCGCTTATACCCGGGCACGTCGGTGCGCCGCGGATTTCGTCGCGGTACAGGTTTCCTTGTATTAGTGGTTAGTGTGAAGCGAATCCTTCTATGGTCTGAGCAAGAAGGTTCGTTCGATACGTGCCAATTTGTGATAAGATTTGTCGCGTTTTCTGTAGCAAGAGCTGGTAGATAGTTTTGTAACTTGGAAGTACGAGTTGAGAAAATCTGTTTCTTTTTGTTTCATCATGTTTAGATATCGATACTCGTCACGTCTGTAAAGTTTACGAAAAATCCCGGTCAAGAGCGAGTAGGACTCGCGTATCTAGGGTTCCGTACTATCATATGTTTTTAAATTTTCATTATTATAAGTATTCGTCAGAGAATTTTAACACTGTGTTATTGCAGTTTTAGGTCAGCGCCATCTCTTGACCGATAATGAAAGTACGTAGTACGTTTTATTTTCCCTGTAATCTTTACATAAACTTCTATCTCATAGAATAATTGCAGATTTTTCTCTAGGCAAACCTCGGAGATAAGGGGGAGGGCGGTATTTTTTTAAGTTTTTCATCAAAAGTCGAAAACTTTGCGGCCTAAAAGAAAAAGATTTTTTTTTTGAGAATTTATTTATTTATTTATTAAAACTTTATGCACAAGTAAAAACTGTACAAAGGCGGACTTAATGCCTTGGGCATTTTCTACCAGTCCACCTTAGGGTGATGCAGAGACAATACACAGTAGGTGCAGTAACAGAAAACAAATTAGAAGAGAAAAAAAAATATTACTAAAAAATATAGGAATAAATACATAAATACATACATACATAAAAATATATATAAAAAAAAAGTTACGAGAGATAAACAAGAAAATCTACAACAACTTAAATCTGAGACGAATCTGCCAACTTCTTGTGCATGTGTTCTCGAACTTTCACTTTAAATGTGAACCGATTGGTTACCGTCCTGATATTCTGAGGGAGCGCATTCCAAAGGAAAACCGCCTGTACAAAGAAAGAAGACTTTATAAAGCCAAGAATTTACAAACAGCGCTCTTTCATTTGATAGGACATGCCCTAATGGTCTCACTTCGAATTTTTAAGACCCCCTTTCAGTCCCTGTTGCAAAAAAAAATATATACTGTCTAATTTTATTTATTTCTTATTTGCGAAATAGTTGAGCAAACGTCATCTGAAACGGTTCCAAATTTCAAGTTGATATCATTAGTAGTTCTCGAGATATCCAGTTGTGACAGATGGACAGAAGAATTATATATAACTAGCTGACCTCGCAAGCGTCGTTTTGCAAAAAACAAAATTTGAAAATTAAAAAAGAAATATTTGTAAACCTGTTCTCATACCTACTGAATATAATATAAACATTTCATCAAAATCGGTCAAGCTATTTCAGAGGAGTATAAACACTAAAACGACGTAAACACTGGTCCATGTCTCTGTTCTCTGTTATTTGTAAATGTTTGTGTTTGTGTTGTTGATGTGCCTTAATAATAAATAAATAAATAACTGTGACACAAGAATTTTATATATTTAATAGATTATAAATATTAGAATTTGACTAATTGGATTTGATTTTAGATATGTATGGAGTCACGATGTGCTGCGCCGATCCTAATAGATTTGGATAAGGGAATTACGACTAGGAATTGCCAATATACAATTAAATTATAATCATCATGAATGTGTACACGATCAAAGGTAGATATCATGATATAATTCCGGGAATAAATTTATGTAACCCAATAAGCTATACAAATATTTGCATCAAACTGGTACAGAATACACGACCGACGACCTCGACACGTGGATCAGAATTCAATATTGTAAAATTCGTAAGGTTCACTCAGGAGATTTTGAACAATCGTTGCCACTAATTCCATAATAGCATCAGTATTTAAAATTTGCCTATAAAACAAGAGTCCATTATCATCAGAAATCAAAGAACTTATAAAACAACTAGCGGCCCGTCCCGGCTCCGCACGGGTGGAAAAAAGCCTATACTCGTATTAATCAGTGATAATGTAGCATTCATTGGTGAAAAAATTTTTAAAATCTATCCAGTACTTTTTGAGCCAATTCGTTACAGACATACATACAATTTATCTTTCCTCTTTATAATATTACTAGCAGCGCCCCGCGGTTTCACCCGCATAAGTTTCGATCCCGTGGGAATATCGGGATAAAAACTATCCTATGTGTTAATCCTGGTTATAAACTATATGTGTGCCAAATTTCATCTAAATCCATTCATTAATTTTTGCGTGAAAGAGTAACAAACATTCATCCATCCATCCTCACAAACTTTCGCGTTTATAATATTACTAGCTGCGCCCCGCGGTTTCACCCGCGTAAGTTTTGATCCCGTGGGAATATCGGTATAAAAAGTATCCTATGTGTTATTCTGATGTATAAACTATATTACTGTAAAGTTTCATCAAAATCCGTTCAGTAGTTTTTGCGTGAAAGAGTAACAAACATCCATCCATCCATCCTCACAAACTTTCGCATTTATAATATTAGTAGGATTAAGTAGGAAGTAGGATTATTATATTATAGTATAGATATATTATCTGCCCCGCTTAAATAAGTATTACATAAACATAATCAGCCTATGATGTTCCCACTGCTGGGACCTCGAGAGGGAGAGTGGGCTGTAATCCACCACGCGGGCCCAGTGCGGGTTGGTAAATGTTACATGTCTTCGAATTTTTGGTTCTAGGACATGTTGGTTTCCACACGATCTTTTTCTTGTCCGTTTTGAGAGCAGTAGTGGAGAAATTATTTACACAAAGTAAAGCGACTGCTTGGGTTCGAAATTTTGAACCCACGACCTGTCAAATCGTAAGTCGGGGGCCATTACCACTGGGTCACCATTCTTCCACCAAAGTAAGTATTACTCATACTAAACTCGGGTAGGTAACCACTGAAAATCAGCGCTGTGCTGTGGGTCCCCACATAGCATATCATCATGCTGAGAGGAAGCCTTCTTGTCACAGTTAGAATGTGCAGACGTCAACTATTTCTGCTTTGTGCTCGTGAATATAAATATATTTTGTTTTTATTTATCCTGTTAATAGAATTATCTTTTCGTTTGAACGCGTTTTTAAGAAAATAAACCTATTTTTCATTCATTTATGTATTTTATTGTTTATGTACACACAGTAAAATATACAGAAATATGACATAATTATAATTTGAGTACAAAGGTACTGCTTATTGAAATTTCTTCCAGCAGACCTGCGAAAGGAGAAGTAAAAAAAGAAATGTAGACAATAAATAGTGTGTGGGAAACAAGAAGAGAAAAATATGAATGTGTGAAGTCTAAAACTAAAATTCTATATAAAATTATCATTCTTTCTAAACATTATTCTCATTGATTTTAACATATTCCCTCACTACAGAAATTCACAGTTATGTAACTCCAGAATTCAGCTCCGAACCAGTTTATATTTTATCAAAATAAAGCTCCACAAGAATGGATAACGACTTAAAGGATGAGATTAAAATACTCAAGTTATTAGGCAAGAAGATTACTTCCCCGGTATATTACTTACCTACCTGGATTACCTGCAGTACAGACGTCAGCACATCAAGCTACTAAAATCTGTCAAATTACTTTAATAGATTTTCAACTTTATCGCTAAAGCATAAGGTTCAAAGTTGATTGGGAAAATTTGACTATTTCGGGTAGCTTAATGTGCTGGCGTCTGTACTATAGGTGCTATAAAAGAGCCCGTGACCTCTGATTTTGTTTCGGCCTTTCTTCTCAGAGTAGTCAGATAGGTAGATTATTTTTAAAAAATATGATTGACGTGTTAAAGTGTTTGTACAAAACTACTTACAGAAATAAAATCATTTATTATGCATCAGTAGTAGAGGTATTATATGTTTGATCGTATAATGTTTGCTGGTGAGGAATAGTATTCTTCTTAACACACGTTAAGAAGAATACGATGCTGTTCTATATAGTGTCAGCCCAGAATTTGGCTAATCAATTCCTGTCAAATGCAGACAACAGGACACGCTGGAGATGATATTAAATGTCCCATTGCTCGTGGAACAGCACCAAATTGACACTACAGCAGTGGCGAAGGCTGAATTTATATTATTTATTTATATTTCAATGATGAATTGACTATAGAGTGGTTGTGTTCTGAATTTTCGAAGGGAAGCCGGCGGGAATCGAGTTGTATGGTACCTTCGCCACTGCACTACAGCACCATTGCATGACACAGTGTCAATCACAAGCCGAGAGTTTTGAAGAATATTTCTAATCCATTGCTTCATAGGTTTTAAAATTTCTTCTGCTCAGCAACGTTAATTACGCAATGAACAAGGGTGAACGGCCAAAATGAAACCCAATTATAATTTTATGTGTTACGTAATTACCCCGCAGAGCGGAGTCCCTTATGAATCCCCCTGAGCTTTTCCTTGCTTATAATATTGTAATGGGGTAAAAGATCAAGGTAGTACGGCAGTCTACAAAATCTGACAAATAAGTGAAGGGCGGGCGTTTTGAGAGATTGTCTTATGTAATTTTGACGTTCAAAGAGTGCTGTATCTCAGCCTAATTTGAATAAATAGATTTTGATTTTGAATAGAAGTAATGAGAGCTAATATTATATAGATATTATATATTATAGTTTGCAATGGCTGGGTAAAGTGTTTTTGACGTAAATATGTCTTTAAAATTGCTTCCATAGTAGGGGCAAGTCAAAAAAACCAATGATAACAAAATCGGGGGATAGCGTTTGGTGTTGCAGCTTCATAACTATCATATCCATCCTAAATTCAATTACACCATTGGATAGCTTAAGGATCAAAAAATTCATTACGCTAAGTAAGGACTGTAACGCATCGCGCGCGGTGGAGGGGGAACAGCCGCCATTTAAGGTAATTTTGCTGCGTAGAGAGTTTTTCACACTTTTGACTCGAAAAAGCTACGACGTACGTTTAGGTTTCAATCGCCAGCCTCGTCAAAATCTATCGATTGTATACAAAACATTAAAATATTTATTCCTCAATTCTAATGATTGCACCTACCACTGTTTGTCTCTGCATCACCCAAAGGTTGACTGGTAGAAAATGCCTATGGCACCAAGTCCGCCTCTGTACATTTATGTGCTTGAAGTATTAAATAAATAAATAAATATAATAAATAAAACATTAGTGTAAAATAGTGACAGTGAATATAATTCGTTAAAGTAAAAATAATATCAAAAATATATATTGTCGGCCTATACGCCAAAAAGAACCAAATCAAAATAAAGAGATCGTATACGGTTGGAAAGGGCTTCTGAAGAGCAATCGAATAGTACTAACAAAATACCATATGACCGAGTCAAGCAGTGCCGGGAATGTAAAAGAATAAATGCGGCTGAGCGGATCAACATCGTAACGTGAACGTATTCACATAAAACACACAGCCGTGTTCATGCTGACAAAATGTGTTCACTGTAGGTACACCTTTGTTTAATCCTTCGTGGAATAAAGTTGAGATGTTATGATGTTAGATCGAGGAAACACTGAAGCCTACATTGTTTCAGTATAAGGTTTAGGTAACAGGATGAAAATCTCTTGACTCATAAACGACAGAAAACACCGCTAAGTTTGAAAAACACGAAAATGAAAGAAAAAGTATTTATTATTAATCGCACAGAAAGATCACAAACTAAACTAAATAAAATCATAAAAATATATATTAAAATAAAGCGTAAAAGAAAAGTCCTTTACGAGGCCAAAATGCAGGATCTATCATGATGCTTCTGCTTGATGAAAAAAACACATAAAAAAAATATATAATCATAATAATAATAATAGTATACATTTATTTCACAAAATGAGGTACAGTCTAAACAGTTACAATATTTATAGGCAATTTACAGGGTAGAAGAAGAGTGTCCTGGCGTCCTAGCTAGGTTACACAGTAACCTGTATTAAGGTACGCCAGCCCAAGATCCCAATAGTACAAGAATACAGAGAGACTGCCTACGATAGTGATTGATAATAATTATTAAACACTTAAGTTTGCCATCGTAAGTTTATCATATACATAGTGAGTGTTGTATGTATGTATTATATTATGCTTAACGTAAGTGTGTATTTATGTGTGTGTAGTGTGTGTGTGTATTTATGTGTGTGTAGTGTGTGTATGTATTTGTGTGTGTAGTGTGTGTAAGGGTGAGTGATAAATAGTTTGAGTTTGGACACGGAGTGATATTTGAAAAGTACTAAGGTAGTGAAGTAAGCAGAGATTCAGTGTCGTCGTAGTTTTTGTTGGTTAGGAAGAGTGTTATCTGCTTTTTACATGTATCATAAGAAGATTGATGAATGGGGGCAGTTTTGTTTAATCTGTTGTATAAGAAGGGACCTAGGAAGTAAAAGAAACGTTTAGTAAAGGCAAAGCGTGTGAATGGTACTTTGCAAACTTCGTAATTTCGTCTAGAGGAAGATTGTGTTTGTGTCAAAGGAGTTTTGGTGTGTTGTTGTAGTACTGTGTTTAGGACGAATAGTTGACGAATCGTCAGGACTTTGCACTTTTGATAGAGGTCAAAAGTCGGGTGGAGCATTGGCCGGAAGGCTACCTTAAGGAGCCACTTCCAGAGGTTTTAATATGGTTTTCGCTGCTCCACCCCAGCTAGTAATGCAGTAAGAAAGGACTGACTGACACATTGCAAAATAAACGGTACGTATTACAGAGGCATTGGCAATGTGTCTAAGTGTTTTAAATAAGTAAATAAGTTTACGTACCCGACTAGTGAGGTGAGTGATATGTGCTTTGAAGTTGAGGTGTTTATCAAGGGTAATACCGAGGTATTTAGTTGTGTCAGTGGATTCTATAGTAGGGCAGTTGCAAGAAAATGAATTAATTTGGCAGGTATGAGCTTTGAGAGTAATAGGTGTAGAAGGTTGTGTTGTAGAGTTTAGTGAGAATGTAATGAGTTTTGTTTTGTTAGTGTTAAGGGTGAGTGAGTGAGAGATAAGCCATGTAAATACACGTTGAAAACCATTTTGAGCCGTTGCTTGTAGTTGATTCCAGGAATCTGCATAAAAAGTTATTGCAGTGTCATCAGCAAAAGAGATAATGTTTCCATAGTCCAATTGCAAGTTGCAAAGGTCGTTTATGAACACCAGGAACAATGTGGGACCTAAAACACTCCCCTGTGGCACACCGTACGAAATAGGTAGCTCGTCGCTCAAGTAGTTATCGATCTTCACTACCTGTTTGCGATCTGAGAGGTACGATTTAAAGAGCTGGAGCTGAGTGCCACGTACACCTAAACATTCCAGCTTTGATATAAGGCAGGGAATAGGAACAGTGTCAAATGCCTTAGCAAGGTCAATGAACAATGTAAGGCATTTTTTGCGTTGGTTTAGTTTATCAACGATTCCATTCAAAAGTTGCAAGGCTGCATCAGATGTAGATTTATTCTTCCTGAAGCCAAATTGGTTGTTAGAAAATAAATTACTGGATTCGAGGCAATCAACTAGTCTGGTATTAATGAGATGTTCCAAGATCTTATAAAGGGCTGGAAGTACTGCAATAGGGCGGTAGTTAGTAAAAGATGAGCGGTCTCCTGCTTTAAAAATGGGATGAATTATAGCTTTTTTAAGAGGAGAAGGAAAGGTTCCACTGACAAAACAAAGGTTGAAAATATGGCAAAGTATAGGAGCAAGGAGTGGAGAGTATCTTTTTAGGATGGTAGTAGAAATTCCGTCAAAGCCTACTGCAGCATTGGCCTTTAATGATCTAATGGTAGAAGCTATCTCTTCAGTATTTGTTTCCAAGAGTACAAAGGAGTTAACACTGTTGGTGGAACTAAGTGGAGAATATAGAGGACAAGTACCATGTGTGTTCCTAATACCTTCAGCAAGATCTCTACCTATATTTACAAAAAAGGCGTTCACGTCATTAACAGATTGGGATGGGGTTTCGGATGAGGATAGTAGCTCCGTGGGAAGATGTGTAGTTTTAGTGTTATGTGTGACACGTTTGACTGTATCCCATAATAGTTTAGTGTTACGACCGGCTTTGGAAATTTCATTAGTGTCATATTGTCTTTTGACTTTTTTAAGGATCTTAATACAAAAATTTCTGTATCTAGTATACATTGCTTTGAGGACTTCATTGCCAGGAGATTGTTTATGTTTTTTGTGCAAGGAATCTCTATTTCTCATACATCTCAGTAGTCCTGGAGTAATCCAAGGTTTTAGGATTCTCTTGCAATTTGCTGTGCGCTTTAATACTGTGTGACTGCTTATCTCAAGTGAAAGAGTTTGAATGAGGCATTCTGTAGCAGCGTTTGGATCACTCATGGTTAAGATGTGCGTGAAATCAAGATTTTGTATGGATTTATCGAGTGAGACAAAATCTGTCTTTAAGATTGAGGTGTGAGTAAAGTTACGAGGTGGTTTCATATTAATACATAAGAGGGTAGAGAAGTGGTCAGTTATAGTAGAGTCGAAAATGTATGTGGAGGAGGGTAATTTAGTTCTGAGAATTGTGTGGTCAAGGCAATTATTACCTCTTGTGGGTAGGTGATGGGATGGTAAAAACCCGTGATAGGAGAGACAGTTAAGATATTCGTGCGATCGAGAGTCTATGCTTGAGGTTTTGTCATCTAAGTTTATATTTTTATTTATGTCTCCCGTTAGTATTACAGTTTGAAAAGAAGTTAGAGAGGATAGAATTTCATGTAGAGATTTTAGAAAAACTTCAATACTATCCTGGGAGGGAGATCTATAAATACAAATGATAGCAACATTAGTCGCGAGTTCGATAATTATACCAGAGGCAGAGTTGTTAAATTCGGGTTCGTGCACCTTAAATGATAAGTTAGAATTAATGAAAGCAACAACCCCATCACTCTGATTGCGGTGCTTAGACGTGTGTACAGTAGAGTAAGATTGAAACTGAGGCAGGGTAGTATTGCTAAGGCAAGGTAGCCAGCACTCTGTAAGTACAGCCACATCGCACTCTAAAGAAAGTCGGGAAAGAAGTGTCTCAAAATTATTAAAGTTTCGATTGATTGATCTGATATTTTGAGAGAGGACTTTTAGGCAGCTATCTGGGGACTAAATACTTTGGATACAGAAAATCCGTCTAAGTGATCATTTAGTAACTTAACATTATCGAATGTAATGGTATAAAGTCTTGTAAAGTTTAGGGGACCGATCAAGACATGATTTAAGAAATTTATTTGTAAAAAGTACTATTAATGGTATACAATAAGTATCGAGTGATGTGTTATGGTATGAATAGTGTATATAAACTAGTGTGTGTGTACTGAAGAGTGAAGTAATATGTGTAAGTATGTGTGTGTAAAAGTTACAAACTAAAAATGTTCTTACATGGCAAATTATACAGATAATCAATTTCCTTAATCTAGGAAAACAACAAAAAACAGAATAGAAAATAAAGAATTTACAATATGGAAAAGCAAAAACGATCAATAGGTATAGTCATGCTACAGGCAGTTCCGACAACTGTCGCAGCTGGGCTTCACTTTTAATAACAATGTAAGGCGATTCCCTACTTTTCTTCATTAGAATACGGCCATTAGAAATCCAACAGTATTCATATTTATGATCTCTTGCAAAATTTCTGGCCATATAAAAAAGCCTTCTAGATTGCGCAGTCAGTTGCTCTGCCACATAAATAGGATTCTCCTTGGTTGTAAAGCCTAAATTGGATGAATTCAACTTTTGGTTAGGGTTTTTCTTGTTATAGCTCTTAACAGAGTCTAAAACTTGCTTTTTACCAGTGTGTTCGAAAATTCCAAAATTAATGCAGATGTGTTATTTTTCTTATCTATTCGGTACCTTGAAATGTCCCTTATATCTGATTTAGTATCAACACCCAGAGCATTTGAGAGTACAGCAACAGAGCCGTATAAGTCATGTTTGGTCTCAGTTTGACGTAGCGGGACATTTCTGATCTCGACGCACGTTTTGATCATATTTCGTTCCAGTGTGTCAATCTTCTCATCAAGGGCCGACAGATGGGTACACATTTCAGCGCGTTGTCGGTCGAGCCCAATGATCTTAGACTCCAAGGAAGTCATTTGGTCTGATAACCCGTTCAGAGAGATAATAAAATACAACACCTCGTTACTCCCGCACAATTCTATGCTAAGAAAGAATGCAGACGTTCACAGAGAAACGCGCGGAATCCGCGCGGTGCGTGCGATTACCTGTGATGTGACCGCTACTGTCAATATGGCGTCGGTACCTATAACGTGACAGCAATCGACTGAACACCTCACTTACGAGGTTTGTCAACTGTGGTGTACAAACAATGTGATATTTTTGGTTCTTGTGTTGGAACTAAATGCTGTTTGTTTGTGTTGGATAATACATGACGTCAGATCATTACTGTTTTATTTTTGTAAGTTTTTTTGGCGTATTCTTTATCGCTGTTACGTCACATGGATGGCCACAAGAGACATTACAATTATGGGTAACTAGCTACTGCCCGCAACTACGTCAGCGTGATTTTTTTTTGTTTTTGTTTCCCTTGACACTTTACCCACTAAGTGCTGGTGCTAAGTGGTGGTGAGTGGTGATTTTGACCATCTCCAGGGCTCTGAGATTATTCTGATAGCCGTGCAATACTCCTCAATCATCTCAGGATATGTTGCCCCCTTGTCGCTACGTCACTATGTGCTAGCGACAGTTTTCGGTGGCCCATTATTGAGTGTGCAAGTCACCGACTGCCATTTCACCCGTGTATGTTATACAGGGTTATTTGTAAAACACCAGCAACCTCTTAAGAGGCCATTGTACTCATCATTATGAACAACTTTGACTATGGCTATAATCATATAATCATAATAATAAAATCAGCTGTTCTCTACATTTGTGTTCGTGTAACTCGTCAAAATGTAGGGAACAGCTGATTTTTTTTTCGCCATTTCAGGTTTGGTCCCAAAGTAAAAGTTGTTCATAATGATGAGTACAATGACCTCTTAAGAGGTTGCTGGTGTTTTACAAATAACCCTGTATAAAATTGGTCAGGCAGAGGAGATATATTCCTCCATAGTTCAAGGTTATCAATCATTATTGTCAGGCCTGTTGGTCTAGTGGTTAGTGACCCTGACTGCTATGCCGGAGGTCGTGGGTTCGATTCCCACCCAGGACAAATGTTTGTGTAATGAGCACAATCATTTGTTCTGTGTCTGGGTGTAATTTATCTATAATATTTATGTATTTAGAAATATATAAGTATGTTTATCAGTTGTCTAGTACCCATAACACAAGCTCTGCTTAGCTTGGGACTAGATGGCGTTGTGTGATAGTTGTGGAATATTATTATATTATTATTATTTCCTTTATTTAATTAAATACATATAAATTATATTTTTAAATATTAGAATATAAAAAATATAAAAACATTTAAAAATATAAAAAATAGTAGCCCACCGGTATCGGGAACAGGGTCCAAGCTACCGGCGGTCAGGGCTCCAGAGAGAGGAACCTCCTAACAATGCGGGCCGTGTCCAGAAGTACTGCTTTCTGAATCAAGCCCTTGATCCAGCCGCCCAACGAGAGCCTCCTCAGGTGTTGGTCGAGGCTCTTGGCTATTAATCCATTGGCTGTCACGACTATCGGCACAATGATCGCTGAGTCCACATCCCACATGTCGGCAACCTCGCGAGCCAAGTCAAGATACTTGATTTGTTTATCTTTCTCGGCTTTCACGAGGTTCTCATCATGCGGGATGGTTATGTCAACAATCATTGCGCGCCGCTCTGATCGATCCACCACCACTATATCAGGCTTATTGGCAACAATAGTCCTGTCAGTGATGATGGATCGATCCCAATATAATGTGATATGACCATTTTCGAGAACTGGGTCGGGCACATACCTGTAGTACGGCACCTCCGATTCCACAAGGCTGTATTTCAGAGCAAGTTGCTGATGGATTATCCTGGCTACAAGGTTGTGTCTATGCAAGTATTCTCCGTTAGCTAGATGAGAACACCCGGAGATTATATGTCTGATTGATTCTCCCGGTCGGTGGCATGCCCGACAAATGTCAACCGTGCCGTCTTTCACAATAAATCTCCGGTAATTATTCGTCATCATAACTTCGTCCATAATTGCACAGACAAAACCTTCGGTTTCTCCAAAGAGGTCACCGAAACGTAGCCAGGCTACGGACGCTAGTAGGTCTACATCAGGTCCATGTAGGGCCCGGAAAAAGCGTCCGTGAAGCTCCTTACTCTGCCATACCTCCATGCGATCATTAGTGTCAAGCACTACTGGCTTGCACCAGTTCTCTTTAGCCAAGGAGAGCGGAGTGAGGCCCTTGTCGACCGTGACTACATCTCGATGCATCCCCACGTCGGTTTCTAGGAAATATTCCCTGAGACTGCATATCTCGCGATTGTGGAGGGTCTTAGCGTTTAAAAACCCTCGACCTCCACATTTTCGCGGGATATACAGCCTCATTACCGACGACCGTGGGTGATGCATTCGATTTGCAGTCAGCAGCGTACGGGCCTTCCTATCCAGGGCGTCGAGTTCGGTCTGAGTCCATTTGAGTATGCCGAAAGAGTACATCAAAACCGGCATGACCCAATCATTGAAGGCACGCACCTTGTTTCCGCCTGATAGAAGACTATTAAGTACTTTTTTCAGGCGGCCAAAGAAGCGCTCCTTCAACGATTGCTTCATGTCAGTAACATTGATACCTAACGCTTCCGACATACCCAAATACTTGTAGGTTTCGGATGCGGAGAGGGCTCTAAGGTTTGTGGAATCCGAGAGTTGGGTTCCCACGGATTCCACAATCTCCCCTCGCTTTACATGCATGACCGCACATTTGTCCACACCAAATTCCATCCTGATGGCGCTACTGAAAGTTTGAGTTGCTTTCAGCAGCTCCATCAGTTGCAAATTGTTGGGTGCAAAGAGTTTTAGGTCATCCATGTAGAGGAGGTGCGATATAACCTGACCACCTCTCCTCAGCCGATAGCCTAGACCTGAATCCTCCAGCAGTGTGCTTAGAGGATTCAAGGCTAAGCAGAACCAAAGCGGACTCAAACTGTCACCCTGGAATATGCCTCGCTCGATCCTTATCGGTTCGCTATTCCTCTGAATATTTCGACATCCTGGATAGCGAAGGACCGTCCTCCATTGCCCCATACATGACAGCAGGAAGGTGCGCAGAGTTGTATCTACTTTATACAACTCCAGCACCCTCATGAGCCATGTATGTGGCACCGAGTCATAGGCCTTCTTATAATCTATCCAACATGTCGACAGATCCTTTCGGGAACGGCGAACCTGTTGGCTAATGGTCATATCAATGAGGAGTAGCTCCTTAGTACCACGGGACCCGTTCCTACATCCATTTTGAGAAGCTGACATGATGGAGTTGGTATTTATATGTTTGTCTATTTTATTATTATTATTATTATATGCACCTAAATCCATAGCCCAATATATTTTGTTTCCATGTCCTGCAATAGTCCTACACTAACCGGAGGTTGTCCTTGGGTGCACTTGCATAGTGCATATAGGGATAGTAATCAATCGTTGCCTCATTTCATTCAAACATCAAACGGGCCTCTGCGAGTTGGCTTCGGCCCTTCGTACGCCTTCCAAAGGAAGAATCCATCGTCCCGAGATTTGAAAATATAAAAATAAATGTGATAATGAGATTACTCTTTTATAATACCGTAGTTCATCCTACTAATAATATTATACTAATCCTACTGTCCTACTAATATTATAAACGCGAAAGTTTGTGAGGATGGATGGATGGATGTTTGTTACTCTTTCACGCAAAAACTACTGAACGGATTTGGATGAAGTTTGGTACACATATAGTTTATAACCAGGATTAACACATAGGATACTTTTTATCCCGATATTCCCACGGGATCAAAACTTACGCGGGTGAAACCGCGGCGCGCAGCTAGTAAACAATAAAATGATAATTACCATTTAAAAAGAACATTTAAGTACTTTGGCATTTCACTTTTAAAAATCTTTAAGAGCTTATCCCTAGGGTAGAAGCACCCATTATCTGCCGTCCACATCAATATATTGACGCAATAAATTGACGTCCCTCTGACTGTAGCCTCATTGTGTGCACTGACTTTACAAGATTTATGGCAGTGCACGATTTGCGGGTACTTCGAATATTCTTTCTTTTCTTTGAAGAATGAAAAATGGGTCTTCAGAAAAGTTTTAGAAGTCATTAATTATTTATTACATATTGTTTTGAGGGATTGCCGAGATATTGAGACGTTGATTGAAAATAAACACTGTTTTGATAGGTATAATTAAGTGAGCACTTATGTGTCCAAGTTTGGAGCTTACATGATTATCCCTACAGGTGTTGGCAAGCCTTGGGTTACAGCTAAATATCAGTGTCAGTCTAATGGAAGTTAACTAGTGCTTGCCCTTCAGACTTAATTTAAATTTTCCTAAATAATTATTTCTTCCTTTATTTCCATATAGGTATAGTATTCATAAGGAAAAGCACTTTCGTTGATGGGATTATCAGGAATACTAATACTGTCGAACCTTGCCATTATTCTGAAAAAATCGCCTTGTAAAAATATCCCTAACCCTCAAGAAAATATACCCTTTCAGCTAATTCTTCCCATCTTAAATCATTTCAGCTCCATTGAAGAATACCCGGATAAAGAAACTCGGTCATACGTGGTTACTATCTTATGCCATATGCTGTCAGATGTCAAAGATTAGATAAGGTACAGAAGGCTAGATCATAAAACGGACAGAAAACAGAATACGCACACATTGACGCGTTTTCGGGTGACCACTGAAAATCAGCGCTATGCAGTGGGTCTCATATAGCATAACATCATGCTGAGTGGAAGCTTCATGTCGTAGTTATGACGTGCACCTGGCGCTGAGTTCTGTTCTGTACTGTTAAGAGTTTAGCTTAGCTTAAACTTATACAGCCTTATTACAAAACAGGGTTTATTTTTAGATCTAGGTTTAAACTATCGAGTCATTTTTAAATTTCGAACTACAAACTGACAAAGTTACAGTTCTTATTACAAAAACTGAAGTTAAGCCCGATTCAACGTTGTCAATTTTGCATTAAGAACTTTAAGTTTGTCTGAATAAAGTTGAAAATACAGTAACTGGCTCGAAGCTTCAGGCTAGATCTAAAGTTAGAACTCCTTTTGTAATAAGAAGGATTGATTTTAGTTTTAGGTACTAAGTATCATTTACTCGAATTTAATTATCCTTTTTATATTGTATGTGTTGCTGTGGCATTATTGCCACAGCAACACATACAATATAAAAAGAAAAATTGGTTTTGGTTTATACCAAAACCAATTTTTCTTACATACGGCGATCTCAAACAAATGCCGATCGCGAGTGCGATTGCATTCGCTGTACTTGAGGCGTCTATTTGTGCGTGCAATTTCGCTCCTTGTATGAAACTGACCTTCACACAACGCATAATTAGCCTATAATATTCCCACCGCTGGGACACAGACCTCCTCTCAGTGAGAGGGAGTAGTCCGTAATACACCACGTGGGCCAATGCGGTACCAACCCGCATTGGCCCACGCCATGCCTCCGAGTTTTTGGTTCTAGGAGATACCGGTTTCCTCACAATGCTTTCTTTTACCATTTCAAGAGCAGTGTTGATGAAAGTATTTACACAAAGTAAAGCGTCTCTCGTAATTCGGAGCTAACCTTCTGTACCAATCTACTCCATGTCTGTTGGCTGGTCGAAAATAAATCTCATACCCCATCATTGCTGGTGCAGTGTGAGATTTATTGCTATAGCGCGTGATTTATACACAATATGAATTTATTTATATGAATGTAGTTCTGTGGGCAAGTTGTCTATCTGAATTAAGTGGGAATTAAACTTATGACAATGTTATGTAAGTGAAAATATAAAATGAAAGGCATCTGTGCCAAATCTACAAAATCTTAGAAAAGAACGCCGAGTACAGCGGGGCAATTGCGTAACACATTATCAATCGGAATCGGTTTCATATTGACAGTTCATCAACATTCATTGCGTTATTTACGTGTCGGGTAGACAAATTTTTCGAACTTATGAAGCAATGGATTAGCAATTTGCTTCAAAATGATTCAGATTCCGATTGATAATATGTTACGCAATTACGGTGCAGGTCTGTTTTTTACATTTCAATTATTGTTTCTGTATTTCTCATTAATTACGTTTAATTCATTACCTACATTTTTTTTTTATAAAATCTAAGATCTGTTATTGAAGTGAAACTTCTTTACGCACGCTTGACTTGGGGAGTAAGCTGGCGAACGCGTGACGTAAGCGTTACGAAAAGTGTGATCGGGCAAGGCGAACGGAAGTTAAGTGGGGGATATAAGCAAGAGACAGCAGTGCGCGCGCACATTTTCTTTCTCTCTTCCTCTCATAGCCAAATACGTTCCGTATATCTAAGCAATAGAAGATCTATCTAAAAATATTAATTTACCAATGAAACCATGAAATAAATTTAAATATTTGTAGAAAATTAATATATGTATATGTGTATACATGTATATATTGTACACACATATATATATATATATATATATACATACAGATGGAGCGAAAGAAGTTTCACTTCAGTCGTGTGGTCATAAGCACACTCGTTTTTTTTTTCTTTAAATAAAAACTATCAGGGCTGTCAATTTCATTTTTTTAGATGGCCCTGATAGTTTTTTTTTATGATTTTTTTTGAGCACTTTGTGAAGTAATTGAAAAAAAATTTGTCATAACTTTTGAACCGTAAAAAAATTCACCGACATTCTCAGGGTTAAAAGTTTGGAAATGACTTTGCCCACGCCCCTATTTGATTTGATCCATACTTCCAGCGACACCGTCTATAAATAGATACTACTATACCAGACAGGCCTGTGAACGCAATTGACAACCCAACGACTTATTGAAACTTAGTCCAAATGTATCACGTTCGCGTACCTACCTATTAAAATATTCACTCAACAAAATATAACAAAAACTGTATTTTCCATCGTCAGATATCTTTTGTCTGAGAATTAAAATTGACATTTGACAGATTTTGTATAGAAATGTCAAAAAAATCTCTATAGTGATCAGAAAATTGGGCCCACACTCAACAGTGGAATGGGCTGCCAAATATGTAGATGATAATGAATCAGAAAATTGAATAAAAAGTAATTTAAAAAAAATAAATCGACTTCAAAAAGAAATTAACTCAAAATTATGAAATAACTTTAATTTCGGAAGTCGGTGTCTTGAGATTTGTATTTTAATTTTAGTTTTTTGCCACCGAATTCCATAATTAAAGTTATTTCATAATTTAGAGTTGATTTCTTTTAGAAGTCGATTTTTTTTTAAATTACTTTTGTATTTCGTAATTTTTAGTTTTAAGTAAAAACTGGAATATTTGTTTGTAATAAATAGGTAATAATTTTGTTGTAAATATTGCACTAGAATTCGACCAAGGTTTTGAAATGTTTTCCTTTGACACCACACCAGTAGCTCGTATCAATAAGCCAGGCCGTCACACTTACAAGTATTAGTTCATATCTTGAAAACTACTGAGTCGAAAAAAAACATATGTCATAAGAAGCCAACTTTAAAGGTTTGTTTACTCCGACTCGACGTTATGTCGGGGGTATAAGAGATATTCTAGAGAGAACTCGAGCCTTGTCAGGTGCTTTAACACTAATGAACCCTGCCACGAAGCCACGGAGAACGCTTCATAAGAGTGGCTACCTTGCTTATGTGACGATTTTGTGGGCTAAGGATGTTTTTTTTCTTCAGTGTGTACTCAGCTTTTTATTAGGACAAGCTTATGTGACTGAGAGTTCTGTGTTTTATTTGTAGGCCTGCATTCTCGAAACATAATGCCATTTTATATTAAACAGAGAAATGGCTCGAAGGACTTGGACTCTCTTTATCATAGAGAACTGAAAATAACACGTAGTTAAATATTTATTTTATTTAATTTTTTATTTATTTTACCATTTCTGTACACACATATATAAATAGACAAAAAAAACAGAACAGAAAAATAGGTACAAAGGTGATGCTTATTTCATATGAAATCTCTTCCAGCATACCTGAGATAGGACAATAAATAGAGAGATGTAGACAGCGTGTGAAAGAATAAAGGAGACAAAAAAAATACATAAAACCATAATCAATTCACTTTAAAAAAATGTGCAGGAATTGTATAATTATTCAGTAAACCTTAACAAAATAAACTTACATATTTTAATCCAAAATATCAGAAAACACCAGTACCTGAAAAAAAGAACGACCATTTTTAATATTACATTCACAAAAATACTTTTACGATAGACTTTTCAACTGAAGTAGTACCATCAATCTTGTTTGTGGGTAGACGGCAGCGATTCTGATTAATTGCCTACAGAATTAATCGGTAAAGATGTACCGATATTGTGGCTTTTGTCACTCTGTCATCGCCAGATTATGATTCTAATAAACTGTTTTGTTGAGCGGTTCGAAGTACTAGGGGAGCATATTCGTGGAAGGGTCAATATTGTTTTCTTATGATTTTCACCCATTATACTTGGGTCGTAGGCCCCGTGTGAGATAATAGGAAGGAATATTTCCTGTGAAGGTGTCAACCAATAATACCATATCAACTACCAAATCATACCAGCTTTCGACCACGGTTGTGCTCGCGTCACAAGAATAATACATTGGGCATAAATCTTGAATACCAAACAAACTCACTCTATAATAGATCATGAGTTTAATGTCATCTTGTTTAGCACTGGCCGAAAGGTCTTTTATTTTTACTCAATTTCCTCTCAGTATCATGTTTTGTCATATTGTTACAATCGAATAATCGAGCATATTTTTAGAGGCTAAAAACTGTAATGTTCCATTTTCAATTTTGTCACAAATATTGTTTATTTTTTACTAGCTTTTGCCCGCGACTTCTTCTGCGTGAAATTTCTTGTTCTCCAGACTCACCCCGTCGCATTGCATCGCCTGCTTGCGCTATAGCCGTGCTATAGCTTCGTTTTCGCTTACCATTATTTTTTACTTTTTTTACTCGACACCTAACAGCTGTAGCGTGGTTTTGAATAGCTTATTATTATTATTATTTCCTTTATTTCATTATATATACATATAAATTATATTTTTAAATATTAGAATATAAAAAAATATAAAAACATTTAAAAATATAAAAAATAGTAGGCCACCGGTATCGGGAACAGGGTCCAAGCTACCGGTGGTTAGGGCTCCAGAGAGAGAAACCTCCTTACAATGCGAGCCGTATCAAGGAGTAATGCCTTCTGAATCAGGCCCTTGATCCAACCGCCTAACGAGAGCCTCGATAGATGTTGATCGAGGCTTTCGGCCATCAAGCCATTGGCTGATACGACAATCGGCACAATGACAGCCGAGCTCACATTCCACATGTCAACAACCTCGTGTGCTAAGTCGAGATATTTAATTTGTTTCTCTTTCTCAGCTTTCACGAGGTTCCCGTCATGTGGAATGGTAAAATCAACAATCATTGTGCGGCGCGCTAATCGATCTATAACCACTATATCAGGCTTATTGGCGACAATAGACCTGTCAGTAATGATAGATCGATCCCAATACAACGTGACATGGTCATTTTCAAGAACTGGGTCGGGCACATACTTGTAATACGGTACCTCAGAATCCACAAGTTTATATTTCAGAGCAAGTTGCTGGTGAATAATCCTGGCTACTTGGTTATGTCTGTGCAAGTACTCTCCATTAGCCAGACGAGAACAACCAGAGATAATATGTCTGATAGACTCACCCGGACGGTGACATGCCCGACACACGTCAACCGTCCCGTCCCTCATAATATGTCTCCGGTAGTTATTCGTCAAGATAACTTCGTCCATAATTGCACAGACGAAACCTTCAGTTTCCCCGAAAAGGTCACCAAAACGTAGCCAGGATACGGACGCTAAGAAATCCACACCGGGCTCATGAAGAGCCCGATAGAAGCGCCCGTGAAGCTCCTTGCTCTGCCATACCTTCTTGCGGTCATCGGTAGAAAGCACTACAGGTTTGCGCCAGTTCTCTTTAGCCATGGAAAGCGGGGTGAGCCCCTTGTCCACTGCAACCACATCACGGTGCATACCCACTTCGGCTTTTAAAAAATATTCCCTGAGACTGCACATCTCGCGGTTGTGGAGGGTCTTCGCATTTAAAAAGCCTCGACCCCCGCACTTCCGCGGGATATACAGTCTCATCACCGATGATCGTGGGTGATGCATCCGGTTTGCGGTTAGCAGTGTACGGACCCTTCTATCCAGGGCGTCGAGTTCAGTTTGAGTCCATTTGAGTATGCCAAAAGAGTAAATCAAAACCGGCATGACCCAACCGTTGAAGGCGCGCACCTTATTTCCGCCCGAAAGAAGACTAATTAATACCTTCTTCAGGCGACAAAAGAAGCGCTCCTTCAACGATTGCTTCATGTCAGCATTGTTGATGCCTAACGCTTCCGACATACCCAAATACTTATAGCTTTCGGATGAGGAGAGGGATCTAAGGCTTATGGAATCCGAGAGTTGAATTCCCTCGGATTCCATAATCTCCCCTCGCTTTACATGCATGACTGCACATTTGTCTACACCAAATTCCATCTTGATGGCGCTACTGAAAGTTTCAGTTACCTTTAGTAGCTCCATCAGATGCAATTTGTTGGGAGCAAAGAGTTTCAAATCATGTAGAGTAGGTGAGATATAACCTGACCACCTCTTCTCAACCGATAGCCTAGACCTGAATCCTCCAGTAGTGTGCTTAGAGGATTCAAGGCTAAGCAAAACCAAAGTGGACTCAAACTGTCGCCCTGAAATATTCCCCGTTTAATCCATACAGGCTCATCATTCCCCTGGATCTGTCGACATCCTGGATAACGAAGGACTGTCTTCCACTGCCCCATACACGACTCAAGAAAGGTGCGTAGAGTTGCATCTACCTTGTATAACTCCAGCACTCTCATGAGCCATGTATGTGGCACCGAGTCGTAGGCCTTCTTGTAATCTATCCAGCATGTTGACAAATCCTTGCGGGATCGACGAACCTGTTGGCTAATGGCCATGTCTATGAGGAGTAGCTCCTTAGTACCGCGGGACCCATTCCTACATCCATTTTGAGAAGCACTCATAATTAAGTTATTGTCAATGTGCATATTAATTTTGGCTCTCAAAATGGATGTAAGAAGTTTATAAACCGTCGACAAACACGTGATTGGTCTATAATTCTTGGGTTCCGCGGGACTACCTGACTTATGGAGCAGGTGGGTAACGCCTGTTGTTAGAAACTGCGGTAGCGACCCAGACTCTAAGGATGACTGGAACTGAGATGCCAGGCAAGTGTCTGAACTAATTAGCCATTTCAACCAGAAATTGTGCAGTCCGTCCGGTCCCGGTGATTTCCAATTCGGTAACGGACGGACCGCTCTGGCAACGTCTGATGGCGTAATTAGGATTGCATCCATTTCTGGTATAGTCTCACACACTCGCTCGACATCCCGTATCCAGCCAGCCTCAGTATGACAGACGGATACCGCCCAGATGCTACGCCAGAATGCACTCGTGGCGGCATCATCCGGGTGGCATACGTCTGTCACATTTTGTTCAGGTCGCTCCCAAGCTCTATACACCCACCTTTCATCGCTCTGGAACATGCGATTCTGCGTGTATCGATCAACCCGCCGCTTATACCGCCGAATCCGGCTCGCCCATGCACAAACTTTCTGCTTCAGGAAGTCGATGCGCTCTGTGACACAGGACATGTATTCTCGAGGACTGATTCCAGTCCCCGAGAATGCCTGCCTCACAAAGCGCATCACTCGTGGTCGTGTATTGCCCTCCCTGAAGCAGTATAGTTTGCCAATAAGTACCCTGGTCCTATCGATACGACCCTCGATCCTGCACTGCCAGGCTGGTACGGTTGGTTTTGGTCCAGTAGCTCCGTCATGATTTGGAAACTTGACGTTAGCTAAACGACATGCCGCAACAGCCGCGCAATACAGGATCGAGTGTGTATCAACAAGATCCTCGCTGCTCTCGAAGAAATTCTTGAGCTGCGAGTCCAAGGCACACACCAGCGCCCTATTTTTCTTGTGCATAGGTAACCGTGGTAATCGGGGTCTAAGTTCGGTTGGAGTGGATCTATACTCGCGAAATGCATCCTCCAGTGCGCTCCTCAGTCGGACGTTGTACTGGCTACTTACTGTGGCAACCCCATCATCCTCTTCTTCAACAAGATTGGACCGCGGCGGGATGACATCAACAGTTGACGCTTGTGCCGCGGTTTGTGCCGAAGTCGAGACGATATGGTTGCTCAGTACCTCTGAGCGCAGCCTATCAAGTGCGATATCGTCCAACCTGTGATTGCGTTGAATGACTCGCACCTGATCCGACAGTCGTTGGGCCGAGACGTTGACGGTTGGTTCCAGTTCCTGGAACAGAGACAGCATCCTATCGCGGTACGCAGTGAGGTTAGTTCCCCCCTCTGTAGACCCGTAATATGCGCGCATGACGTTCTCGTTCATAGACTGAGTCCATCTCATGCGCTGCACACAACCACCGGTAGCGGGGACCCGGCTCGTGGCCGGATGGCCCCTAAGTCCCAAGCTCCTCGGTGGCCGGCCTCTCCCCTGCCGACGTACAGGTGTTGGCGACGCCGGCGGGGAAAAATATTCGTCGCTCGAGCTCGACGCAACTGCCACGGCCGGTGTCACAGCACTCTCGATGGGGCTGGGTTCCGGCGGCGGCGGGGCGGAGCTGAGCGACGAGTCCGAAGGTGGTAAATGTGTGCGTCGAGCTGCTGATCTCGTCAACATTATAGTTTTTTCAGTATCTTCATAAATTTATCTTGTTCGGAAGCCAAATTTGACAGCCGTCATTTTTAAGTTTTCTGTGTTTGTAAGACATTTTCATTTTATTTTTGGTTTATTGATTGTAGATAATTTATGTTTAATTCCAAAAGGTTCTTTAAAATACTTATTACACTTGAAAGACTGGAAATTAATTAAAAACAGGAAATATAAGATAAGAAAAAACAATATACGTCGTTGACGTATCAGTGTTGCCAAGTTGTTATTATTATTATTATTTATTCAGACAAAAGTCCATAATTGTTAATTACAAAAAATTATCTTACAAACTATGTTAGTCCAGACATATTACGAGAAAGGTAGGTACAAAAGGTCATGAAAACTCTCGCTCGGGTTAGGATAGTTTGCCACGCTATCTGACCAGAATCCGAACGAAAGCTCTCATGACTGCCGAGTCATACTTCTCAGCAATTACTCGAAGGATACTGTTAGTGCCGCCCCGCACTCTGCTTAGTAGGGAGGCGGTTCGCTTGCGCATTATAGCATGGAAGCCATCAACCCGAGCTTATAATCTTTCTCAATAATTTGGCTATCAGATACAATTTTTTTTTAATTTCGACTGGTAGTCCCATAGATCAGCGTGATCAAACAAAAAAACTCTTTTGTTTTATTATTAGTGCACATTAACCATTTTTCAAAAGAAGTACGCGAACGAAGCCGCGATTTATAACTACCACCATTCAAACCACCGTGCACCGGTTAGGTATTTAAACAGGTTTATGTAAAATTTCCTAAGGAGATTTTAAATATAGAACTGATTAAATATTTAATCAGTTAATTATATGTTGGTGAACACAAGGTTTATTTGAAGAAAAACACCAGATAGTAGACAGAAAAAATATATCACAAAACTCATTAACCTGCTCACACGCCGTCTCTAGGGTATCTCCTATACATAGATGATGTCACTAGTTACATACCTCGACACGTGCTCAATTTGATAGATACGGGTCGCTAATTATACTTGTGAAAGTACTTACTAGTTTCTTCGGGTACCAGAAACTTCGTTTGTTTTATTATTGGCTGCGCCCCGATGTTTCACACGCATAAGTTTCGATTTCGTGGGAATATCGGGATAAAAAGTATTTTATATGTGAATTCTGGTTATCATCTGTGTGCCAAATTTCATCCAAATCCGTTCAACGATTTACGCATGTTTGAGTACAAACATCCAAACACCTTCACAAACTTTGACATTTATAATATTTTTGTTGTCCTCCTTATCTAAAAGTTTTCTCACATGACACTGACATAACATCTGAGGGGCAATTCTCGTAATTTTTAAGAACGTTCACAGTCTGATCTCAGTCTCAATCTGTCAAAAATACGTCAATTTTCCCTACATTTTGACAAGTTTTTGACATTTGTTTGTCGCCGAGATGAGACTGCGACTAGATTTTGAACGTTTTAAATTACGAGAATTAGCCTACAGTTCCAGAGCAAAGAGTAAAAACTGTAAAGTCAACATCAGACATTCAGTTTAAAATCAGTTTCTCGCTGGGAGGCGAATATTTTCGATACTTCAATATTATTTTCAATATTTATTCCGATCGGTTCGATTGAGCTGCTTTCGATTTTCTTTGCTCAAGTAGACTCTGAAATACTATTGATGATGGAAACCTGTCTATCATGAGTATTGGTGGTAGATAAGAAAATAATATAAGAATCATTGAACATTTATTACATATTTCATATGAATCTACTTTAAAAATGTTTACTAGACATTTTATTGTGATCAATGGCTTTACTTAAACACCAAAAATACAAAGAATATCGAAACATTTTCAAAAATTTTGGAATTATTGGATAGAAAAACGGCAGTGACATCATAAAATAAATTAAATGATTTTTTATTTTTTAAGTAGGATATCGGAATCACTTTTTCACGTCACTTTGTAATAAAAAATAACTAGATGAGGTCTGTCCGGCGTTTCCTATCTAATCCGAGAAGAAAGGCCGAAAAAAAAATCAGAGGTCACAAATCAAAATCAAAATCAAAAGTCATTTATTCAAACTAGGCTGAGAATCAGCACTTTTCGAACGTCAATTACAAAAGACAGTCCCCCCAAAACGCCCGCCCTTCAACCACTTCCTAGTGCTTTCGCTAGGGAGAAGAAGTGGCGCAACAAACCCCCCAGCAGCACAGCTGTCTGTTCAGTTAGAAAATATTTCATTGTATACAATACTAGGTATGCAAAGTTATTGACACACGCAAAATCTTGGTCAGATCACTTGAAGATCATGTGGTTTGCCTATTGAGAGCGCAAAAAAATACCTAAATTGTCAAAATTAAAGTAGCATTAATAAAAATTAACATTATGATTGCGTACCTACCAAAAAGTAAGTACTTTAAGAGTCGGTGACCTTTTTCCAAGCCTCAACTTTTTAACGTCTCATTAGGGGCAACTGTCCAAGTTTCCTCGCACATCTTACTATCCAGCTTCTTTTTCTAAGGCTACTTGCAATGAAAAGGGATTCATTAATCATTCATATAAAAATTCCAACTACAGAATTATATAGGAGAGGTATTTAAGTTGAATCCTACGCAGTTTAAAGAGATCTTACAGAGTTATGCGTACGACGCATAGATCGATGGTAAAATCAAATTTTAAAACGAAGCTCATGACTGAGTATAGTTCTACATCTATCTATGAATCTATACTATATACTAATATTATAAAACTGAAGAGTGTGTGTTGTTTGGTTGAACGCGCTAATCTCGGGAACTACTGGTTCGAATTGAAAAAATATTTTTCTGTTGTCCATTCCATTTTTCCAGTCCATGTATCGAAGAAGGCTATATAACATCACGCTACGACCAATAGGAGCGGAGCATCAATGAAAAATGATGCAAAAACGGGTTTTTTTTTTTGAGAGCTTCCGTTGCGTGCGCTGCGTATACGGTCAAAGTTACGCAAAAGTAATGTATGACAAAATTTTTCCTATTAAAAGTTCTAAAAAAAAGTCCGCGACAGCATATGTTTATTGACTGGTTCGTTGACTCACTATATATTTTTTATGGTAATCAATTTTGTTCTAAAATAGTGCATTATTTGCGAAAGTGTTTTTATAAACATAATATTAATCCTTATCCAAATAAATACATTAATCATCACAAGTATTTAATTTTGAATAAAATTGCCCTTGACATCATTTGATTTCAATGAATATCTTAGTTTTAAAATAAATCCGCAAGGCCGCCGCGCACCGGTAGCTCTGCGAGGGTTACTATAGTTCCACTCTTACTGATCATAGCGCGATGTACCTAAAATAGCGTAATTATCTTAATTACGCTATTTCAGGTACATAAATAATATATATTAAGGATTTTGTAATATCTTGATTTAAAAGAGTGTCCTTGGAGTTTCATGCTCGTTCTTCTCCAAGAGATCTACGTTTTGGAATGGGCAAGTAGCTTCAACTTTCTAACTGACCGACTATTTAATTTTGACAATTCAAAAGTGCCTGTAAATGGTTTAATTGAAATAAATGCTTTGAGTTGAGTTGAGAATTAATGGAATATATTTAAGTAGGTTTTTTCCTCAAATCAACGCGGATGGAACCGTGAGGCACTGCTAGTATCTAATAAGCTGAGGAGTTTGTTTTTTTGAACGCGCTAATCTCTGGAATACCAGTCGGATTTTAAAAAAATATTTCTTCATTTGATATTCCAATTCTTGGGGAAGGCTATAGGCTATTTTTCATCACGCTAGGACCCTTAGAAACCGATTAAAAATAAAGAAAGTCAGAATAAAACTAGAAATAAATTATCTATCTAACTTAACACACAGCTGTACTGCTGGGGACTTTGTTGCGCTACTTCTTCTTTCCAGCAAAAGCACCAAGAAGTAGTGAAGGTGAGTGGTGAAGTGGTGGGGATCTGTCTTATGTGTTTTTATTGTTCAAAAAGTGCCGAATCTCAGCTTAATTCGAATAGAAGACTTTGATTGTCTACGCCTTCTCGTAGTCTACACGTGTATTTAAAATATGTGTCGGATCTCTACGAAAAATAATTACTGCTCGGAGAAATATGTTTATTAATTACACTTTTATGAGAAGGGAAGGTTACACATGCTTTAAAATAAACGGGTATAAACATATTAAAATATTTTTACCTTACACACCAACCTTCAAAATTAAGTACCTACCTATATGATTTTCGTTAATTTTAGTACCAACCTACATATGTAAATTATATTATGATCTTCAATTTTAATATTAAAATAAAATAAGTATACATCATTATTTTAATGATGGCGAATAATGCCCATGATAATTACGAGATAAAAAACCACAAGGTATCAAGCAAATGGAGTAATAACGGCTAACGAACCCCTTTAACATTGTAATTATTGAACAGAACGAGAATGGTCATAATTAGAACGGCGCTGTATACGCAAATCGTCCGATTTCTAAAATTTTGATGATCTATAATAATAATTGTGAGCTTTGAAACTCAAAATATATACATTTTCGGCAGCTATTTTATTTGATTCCCATTGATCTCAATTTTCTGAAACCAAGGGGTATCGTATTACCTAGTTACTGGATTGTGGAGGTCATTTATGCAGATGCTCCATATAAAATACTGGTATTCAGCTACATACGGTGAGACTGGAAGCCGATCCTAACACGGTTGGGATAAGGCTAGGCAGATGATGATAATGATCTCAATTTCCTGAAACACTCTTTTTTCTCTCTTCTTCATCTTTTCTTATTTCCTGAAAATGTCTTTATAAAAAGAGATAATTTGTTTTGGGCTAAATTATAAAAGTCAAACAAAAACCAATATTCCGTTAGATTATGTATTCTCTTCTCGTTTCACTATTGGACCAAAACTGTAGGTCATTCCCTGCGCTGTTATACTAGTTTGAAAATACTGTTTTCAGTAGGTGCTTTAGTTATACGTCTAATCTAATTATAAGGGACTATTAGGTTATTCTTCATGCGAAGAGCCATAGTACCGATCTTCCACAGATCTTATTTATTTTTATTTAACGGTGAGATTTTTACAGAATAGCACTGCAGGCTCCTTGCGTAAGCGAAGTGTTTTAGAACACAATCACAATTTATGATTAAATTGACAAGCTCATTTTAGCTATAAGAATGGGGGAAGCATTAATTTATACTGAAAAGTTTCAAAGAAAATTTTTGCGTAGCTCTTGGGTAAAATTTGAAAACTTTGTTTTCTTTCCAAATAAACTAACATGACGCTTGTAATCCCCAATTCAATTGAAAATCGGGGAGCTTCACCTATTGTTAAGACGACACCGACCGCTCAGAGGCGCCCTCATCGTTTGTTTGGTTATTTCTTTTATTTTAGAATGAAAATGCAGAAAATAAGCACGTTAAGTTGTGCTCTACAAGATTATATTATAGATTATAACAAAACTAAACAATCTAAATACCGTTTCTAATAATATTAACGTATAATCTTGAGGAGCACAACTTAATGAGCTTGTTTTCTGCATTTTCATTCTAATATAAAAGAAATAACCAAACAAATGATAAGGCGCCACTGCGCAGTCGGCGTCGTCTTAAAGATAAATGACCTTGTAGTAGTAGTCACGACCTCTCAAGGTCAAATACGTTTGACCTTGAGAGGTCGTGACTACTTAACCGGACTATCCTGTGGTTGTCTTAAGTAAACTCAAAGCCTCCAGCCAGGGGCGAATAACTACAAACTAAGCAAGTGCTCGCTAAGGGCACCCCTTGTGGGTTACGGATCTTAGCTTATGGCGTCGCTGGGGGAGGGCAGCAAGATGGGACAGGCTGGATGTCAGAGGGGCAATTTTTGTAATTTTAAGAACATTCAGTTTGATCTCAGTCTCAATCTGTCAAAAATACCTTTAATTTCCCTACATTTTGACAGGTTTTTGACATTTGTTTGTCGCTGAGGTGAGACTGCGACTAGATTTTGAACGTTTTAAATTACGAAAATTGGCCTTCAGATGTCTTCAAATTTTTGGTTCTCCTTCACCGTTTTAAATTATTGTGATGTACTTATACGTTACGTACGTACGTACGAAGGGCTAAGGGCGGAATACCGCTCGGCGGCAATTAGGCCGCTATTCTGTATGGCTTATCTTAATTAAGCAGTCCGTGGCTCAATGATGGGCCGTTCAAACTTTTGTTCGGCCATCGTGAAAACGACAAGAGGGGATAACATTGACAGTCGTTTTTTATTAGGATAATGTATACTAACAATCGTCTGCATCATCTCCCTAGCCTTTTCCCAACTATGTTGGGGTCAGCTTCCAGTCTAACCAGATGCAGCTGAACACCAGTGTTTTACATGGAGCGACTGCCTATCTGACCTCCACAACCCAGTTACTGGGTAATACGATACCCCTTGGTAAGACTGGTTGTCAGACTTTCGGGCTTCTGACTACCCGTAACGACTGTAAAAGATCAACGAATACCGGGATCAACGGCTAAATGTGCTTTCCGAGGCACGGAGGGGTCTCGGTAATGTAAAAATGGTCACCCATCCACAGACCAACCGCGGCAAGCGTAGCTTAACCTAGTCGATCGACCTATGTGGCTGTTATTATTTAGGCACGGGCCCCTCCTGTATACTAAAAATAATCATAAAAAATATTTATTACTAACTAGCGACCAGCCCAAGCTTCACTCGGATGCAATTTTTTTTTCGAATTTCCGAAATTTTTCATACAAACTTTTTCCTGGCAACACCGAACACACAAAAAAAGAATTATCCCATTTGGTGCAGTCATTCGGAAATTATGCGCGTACAGACATTTCGGCGACTTTGTTTTATACTATGTAAGGATAGGGATCATAATGAAGCTGAAGATTCTTTTTTGTTTTTTAACCGACTTCAAAAAAGGAGGAGGTTTTCAATTTGGATAGGTATTTAATTTTTTTGTGTTTGTTTGTTTGAATGAGCTAGTCTCTAGCTAGAACTACCAGGCGGATTTGGTAAACTAAAATCAAGAATTTGGCTATAAATTTTTATATTTTATAGCCAAATTCTTGAGGAAGGCTATAGGCTATTTAACATTACGCTGAAATCCTTAGGAGCCGAGCAAAAAGAAAAAAAGATCAGAAGGAACGATAAGTGAAAGGTAATTATAGCGCGGGCAGGCAATGCGATGCGATGGGGTGGGTCGGGAGAGCAAGAAATTTGGGGGGCTTGCGGTTAAATAATAACAGGCGCACTGGTAGATCGATGAGATTAAGCTAAGTTTGTCGTAGTTGGTCCGTAAATGGATGTCCATCTTTACATACCAAGACCCCTCCTGGCTCGGAAAGCACGTTAAGCCGTTGGTCCCGGCTGGTGCTTGTGGAACTTTGACAGTTGTTACGTTTCGTCAAAATCCAGAAAGTCTGACAACCAGTCTTACCAACGCGTATCGTCCAACCAGTCTTACCCAGTAAATGGGTTGTGGAGGTCGGACAGGCAGTCGCTTCATGTAGAATACTGATATTCAGCTGCATCCGGTTAGACTGGAGCCCAACCCCAACATAGTTGGGAAAAGGCTAATAGGCAGATGATGACGGTGAAAGCCGTTTGTTGCTTCAATGTAAGTGTACCCCACAGACAAGAAACTTGCGTCATGTAAATGGGACGCTTGTCCTAGCTTAAAAAGTAACTGGTGAAAATATTAATTTGGCCTTTTAAACGCTCATTAAGAGGATAAACTTCGGATTTATACACCAAAAAGATGACCCTCGCAGATTATAAATTTTCCCCTTTTATGAACACAGCCTAACAAAATAGGTAGGTAACTAAAGATTTATATCAGGAGCTGAATCTCCCTTGAGCGATTTGTGAGCCCGCAATCATAAAAAGTAGGAATTGTTCGATGTCGTAAATCTAAGCTTTCATTTATTTTATCCGCGCTCTATCTAATAGATATCGTGCGATCAGAAGAACATATATATCTGCAACTATACCTATCTTTCTAAAGAAAGACATTACATTGTAGCGGTATCTACAACGCCACATGCGATCTACGCGTCATACGACGTCACGCAAAATCCTGCATCTCGCAAGCAGAGTTTACCGGGCAACGAAGTATATATACAACAGCCCGACATGAATCATCGGGCAGTTTCCCGCAGACACAACACCCGTCTGGTCGGAGGATCCTCCCTTTTCTATGGAGTATGAGTGAAATTTACACCTGTTCCTCACACCTCTATAACATAATCTTTACAACCGAAATACGTCATAGGCATCCTAATAACGTTGCCATATAGAACGGCCCTGTGCTTCTCGCATCCAGCGGATTCCTGTGACCTTCACAAGGTCTGATGGTTGACCTTGTGAAGGTCACAGGAATCCGCTTAACAAATCACGTCGTCTTCAATAAAACCGAAGTCAATTTCCGGCGCATACAATAACACCCGTGATATGGTATGAAGCAGATATAATCTTCTATTTTTATCCCTCTTTCTGTAGACTTGAGTAAGATCTTGATGTTTATTTCCTGAGGCCTTCAGCTCCTACGGCCCAGATGTCCTAAAAATAGGCACAATGGTGATACATTGAAGTCTAAATTTATTTCTGTAAGTAGTTTTATACAAACACAAACACTTTTACATGTCATATTTTTAAAATTATATATATGAGATTGGCATTTCCTGTCTGACTACACTGAGAAGAAAGGCGGAAATAAAAACTCATGTCTCCTGTTTCGCTTAACCTATAAATAATGTTGTATATTGAAGAAATACCTATGCTAAAAACATTAATCTAAATAAAGAAAAGACAAAAAAAACAAAGGGGGTCAGATTAGTTGACAAGTTAAACCATCTTCTAGGAATAATTCTGTGGTGTTAAGGTAAAAGGGGATAAGTCATTTAAATGAGTTATCCCCTTTTACCTTAACACCACAGAATTCATCATCATCATCTGCCTAGCCTTTTCCCAACTATGTTGGGGTCGGCTTCCAGTCTAACCGGATGCAGCTGAATACCAGTGCTTTACACGGGGCGACTGCCTATCTGACCTCCACAACCCAGTGACTGGGTAATACGATACCCCTTGGTAAGACTGGTTGTCAGATTTTCGGGCTTCTGACTACCGATAACGACTGTCAAAGATCCACGAATGACAGCCGGGACCAACGGCTTAACGTGCTTTCCAAGGCACAGAGGAGTCTCGTTATGTAAAGATGGTCACCCATCCACAGACCAACCGCGGCAAGCGTAGCTTAACCTGATCGATCGACCTGTGCGGCGGTTTTTATTTAGCCACCGGCCCCTCACACCACAGGATTATTGAAGTAATATGACAAACTGTAGTTTCTTACAATAACCAGCACGATAATTGCGTAACAGATTATCAGTAGCAATAGGTTTCATATTGACAGTTCAACAACGTACATTGCGTTATTTACGTTGTTGAGCAGACACACTTTTCGAACATATGAAGCAATGGATTAGCAATAAGCTTCAAAATGATTCAAATTGAGAGTAATAGTGTGTTACGCAATTAGGATGCTGGGTGACTGTTTGTCCAATACATATCATACCTTGACCTCTGCACGCCGATTTAGCCTCTGGTCATTCGGGCCTTTTCGTTCGCTGTTACTTTCGTCCGTTGGTCATTTGAGTGGGTAGGTAGGTAAAATTATTAGTTAGTTAGCAAGTTGGTATAGGGGCTTACCCCGATACGTCCGTCGCCCCCCACACATCAGGACCCGAGGTGGCGGCGCGTAGTGTTCCACGCGCGCCCCTCTTAGACGTCGCGGGGGGAGTCAAACACCTCACTCCCCCCCCTGACCCGAGGAGGCCCGCAGTGGCGGGCCGGCACCAGTCGGGGGTTGCGGAAGGATCGTACGTTCCCGCGACCCCCGGCGTAGGTGTGAGATGGAACACCGGGGTGGTTTTTAGTCAGTAAGAGTCTGACAGACCCCGCCGCCCGCCCCAGGGCGGCGGACATCCATGAGGATTTTCCACCCCGGAAAAAAAAAAAAAAAAAAGGGGCTTACCCCGATACCAACTTGCTAACTAACTAATAATTAATTTAATTAGGGTACTAGCAACCAGGACCCTCCGTGTGCACGAATGCAACGGCGACAGGCCGAAACATCAAGATTTCTGTGCTTATATCCTTGAAATTCAAAAGTGCCCATTAAGAGTTTATTTGAAGTAAATACTTTGAGTTTGATATCTCAGTTGAATATATTAAATAATAGGTCGGGGCAAAAATATTTTCGTATTTTGAATCTATTGTTAGTAATCAAACCTCTTTGGCAGCACT
The DNA here is from genome assembly GCA_949316385.1 of Globia sparganii. NCBI lineage: Eukaryota > Metazoa > Arthropoda > Insecta > Lepidoptera > Noctuidae > Globia > Globia sparganii. Next base: position 4,644,158 of record OX438672.1, on the reverse strand, counting down.
GAATGTAACTAGCTGGTTTTAATACTATTAAATGTTGACATTCTAAAGATGCAATAAAAAAAATAAAAAACTAGTTCCCGCCATTTCTCAATTTTTTTTCAAGCAAGCAACATGAACCTATGTGACGAAGAAATTCGGTACATTTTAAAATTTTATTACAAAAAAGGTAAGAATGCGACGAACGCCGCAAATAAAATTTGTGCAGTTTACGGACCTAATGCGGTATCAACACGAGTAGCACAAATGTGGTTCAAACGTTTCAAGTCAAGAAATTTTAGTGTGAAGGATGAAGCTCGCTCTGGACGCCCTGTCACGGATAAAATCAGTGCCATTTTTGAAAAAGTGGAGCAAGATCGACATATTAGTAGTTATGATATTGCTGAAGAACTGGATGTTGATCACAAAACAGTTTTACGGCATTTAAAAAAGTCTGGGTACAAGAAAAAACTTGATATTTGGGTACCACATGATCTCACTGAGAGAAACTTAATGCAACGTGTTTCCATTTGCGATTCTTTGTTGAAACGTGATAATTCCGACCCATTTCTTAAACGGTTGATTACGGGTAATGAAAACTGGATCACTTACGCTAAGAATGTCCGAAAAAGATCGTGGTCGAAGCATGGACAAGCCCCACAGACCTTGGCAAAGCCCGGCCTGACTCGGAACAAAGTAATGCTGTGTGTTTGGTGGGATTGGAAAGGAATCGTCCACTATGAGCTTTTGCCGCCGGGTAAAACTATCGATTTTGACCTCTACTGTCAACAACTGATGAGGTTAAAAGAAGCTATTGAGAAAAACCGGCCGGAGCTGGTGAATAGGAAGGGCGTGGTGTTTCATCTCGACAACACCAGACCGCACTCATCTATAGCCACTCAGCAAAAATTGAGAGAGCTTGGCTGGGATGTATTGATGCATCCTCCGTATAGCCCTGATCTTGCTCCATCAGATTTCCACCAGTTTCGGTCACTTCAGAACTCTTTAGGAAGCATAAAGTTAACCTCAAAAGAACACTGTGAAAACTACCTGTCAGATTTTTTTGATAAAAAATCTCAAAACTTCTACAGCAATTGGATCATGGCATTGCCCACAAGATGGCAACAAGTCATCGATCAAAATGGCACATACATATTATAAATAAATAAAAAATTAAACCTAAAAGAATTTTTTTTTTGTATGAAAAATACGAAAATACTTTTGCCCCGATCTCATATTATTAATTATTTCTATAATTATGTCTGTAATTTATATGGTGTACATAATAAAGAGTATTCTATTCTTTGTATTTGCTCCGTGATTCTATTCTATTCTAAATACAATAAACTTTTCGAGATAAATGCTCTAAATTTTTAAAACTATTTTTTACGAACGGAACTAATTTTTAAAACTAACACCGAAGAAGGGTTAAGACCTCTCCGTAGCGCAAATGATATTTGTCTCGCGAGAACACGTACAAATTACGGAAAGAAAAGTATTGCATACGAAGGGGCACAGATGTTCAATAAACTACCACGAGAAATAAAAACCTCTAAAAGTTTACAAATATTTAAAACTCAATTAAAATCTTATATTATTAACAAAATGTAAATCCGGCCCTGGTTTATATCATTAATAATACCCACTAAATTTTGATTTTTGTATCGCATGAATCTTTTGCTGCTACCTTCAATGGCTTGTTATTACGTTAATCATTGTTGTATTGTGTTAATATTTGTGCGTGTCATACTAGCTCTGCTCATGAATGTCATTATATAGTTAAAATATTTCTCATTAAGTGAAATTTGTAGTAAATTTCTTTTGAGAAAATAAAGCTTCTTTAACCACAAATTATAGTGTAAACTGCAACAAAGTAAAGATATAAGTAAAAGTGGTTAGTAGTTTATTGTATTATTTTTTTTTTGTCCATTGTGTAGTTTAGTGTATAACCGCGTCGTTCTTATAGACTACACAAAGTATAAAACAAGCTGTTTTATACTTTGTATACATAAATATCTCGAAAACTATTGAATTTAGTACTACTACTACTGTTTACTTGAAACAAAAAAAAATAAAAAATAATAAACGTGTTATTTATCTATCTATCTATCTACATATTTGAAGCTTAAAATAAAAATATTGGTAAGATATATTATTCTCAAATTGCTCATCATTTTTAATTATGTTCATAACTTAATTGAAGTGCCAGCTACAATTTGTATGCGTATTTGTTGACCCCCCACCCATCCCGTCGCATCGCATTGCCTACCCGCGCTAGTACTTCGTTCGCCTTCCTCAGAAATTGGGCTATCAAATGGAAAAATAATTATTTAAATCCAACTGGTAGTTTCAGAGATTAACTCGTTCAAACAAATATACAAGCAAACTCTTCAGCTTTATTATTAGTATAGAAAATATACAGGATTACAAACTAATGATTTGATTTTGAAGTGTTCATAATGAATTCAAGTGAAGTTCTCGAGAATTGCAACATAACCTTTAATATTCCAAATGCCGCTCCGTTCTATAAACAGTACTTGGCACAAAGGTATGGAACACTCCACCAACATAGACGCTCTAATTATATCGATTGTTAATCTCGAACGTGAGCTGCATAGGATGCGATCGCATTGGTTCACAATCTGATAGTGCTGATATTACGCTATCCCTAACAAGCATATTAGTTTGCTAGCTATTACCTATAATACAAGATAATATTGCGGTCGAACTTTTTATGCCCTTTGATTATTTGTCCTCCTTTTTATATCATCACCATCATCATTTCAGCCAAAAGACGTCCACTGTTGGTCACAAACACCTTCACTTGGACCGTTTCTGTTCTTCTCGCTTCCAACGGATTCCTGCTGCCTTCACAAGGTCGTCGGTCCACCTTGTGGGAGGCCTTCCAACGCTACGTCTTCCGGTACGCGGTCGCCACTCCAGAACCTTTCGGCCCCATCGGCTATCTGTTCTGTGAGCAATGTGCCCTGCCCACTGCCACTTAGGTTTGGCAATTCTTCGGGCTATGTCGGTTACCTTGGTTCTCCTGCGGATCTCTTCTTTCTAGCCCTCTCCATTGCCCTTTGGATGACTTTCAGCCTTCTAGTATGGCCCATCGTGAACGATCTTTTTATATATTTGTACATATTATTATTTTAAGACCGTTAGCTTTTAAATTATGTATAGACTATGTACTTTATGATTCAATGAAGATGTTAATGAATCGATTTACTGCCGCTTTATCTACATCATGTTGTCATTGAGGTAATATTTATGTTTTGAATATGCAGTTTGTTAAGGATGATTTCCACCAAACGGCTCGCATCGCATCGGATCGGAACGGATTTTAAAATCTTTAAACGATACTAAATCGTGTACACAGTATTGAAAATCTATATTACCAAGCCGCACACAGCATCTTGACCGCGAGCATCTTCCGCAACACGCGATCGTATAAGGCGCCAGTATGCTGCGACACGCGATCGGCTCCGTTCGCCTGTCGTCGTATCCGATCGAATCCTTTCAGCTGTCGTCAAAATTTTTATTTTTCTCTTCTATGTTTTATGATCATTTTTTTTCTTCTTCTAATGCAATAGCCAACAATACGTCAACTTCAACTGTTTTAAAAAGTTAGAACACGTTAACACGGTAGGAATGAAACTACATAGGCGCAGAAACGGATACGTTCGCAAGCGACGACGGTACGGAGCCGATCGTATGCGTCGACATGGTGCCGGACGCGATCGGCTGTCGCCGTATCCATTCGTATCCTTTCCGATCCGATGCGATGCGAGCCGTTTGGTGGAAATCATCTTTTAGTTTCCACTGCAGTAAAAACGTACACTTTCTTAGTTTATCTTAAACATTGGTGAAAACAAAACATCGTGAGAAACCTGATAGTTATAAGTCGAGAAAAGATAATGCTAAAGACTTTGTTTGTTTGAACGCGATAATCTGGAAATACCAGTGGGATTTGAACAATTCTTTTGTATTTGATAGCCCAATTCTTGAGGAAGGTTATATGTTTAACATCACTCTACAACCCTCAAAGACAGAAAAACATGCTAAGCGAAAACGATTTAATTGCGCGGGTGGGCGATGCAATGCCATGGGTGGGGGCCGAAGCAGTTTTATATACATATGGCTGTTATTTTAGTATATTGTGTATCTTACGACTTTGACGCGAACGAAGTCTGAAATCACCAACTCGTCTAAAGCAAGCGTGGTTATCAATGATTATGCCTCCTTTGTATGAGAAGAGTGAGAATCGTCCCACTCTTCTAGCCTTCTATTCTAGCCTATTATTGAATATTTTAGCGGCCTCGGCTTATTTTTAATTATTTTATTTTTGGATTGTTATTTTGTTACTATTTGCTGTACTCTGGACACTTTTAACGCGTACTTGTTTTTTATTTATTTTTTACATCGTTCTCACATAATTATTTATAAATTCAACATATGATGTAACTAATAATTTTGTAAAAATATGATTTAAAAAGAGTGTCCATGGAGTTTCTTGCCCGTTCTTCTCCATAGGTACCTACTACGCTTTGGAATGGGCAACTAGCTTCATTTTTTCCTGACTGACCGACTTCTTGACAATTCAAAAGTGCCTGTAAATGATTTAATTGAAATAAATGCTTTGAGTTTTTGAGTTTTTAATAGGCTAGAATTATTATAAAACAGTTTCATATTTGATTGACTCACAGACAACGCACTCACTGAAAACAGAAATGTGAAACTATGAGAGCCGCCCCGCCCAGCCATATTTTCCTAACTGGATTGAGATGGGCTTTTAGTCAAACCAGTCGCTACTGAAAATCTGTATTTTACATGGAACAACAGCCATGTGAAAACCCAATACGTTGAGCAACCATTTCCACATCATATATCAACTACCAAAAAAAAAAGATAAGTATTGCATATATTTTTAGTGCGGTAGCATATTTATTTAGTGCGGTAGCATATTTTTAGCTATAAAAGAAGTGGACTGTCTATATAAGCAATGGTTTAACGCTGTCTGATCTTACAAAATATAAACTTTCTCGGACAAACAGTTAATAATTAAATTAGAGATATAGGAAACTAGGTAATGTATATTTAGCGCTTGACTCTTAAATGCGAAGCATTAGAGAGTGGCTTACGATCGAAAATTTTTTTTTGCCTTTTTTCTGCATATGTTTCTATTGTTATACTCCTGCTAGTACACAGAACCTACTTAATTTATATACCATTGTATAGACAATTTAATGGAGATTAATTCTGTACTTTTCAAAAATTGGTATAATGCAGTAGAAATGAAAAAAAAAAACATCAAAATATTTCACACTCTCAAGGGAATCAACATGTTTAAGGTACTTCCCGTTGACTTAGAATCATGAAATTTGACAAGAAGGAAGGTCATGTAGCACAAATAAAGGGAAAAATCCGAAAACACTAAATTTGTAGTTACATACCTACTTTATACGGAACCCTCGATGTGCGGGTCCAACTCGCACTTTATCGGTTTTTTTATATCTTATCGAATGCTGCACCGGTTCACGTCATCACGTCAAACCAGCGTTGGGTCTCTGTCTTGCACAGAGTCTCATTATGCTCAGCGATAGCCGTATTGGATGTGACGCGTGTTTTCCCCATTTTTTTTTTGTGTTTTTGTTCTTTTTTGCGTCATGTTTACCGCAAATAAACGTATTTTCTTTCTTTCTTTTAGGAGTATAGTCCGTAGCAGTGGAGTCATAAGAAGCGAGTGGTCATTGGGTCGTGTCGCTGCCTCGCTGCGCGTCAGTTGCCCAATGACGCGCTGATCACACTGCCTATGCGTGCAGTGCAAAGTGTTGTGTTCGACTCCCAACGCACATCCTTCACTGTAAAAGCGAAAGTCTGTTTGTCTTTTTTGCAAGCAGACAAGGGCAACATTTTGACGACATGATTTTGTGAAGATTTTTTGCATAGATATTGTTCAGGGGCTCAAAATTGACAGATGTAGATTTTAACCCGTTTATATGGGGACATCTGGAATCAAAGTGAAGCCGCGGAAAAAGCTAGTCATTCATATTAAAAAGTACGTCTCCGGTGGAGTTATTTTAATACGTAGCAATATCCGACATCCAGGAAACGTGGCACATCATCAAAGACGGATCCGGATATCGAGTAACACGGGCTGACAGGTGTGTCAGGTGTCAAGGTACTAGGGCCGCATAACACTGAGATGATGTTATGATGTACCACATAATTATGTATTCGAATGATTTTTGAATAAGTAGCTTGTAATTTCGGTTTTTTTAATTTAAAATACAAATTATTCTATAGCATTTTGGTTTAAATTGCGACAAGCACAAAATTATCACCCATAGATAAGATTTTTTTAACAGACTTCAAAAAAGGAGGTTCTGTATTCGACCCGTATGTATGTATGTATGTTTGTATGTCCGCGATTTTCTCAAAAACTAAAGAACCAATTTTGATAATTCTTACATTAATGTGATCTACATACTTTCAGGAAGGTTTTAGTTATGTACGAAGTTATATGCATAAATGTACTGCATCTCCGCCATTTCTATGTAAAGTTTGATTATTCTTCAATGTTATACGAGTAGTGTTAAAATTTGAATTTGTGTGGGGTATGTAGTACAACTAAAAAGTGAAAAATTAAAAACATTTTTACAAAAAAAAAATCAACCGACTTCCAAAAAAATACAACAGTGTGAAAAATAACTTTAATTTCGAAAGTCGGTGTCAAAAATCGATAATGCGGAACCAACGACACCGATTCCCGAAATTAAAGTTATTTTTCACTCTGTTGTGTTTTTTTTTTAACTAAGTAAATGTGTAACCCTTCTACTATTACTTAATTGATGTTTTCTAACAAAAACTTTTTTCCACAAAAATTTGTAAATACTATGAGCGAAACGAGAGTTTTCAATTTTCAAAGTAATCGTTCGGCCTACGGAACTCGATATAGGTACTTTATGTAATACATACATAGTTCGTAATTGTCGTTGTCGGATTACTGTAATCATTGAGTAATTAGATATCCCATGTGAATCCAAAGACATCGTCAAAGGATACCTCACGGCGATACATCGCGGGCTGCTTGGGGGTTTACCTCGATGCAGGTGACATCGAGGTAGCGTGCTAAACAGCGAGCGTGGGATATCACAGTGAGGCATCTTCGACATGTAAAATACCTAAGGGTATTTTACATGTCGAAGATGCCTCACTGTGATATTAATTGTGTAATTTCGCGGTCTACCACTGCGCATTCACCTTAAGAGGTGAATAATATGATGTAACAAAATTTTTAGTTACATCATATTATGTTGAATATATAAATATGTGAGAACGATGTAAAAAATAAATAAAGAACAAGTACGCGTTAAAAGTGTCCAGAGAACAGCAAATAGTAACAAAACACCAATCCAAAAATAAAATAATTAAAAATAAGCCGAGGCAGCTAAAAGATGACCAGCCCCAACTGACGGCGCCCGTTCACGAACATGACGCATGGATCAGCACCATCCAGCTCAACCATTTTGTAGGGAACCGAATGATCCAACACACACGCCAAAATCAGTGAGACACTTGAGCGAGCATGACATACTATCAGCCGCCAGGGCACATTGTAGCCTGATGTGCTGGCCTCTGTACACTTGTCAAATTAGCTTATTTTAAAATTAAAACTTTTTGTTCTAACGGTTCTGACAGACGAACTATAAAATCACAAGTGAGTGACATTCTGGAGACCGGTACATTATTAAATCCAAAACTTTGGCTTCCAGTGACACAGACAGTATCGTGTGTCGCGAGTGTCAGGAGTGTCACCATATCTAGAGAGTCTAGAGCTGCCGGCTTGACATTTTATGAATGTCAAGGAAAAAGTATTGTTTGATTTAGAAGTGAGGAATTCCGTTATAAAACAACGTAGGTAAGTAGGTTTGTGTGTATTGGTTCAAACTCAAAGCATTTGTTTCAATTAAACCATTTACAGGCATTTTTGAATTGTCAAGAAGTCGGTCAGTCAGGAAAAAATGAAGCTAGTTGCCCATTCCAAAGCGTAGTAGGTACCTATGGAGAAGAATGGGCAAGAAACTCCATGGACACTCTTTTTAAATTATATTTTTACAAAATTTTTAGTTACATCATATTATGTTGAATATATAAATATGTGAGAACGATGTAAAAAATAAATAAAGAACAAGTACGCGTTAAAAGTGTCCAGAGAACAGCAAATAGTAACAAAACACCAATCAAAAAATAAAATAATTAAAAATAAGCCGAGGCAGCTAAAAGATGACCAGCCCCAACTGACGGCGCCCGTTCACGAACATGACGCATGGATCAGCACCATCCAGCTCAACCATTTTGTAGGGAACCGAATGATCCAACACACACGCCAACATCAGTGAGACACTTGAGCGAGCATGACATACTATCAGCCGCCAGGGCACATTGTAGTCAATGAAAAACATATTACCCGGTAAACGGTTTTTTTCTGGTTTTTATTTTTGCTGATTTTTTTTTTATGGTTGTCAACCCAAAATATATTCTAGAAAGGGGATCCTTAGATGAATAGTTACACACCGATTTCTCTCTTTCAGTCGTCAGTAACTTGACTTTCGAAAGAAGAAGACGAAGCGTTGTGTAACTATACAGACGTTATACAACGTTTTTTTTTTAAGGGGGTTTTATTATTAAGGGGGATACCTACTATATAAAATAGTAACGAAGATTTTTTGTCTGTTTGTCTGGATGTAGGTATGTTCCGGATTGGCGCAAAAACGGCTGAACAGATATGAATGAAATTTCTCACACAGATAGTTTATAAATTAACTTGCATTAACACAAAGGGTACTTTCAATCCCCGTAGTAGGCTCATGCGGGCTGTTTTCCGACATAAACGCAAGTAAAAGCTAGTAATTAATCGAAACTTAATCTAAAATAGCCTTCTCAATCACCTACAATTTATGTAGATTTAAAACTAGCTTTTGCCAACTAAATATAAATTATATTTAAAATTAGCTTTTGCCAACTAAATATAAATTATATTTAAAACTAGCTTTTGCCGACTAAATAAAAATTATACAGGGTGGCAGGGACATCGACGCGAAACCGCTTACCATGGATTCAGTACATGATTCTAGACCCCTCTGCGTTGAAATTTTTCGTCGGCTTTTTCTTAATTTTTACGTTTTTTTCTGCAATTTTTTTTAAAGTAAGCTGTATAAAATCATTATTTCTATCTAACCCAATAAGATTTTTAATTAAAAAATAGTAAATTCACTTGTTTCACTTAAAACAGCAATGTAAATAAAACTCGAAAGGGCTACCTGATCAGCTGTTTTGCTAAAGTTCATTTGTGAGGTCAACACTGGCTTAGTACCTACGTTATTCGCTTTTAAATGCCGACAAAAGGACGGCGGCGGCGAGCGGTCTCGTTCTAAGAAGCTATGCGATAAGGCGACATATCCCAATGAATCTAACAGACGCGTCTCATGAGGCATTTTAATCATCTACAGAAATGAATGACCCATTTACTACTTTTATTTTAGATTAATTATAGGGGATAATTATTTTTCTAAAGCTTCATCGATTTAAGTAAAGAAAATTAAAAAAAAAACGTGTAGAAGTGTCTTGATAGTTACGTAATTTTTCGATATTTTTTTTATTATCAACATTAATTTTAGTTTTGAATGCAATTCAACAATGTAATTTACTGTTTCGTAAAAAAAAAAACATTCATATTCGCAATTAATTTCGTGAATAGGTAGCTAGGGTACAACTAAATGTGTTTGTACACTCTATCATTTTGTTGGTCTGTGTTCGGTGTAGGCACTGTAGGCACAAATTAAATAATAGTACTAACTGTAGAAAGCAAGTGCGGCAAATTGAAAGAAAGATCAGCAAAGTACATTTCTTTTGCATTTCGCCGATTTTATCGGATTTTTGCCAGTTCCTAGATTTCGTTGATCGCAAACGGGTGTGCTATTTGACGCGAATTTGTGATCTTAATAAAATCAAAAGTAATTTTCTCTCTATGTGTGTGTGTTTGTGAGAGACGTTCAAAATGCCTTCCTCGAGGAAATAATCGAGGAGGTGCCTGTGCTCCAGTTCCGCGAGACATGGTTCCAACACGACGGCGCTCCCCCAAACGTAACACTTCCTGTCCGACGGTCAGTGGGTCGTCTTAGTTAAGGTAAGTTCATTAATTGAACATTACTGGATCGCTAAGTTCTAATCTTTTTTGTTATAAATCCTCATCGGTATCGCTATTTTATGGGAATAAGCTTTTAGCGTTAGTTTTATTTCCATAACGGGTACTTAAGAAGTAACTACCATCGGTTATCAAGACTAATAATTGTAATTAAACAATCTTTTGATGTGGTAGGTACCTATCAATGTTGTCGTTAGGCGATATTTCGTAGGTACAATCACGTTCGTCCGGCAGCGGCGGCCGGCGGCGCGGTGGCGGCGGGCGGCTGCGCCACAAACGTGTGTGTGTACTGTGTAGGTATCGCGCGCGCGCGCCATCCGCGGAGCGTTTTGATCGCGTTGTTTGCAATACATTGCGCGCTCAAAAATGACAATTTTTTTAACCGGTCATTTCCGAGATGAATGACTTCCGTAATTTTATTTAGGGCATCAGGTGTAACCTTTTCACGACGTTTTTGCGTCGATGTCCCTGCCACCCTGTATTTAAAACTAGCTTTTGCCAACTAAATATAAATTATATTTAAAACTAGCTTTTGCCGACTAAATAAAAATTATATTTAAAACTAGCTTTTGCCAGCGGCTTCGCCCACGTGGGAGTCGGAAATTATCCCACGGGAACGTACTACCGGGATGAAATGTATTCTATTTCTTAATCTAGGTTATAAACTATCTGTGTGCCAAATTTCATCTTAATCCGTTTAGTAGTTTTTGCGTGAAAGAGTAACAAACATCCATCCATCCTCACAAACTTTCGCATCCTACTAATATTATAAATGCGAAAGTTTGTATGTATGGATGTATGGATGTTTGTTACTCTTTCACGCGAAAACTACTGAACGGATTTTGATGAAACTTTACAGTAATATAGCTTATACATCAGAATAACACATAGGATACTTTTTATCCCGATATTCCCACGGGATCAAAACTTACGCGGGTGAAACCGCGGGGCGCAGCTAGTTTATAATATTAGTAGGATAGTATTTTTTCTAAATAAACTATAAATTATTTTTAACAAGTCTCGAAGTTCTTAAAACTAACGTTGTTAGCGTTCTTGTTAAAACATACCTATATAACAAACTCTAAACTAATCCAAAAGTTTTGAAACCATTTTATTATTAGAATTCACGTAAAACCCATCCAACCCTTATTACTTTCTGTCTCTTGGGCCTGTATTTTACTTAAAACCAAAGTTATCTCAGATACTATCTAACATTTAACTGTTTCTGTCAACCGTACACAACCTTCGTTTATTTTCGTAAATTGAGATGTTATCGCATGTGTAATCCATTCATCGTAAGTGTGGTGTGCCTTTTATTTGTGCAATGGTTGTCCCTTTTTAATCCATCCTAAGGTTGTCTTTATAAGATCGCTTTTAGCGATAAGACCGCTCATTGTGTCACCTTTTGCAAAATTTCTATATTTATGTCTGTAATTTATATGGTGTAAATAATAAAGAGTATTCTATTCTATTCTATAGTTAGTTAACAAAGCAATCCTAACAAAAAATCTTATTATTTAAAGACTACACACATCAAAAGTGTCTAGGGATCAAGCATTTTTATGCGGATTTCTTGAGATTGAGATGTGGCTTTGTAATAAATTTATGATTTTATAAATTTATATGGATCCTTTTTGGTGCATTTCATAATTTGAATCAGGAACTGTGAATCAAATTCGAGTAAAAGATGAAAATCAGCTGTCAATATTTTCCCTATAAAAACATACAACGCATTGAAGACATTATTAGTGCTACTGTTTCCCTACTACTGATTAAAACCAACGTTATTATGGAGCGGCGACGTCATTTAAGCAGGGAAGAAATGCTCAGAGCCGTGGGAATGATAGAAGCTGGTTCCCGGCAACGTACTGTGGCTTTAGCTCTGAATACAAGTCAGAGTGTTATCAGTCGACTTTGGACACGTTACCGAAGCACTGGTACCGTGGCTGAGCGCCATGGAGGACGGTATCGCTGCACCACACGGAGACAAGACCGATACATTCAAATCTTAACTCGAAGAGCTCCAACAATAACCGCCATGATGTTAGCCGTGAGGCTTCATCACTCTTCAGGGAACTTAATTAGCGACCAAACAGTCAGAAACCGCTTGCATGAAGTGAACCTTCATTCCCGAAGACCGCTACGGGTACCACCTATAGCAATGCACAATCGTAGGATTCGATATCAATGGGCTCTTGAACACAGAAATTGGGCAGAAGAACAATGGCGTTTCGTGTGCTTTTCTGATGAGTCTCGTTTTGGTATGAGACCGGATACAAGACGTATACGACACTGGAGAACCCCTGGACGCCAACAGCGATTAAAATCCTGCCAGGAAGTCCATCCTTATAGTGGTGGAACCATCATGGTATGGGTGGGTATTTGGATCGGCGGAAGAACTGAGTTGATTTGGATCAGAGGCAACCTCAACGCTCAAATTTATGCTGAGACGATTGTATCAGACGTCATCGTTCCTCTACAAGTGCAAATCGGTCCCTTATTTCAGTTAATGCATGATAACGCACGACCGCACACCGCAAGAGTTGTAAGACAGACTCTCGCCGCAGCTAACATCAATGTCCTGCCCTGGCCTGCTCAGTCGCCAGACTTGAACCCGATTGAGCATGCATGGGATATGCTACAGAGAAGAGCTCTGCCGAATATGGAGGGTATCCAGTCGCAAGAAGACCTTTTTTTGTTGTTGCAACGAACATGGGCGGCCATTCCACAGCGTGATTTGGATGAACTCATTTTGAGTATGCCAAACCGATGTTCTTGTGTTGTTAGTGTTCGCGGTAGAAACACGGATTATTAATTGTTTAAGTTACCCAATAAAATTTTAGAGAAAACTGTTATTTCAGTCTTTTTTTCGAACTTTTGTGTTAGTGGTTCAAATGTCAAAAATCCCTTTATTAGAAAAATGGCAAATTTCTTTATTAATGCAAAGGTGACTTGGTTTATCGTTACTGTGACAAACGAAAACACTTTATTTGATGAATCCTTAAAGAAAATTTTAATTAATATCAATCAGGAGAAAAGTTATTGCAAAAATATATGTTGATCCCTAGACACTTTTGATGTGTGTATTTAAAAGACTATATAAGGTGTTTTAAAATCAACTCTACAAGCTTTAAGAGGTGCTTTAGACCATCAAACTGAACAACTTTCACATGGGACCAACTCTGAAATCACGAAAAAAATATTAGCTGCATCGTACAAAAGTTCAATACCTACCATATATGATACAAACAATGTTTTTTTTTTAATGGTTGAAATATTAAGTTTAAATTGTTCACAACATAAAATAACATAAATTACTAAACATAAAGCACATAAATACTTAATTTTATCGATGCATGAGCATGATCCTCCGTTATGTCGAAAATACTGCAGCATTAATTTTGAAATAAATATATGGTAAAGTTGAGGATTTATGCTAGGTCTTATGTTAGACGAAAACACGATTTCATAAAATTTTCTCGATAGAAAAAAAATCCAAAGTTACCTACAAACCGAACAATAAACCGCTGGTATTCAAAAAATACTTCAAATTAGATCATGAAACTTGGTATACTAACCGAACTAACTATAAAGCAGGTCTTATGTTATTTACTTTTCTTGAATTACCATTATTTTCACAGTAAAAAGCAAATACCTAAACTATTGGCGCTGCCTGCCGCCTAGCACCGCACTCTGTCTCGCTCTCACTCAGTCCGCGAGCAGTATCGTGCGAGCGAGATAAATAGTGAATTTTAGCTGATGTATTGTAGGCTCTTAACTGTCAAACTTTGTTTAGCAAAGTACTATGCTGACCTAGAAAATCGTGGCACGCGCCGTGAAACAAAAAATCTCATCGTTCTGTCCCATTTCTTCACACGACAGAACATGCTCTTTTTCTTGTGTGAATGCGACAAAAGACATCAATTTGTCTATAGCATTCTCTGTCTACGTTACATATCGATCTTCGACAGTCGTTCTAAAGATTATCACCACAAATGAAATCCCCTTACTCATAAACAACAAATTACAGTTCACCCTTCTCTAGTGCCCGGGAAGACAGCAGAAACGTTGGAGTGACGAATTAGAAAGTACAGACGCCAGCACATCAAGCTACTACAATATCTCAAATTTCTTTAATAGATTTTCAACTTTAACGCTAAAGCTTAAGGTTTAAGGTTAACTGGGAAAATTTTACAGTTTCGGGTAGCTTGATGTGCTGGCATCTGTACAAAGAGCAACCTATGAACTTGAATAGTCATAAATAGGGCTAAATGGAAGGAAACGGTAAAGGCCATAGCCAATAGGATAGAACTGGAAGTATCTCAAATCTGTTTCTAAACCAGAGACATACTTAAAATATATCATCACACATAACATCGCGCCCGCCGTATCCCCCAAAGTTTAGGGCAGAGGTGTACCTATAGTACACCCACACTTGCCAATTTTTTTTAAGTCCCATGTAACAGGGGGCGACCCAATAGGCTTGTCAACTGAAAAATCTGATTAGTCCGTCAGTTAGATTATCAAAAAATTTTTGACCCGTATTTTTTCTTTTGTTACGTAAACCCTTAGAGCATTAAACCAACCGTAAACCAAAATTGATGAAGATACGACGCTTTTAAAATTCTCAATACGTCACACCTTGGTATAATTTTTAGTGCGTTCCGACGTCACGAGCCCCACTCCCGAGTTTTGATGCGTTTTATAACCGACTTCAAAAAAGGAGGAGGTTCTCAATTCGACGGTATGTTTTCTTTATCAATATTCTATAATATAGATTTACAAAAACAAAAAATACGTGTCCATTATTTTCCAATACTCTAACTGACGGAATAAATAGATTTTCAATTTATTGATAGTGGAAACTAGCTTATTGCTATCACCCGGGTACAAATTCGGACTCCGGGATGCCACTGACAAAAATTCATTTCAGTAAAAACCCAATAAATAAAAATATCTCTTGTGCCTTAAATCTATATTCAAATTAAGAGCCCACTAGAATTATAAACGAGTTTGTGAACTTTAAAGCTGGGTTTTCAGTGCCTTTAATTTTTACTAAATAAACGGGAATTAAAAGTTCTAAATGTACATTTTGGTCGCGTACATTTTTAGTTGGATTAATAAACTTTTGGGTACACTTGCTTTGGGCTGAGATAATCTGTTCATGAACGAGCAAGTGTTTCATGATTAAACGTTAAAAATAAATGATTTGAACTTTGCCAACAAAGCTTTTATTAAATTATTCAGCCTATAATTAAAGACAGGCTCTAAAAACGGTGAGGGAACACATCGTGAGAGAACCGGGTGTCCCGGAACTTATTCTATTGTATATATCGCAGCAAGAGGCCGTGGATTAAGAAACTTATAACATTTGTTACAAAATGGCGGTAGTGAGGTCATTCCATCTGTCTGTCGGTTTTCACTGTCAAGTAATGTCATTTTTAATAAGGAAGTGTCGTTCATTCGATAAGCGCTAGTAGCGTGGGCATTGTGTCAGGTATTCTACCAGAGAACATGCGCATGAGCGGATAACCTCGCAACCTCCATCATTTTCCACCGCAGATATGATTGATGATTGTTGTGATTTGATAAGTTCGTAAAATAAGTAAGGAGGATCAACTCTATCTGTTCGTGGTATTATTTCCTGTTTTTCTGAAGGTGCACAAGAAGGAAGGCTTGCCCGAGGATAGCATTCCTGCTTCCTCACCGTCATACTTAAATCTTACCGTGAAAACTTAGGTGAAGAGTGTTTGAAGTGAGCTGTCAATTTAAGAGTGTCAATCCTTAGTATCAGGTGGGAAGAAAGAAAAAAGTTTATTTGGACACAGTTCATGAAACAAAATAAAAATAATGTTTCAAACAACAATTGCGTGTGTCTCACGGCTGCGCCAAAAAGGTTCATTTCATCATTATTGTCAGACAGATGCTGTCTGACGCTGGTTTTCTAATGAACCTCTATGGACAAGTGACGGGGAGTATACACAGTTTCAACATACCTAATACATACTTTTTACCCTTATAAATAAATTAATTAACTAGTAATCAAATTTAATAAATTAATTACAGAAATACAGAATAGATGATGATAATAATAATAATAACCCTATTCCCGGTACCGGTGGGCTACTATTTTTTTATATTTTTAAATGTTTTTATATTTTTTATATCCTAATATTTAAAAATATAATTTATATGTATATAGTGTAATAAAGGAAAAATAATATTAAATATTTTATATTTTTTAAATGTTTTTATATATGTTTTTATACTCTAATATTTAAAAAATATAATCTAATAGTATTTAGTAGTTAAATAAAGGAAATAATAATAATGATAATAATTAATGTTCACAGAATAGACTGGCAGGCTTTACATTGAGTCCTAGCAATAGGAACATTCTATAAACTTGTTAAGTAAGTAAAGGCAAAAAAATAAGGTGCTGACTGAAAAGAAACTACCCTTCTATCCATTTAACTATATTTTTTTAAACTCCAAGTTTACAAATATTATTAAAAAACTCAAATTCAAAGCATTTATTTAAATTTGAATAAACCATTAAAACAGGCAATTTTGAATTTCCAAAGGAGTCGGTCAGTCAAAAAGACGAAGCTAATTGCCTATGCCAAAGCGTAATAGCTATGGAGAAGAACGAGCAAGAAACTCCACGGATACTCTTTTTAATCATAGTATTACAAAAAAAAAGAAATAAATCATACATGTTGAATTTATACTCGTATGTGAGACGATGTTAAAAAAGTTTGTAAAAAGACGGCAAAATAAGGTACCTCCCTATTCATTCAACTATCTTCTTTTAAACTCCAACTTTAAAACTATCATTAAAAACTATAATACCCGCGTTATCGATTAAAAAAACAGTCTGGCGAGCACTGGGCGTATTAAAACTTGAGGTAAGCCGGCACAACTTTGTAATGGAGTTAGTACAACTATACGAGGACGGAAGCATCACAAATTGCATTATGAGCCCCCGAGGCATCACTGAGTGAATGTTTGACAAATACTTATGAACTTAGCACGTTTCTTTGTCTGTACTTTAATGCTTTGTAAGTCTGATAAATTTTAGGCAGGCTTAGGATTTTTTTTTTAAGAAAACGTTGAATCTGATCCCTTGGTAAGCTTTCTAACGTCAAAATTGGCAAGTTTGTCAGCGGCCATTACACGACCCCGCCCCTTTTCGGACTGTTTGTGTTTAAACCCCAATTTCTTGCTATTTTACTATGGGTTAATTATATCCGTCGAATAAAATTGACGCCTGAAAGTTCTAGTATGAAAAAACTATCAAAATTTCTAAATTTATTCCCAATACCTATAAGAGGTATTCTTTGTATAAAAGTTTGGTGGAATGCGCCTTAAGTTAAATTGATACCCGGAATCTCCAACTTATTAAAAATCTTATATTCACTCACATCATAAACCGCTGGCATAAGATTTTGCACAAGAGTACCTCGTATCACATAAGTGAGCATTAAGAAAGTATTTTTGAACATTAGCGATGTAAGTTTGTACCGGAGTTAGTAATTTTTATCCATGTGAATCCTATCGGGTGCACGACATGTGAAATAAAAATTAGATTGCTGCCAATCAAACGTTTATGTAATACTTACTGTGGATTTAATAAAAGTTTGATTGCAGTTTGGCAGTAAAAATAAAATGAAAGGGAACGGCAACTTTGGCGTTTCTCGTATTTGATCGAAACATTTAGTTTCTCAGCTTTAAAAATATTTCATTTTCAACTGAGACTTGAACCTTTGACCAAGGTTTCGATAACCGAATAAATTACATTGTTTATCGTACAAAGTAAGAGTTAGCACAAAGTTATTACACGAGGATGGGAAGCATCACAAATTAAATTATGAATTTATGAGTCCCCGGGGTAAAATTAAGTGAATGTTTGACAAAATACTTACCACGTTTCTTTGTCTGCACTTTAATGTTTTGTAGATTTAACCGATTTAAAGCAGATAATGGTTTTTTTGTAAAAACATCAAATAAGTAGAATCGTCAGCCGGAATCATCATTTGCCTAGACTTTTCCCAACTATTTTTGAAGTCGGATTCCAGTATAACCGGAGTGCTCAAAGAAAAATATAATTTAAAAAAACTATCAGGTCTATCAATTAATTTTTTTTAGATTGCCCTGATAGTATTTGTTTTCTTTGGGCACTATGCGAAGAGATAGAAAAAAAAAACAAATAATTCGCGGTATAAGAACCAGATGAACGTATCTACAAAGAAATACGTATGTAGATACGTTCATCTGGTTCTTATACCGCGAATTGGTCTTAACTTTCGAACCGTAAAAAAATTCACCGACATTCTCAGGATTAAAAAGTTTGGAAATGACCTTGGCCACGCCCCTATTCGATTTGATCCATATACTTTCAGGGACGCCCTGTACCTATAGAAATAATATAGAACAGATATACACCAAGTTAGAGGGAACAAGGAGAGCATGAATAAACGGGAGCAAACCGGTGAGCTGTGAAATAATAACGAGAATTGACGTGTGAAGGCATGTGCCATTCATTTTTCCGACACGTGAACTGAGGAGGAAAAGGATATCAATTATAAGAATTATAATGTGTAAGCTCGACTTTACTTTTTTGGTTTCATGCGCATTGTATACGTAAAGAATTATGTATAATAGGCTTTAAAAATCATAAAATAGCTATGAATGTACATTTTCAATGAGATTTTTAATCACTATACCTATTTACAGTCAAGAAAAACATCGATAACCGATTTGCTTGAAGGTTGTTCTCCTAAACTATTTTTCTTTCTTTCTATAAATCTGTTTTTTGAGAGGTTTTGAGGAAAATAAATCCAAGAATATCTTTAGAATCAGGTCTAAACTAATTTGAATTAAATATTAGCCTACCTTTTTTCTAACGCCGCTTTTCGCAAAGGAAACAATATTTTACTTCTAAGCAGTCCTAATTTTTATAGTCAGATAAATTCACTAATTCTACCGTCACCTTTCAGCCCTTTTTTTCTTTTTGCTATTGATGTTTACTTACTGATTATAATAGTAAATAATTATAAAGGAAATAACATATGAATGCAATGCAGATGCTGTAATCATCATCATCATTTCAGCCAAAAGACGTCCACTGTTGGACATAGGGCTCCCCCAAGCACCTCCATTTCGACCGGTTCTGTGCTTCTCGCAATCAAAGGGTTCCTGTGGCCTTCACAAGGTCGTCAGTCCATCTTATGGGAGGCCTTCCAACGCTACGTCTTCTGGTACGCGATCACCACTCCCAGAACCTTTTGGCCCCATCTACCGTCTGTTCTGCGAGCAATGCCATTTAAGTTTGGCAATTCTTCGGACTATGTCGGTTATTTTGGTTCTCCTGTGGATCTCCTCATTTCTGATTCGATTACGCAGGGAAAATCCAAGCATAGTAACTTTTAGCCTTCTATAAGCTGATGCTGTAATAAACGGGGGAAAATGATTTAATACAGTCTTATTCTAAAATACAAATTTATCAAAAACTTTTTGTTCATAAACCAAAACGACTACAATTTAAAAACATTTCGAAATGAAAACATTGTAGGAACTAGCGAATTACACCACAGTTCACTCGACGCCGGATATCAGGCTCCTAAATCCAGGCAAAAAGAAAAAAAAAGTCGGTTAAAAGCTTAGCAAGTATACCGAGCTCGAATCTGGCGAGGGAGCGGCCTATCGGGTGGCCGACCGTCCGGGGTGTAGTGTCCGGGTGTCCGGGTGTTGGGGTGTCCGCACGGATCGCTGTCCGGCCGCGGACCGCAGTTAGGAAAACTTCTACTGAACTTAAGGCGTTAAGGGCCTATACTACCTCAAATGGCTTAGCATGATCCTCCGTTATGTCGAAAATACAGCAGTATTAATTTTGAAATAAATATATGGTAAAGTTGAGGATTAATTTTAGGTCTTATGTTAAACGAAAACACGATTTCATAAAATTTTGTCGATAGAAAAAAATTCCAAAGTTACCTCCAAACCGAACAATAAACCGCTGGTATTCAAAAAATACTTTAAATTAGACCATGAAACCTTGTATGCTGACCGAACTAACTATAAAGCAGGTCTTATGTTATTTTTTTTTTTAATTACTATTATTTTCACCGTAAAAAGCAAATACCTAAACTATTGGCGCTGCCTGCCGCCTAGCACCGCACTCTGTCTCGCTCTCACTCAGTCCGCGAGCACTATCGTGCGAGTGAGATAAACAGTGATTTTTAGCTGAGGTAGTGTGGGCTCTTAAGATGAAAGTGCCTGTTATGCACTGCTGTTGTAGTACTGCAGGTGACGTTTGAAATTCACTTTGTATTTCTTTTCGGAGTTTTTTATTTTGAAGTACTAAGATAACATAACATTGCACTTATATTTAGCAAAGTACTACTAGTGTTACTATGCAATGTTTGGCACTATTTTATGATTTTCTTTTACATTGTTTTCCGTTTTTCGTTGCTCCATATAAAATACTGGTATTCAGCTGCATCCGGTTAGATTAGAAGCCAACCCCAACATTGTTGGGAAAAGGCTTGGGAAAAGGCAGATGATAATTTTCCGTGACAATATCGAGGTTATTCAGCTGCTAGACAAGACGAGTTTAGTGCGTAGGCTAAACGGAACTAAACCATTTGAGTGAGTGTAGTGTATAATGGGTTAATGAAAAGTAGTTAAAAGTCTGTGCTATACTTGTAACACATGAACAAAGTGTTTTTATCAATTATCAAAAAGTAAAAGGCGCTACAGAATTGTGTAAAAGTTCAAATTGACACTTGGGGCTCGAGTGCGCGTCTCCTTTATAATGAAATTTCTCGCCGGCTGGTCGACACTTCACGTGACCAGAGGCCGGGGTCTTTCTTTGGCCAAAGAATTAGCATTGCCATTCAACGTGGCAATGCTGCCAGTCTTCTGGGCACGATTCCGGATGACAGCGATGCGGACGAGTACTTCGACGCCTAAGTATCCTTTGTTTTTTTTTTGTATTTATTTTTACAGTAAGTTACTCTTTTAATTTAGTTTCTAGTGTAAATAGTTAATTACATATAAAAAACATGTCATATTATAAATAAAATAATTGACACTATTCTTAGTTTTATCATAATCTATCACGTAAAATAATAAGTTAAAGTTAAATTGCATATCACACTAATATTAAAAAGGGGAAAGTTTGTGAATGTGTGTATGTGTTTATATGTTTTATGCTCAAACGGCTGAACCAATGTTAATAAAATTTTGTGTGGAGGTAGCTGACACCCTGGATTAACATATAGGCTACTTTTTGACCCGATATTTCCACGGGATCGAAACTTATGCGGGTGAAACGTCGGGGCGCAGCCGGTTAGTATATAAGGCTAGCTTGGAAAAAAAATGCAATGCTCTTATTAGCTTAGTCAGTAGGTACAGAGGCCAGCACATCAAGCTACCCCAATCTGTCAAATTTCTTTGATAGATTTTCAACTTTACTGCAAAGGATTATGGTTCATATTTAATTGGGATAATATGACAGATTGGGGTAGCATGATGTGCTGGCCTCTGTACCTACCCTAAACATTTACTGGATTTTTCTTCCCTTATTTTTTTACTAACAAAATCACTTTCAAAGTAGCTAGATTTCATGTTAAACTCTCCCAATAAGAGAGCAGCTCGGCTTAAATCCTACCTTCCAAAGCCAGGGCACCACTTAGGTAAACCTTTTTCCCGGTATTAGTTCCGAAAATCTCTCAACCCACTACGGGTTAATAAAGCAATACAATCAATGTTTCATCTACTGACTGGAAATTTCGGTTTTCAGGTTTCCGTTCTGCGTCAGTAAACCTTTACTAGATTTATACCTTCTATTCGATTATTCCATTTCTACAATACCTAACAAAATTGTAAAGAGAATTATAGACCATCTTCGTTGATCCAGAAAAAAGTAGTAAAAAATTAAACATACTTGCATAAGCTCACGCTTTATTTTTTTAATTTATTTTTTTAGGAAAAACAAACAGTAGTATTATATTAAAGATATACAAAGTGTCTTAAAAATATGACTTTATTCCCTTGGGAATAAGCAGAAACTACAGAACGCTACCTGCTACCATCACCGTTCTTACATACTTCTTTTGCTTCGTTTAAAGTTTTAAGAGTGAAAATTTTCGTTTTTTAGAAGTATGAGGAACAGGGTGTAAAGTTCACTCAACATCCATAGAAAAGGGACGATCCTCCGACCAGACGGCTGTTATGTCTGGCGGGTAACTGCCCAATGATTCATGTCGGGCCGTTGTATCTATGCTAATTGCGCGGTAAACTCTACTTGCGAGATGCAGGATTTTGTGACGTCAGTATGACGCGTTGTTCGCATGTGGCGTCGTTGTAGATGCCGCTACATCACTCCCCCCCGGAGACCGGAGGTCGATAGTAGGCTGAGTCTTGTATCTTGCGATGCTTGCCAGGCCAGCTGAGGTTCCAGTGAGTCGGAACCGGCTCAGGGGTGCTCCTATATAAATTTTATTAATTTTTCTAGATAGTTTTTGAGTTAGCTTCAATAATATCTATGTATTTTTCCACTTAAATGATTAACTTATTGATGATGTTATAATGACTTCAATAACTGTTTTCTTGTCCCCTTAAATAAATAAATAAACTTCCTGTCACTGATATTTTATAAAGCAAGTTGTGTTATACGAATTTGTGTGGGGTAAAGAACTAAAAAGGGAAAAATAACAAACTTTTTACAAATTTATAACAACCGACATCCAAAAAAAACACTTCAAAGTGACAAGTAACTTTAATTTCGGAAGTCTGTGAAAAAAAGAAAATGCGGAACCAATAACACCCGCCCGAGTCGATCGAAGGTGAACCTATGCTTATAGCCGCGGTCGGTTCGTGGGTGGGTGATCATTAACCATCCATATCATATTGACAACCATCCGTGCCTCGCAAAGCACGTTAAGCCGTTAGTCCCGGCTGTCATTCGCAGATCTTTGAGAGTCGTTATGGGTAGTCAGAAGCCTGAAAGTCTGACAACCAATCTTACCAAAACGTATTATCTTACCAAACGGGTCATTACTCAGTAACTGAGCTGTGGTTATGGAGTTTAGATAGACAGTCGCTCCATGTAAGATACTAGTATTCAGCTGCATCAAGTAAGACTGAAAGCTGACCCCAACATAGTTGGCTGACCGGCCCCTTGACGATTCATAAGTGCCTGTAATTGGTTTATTTGCAATAAATGCTTTAAGTTTTAGTTAAATATTTTAAAATACTCCTTCACGAACGTCAAAATTAAATTGTAAAAGGCCTCCAATATGTTTGAGAACTCGTAAGTCATCACAGTGGTGGAATGCGGCGACACTGACATCTGTGCAAGATGTGGCTGATAGCAAGTTGGCAAGTTCTGATTTATTGCCACATCTAGGCAGATGCGCTCCTATTGATTAGTCGCTGTAGGCTGGTTTTGGAACTGCCGGTAAATTAAAATGAGTGAAAGTTAAAGTTTGATTTGAGTCGTGTTGTAGATACTAAAATATATACTAACTAGGTGACACCGCAAACGTCGTTTTGCAAAAAAAAAATAAATAGTAGCCGATTCTCAGACCTACTGAATATGCATATAAAATTTCATAAAAATCGGTCTAGCCGTTTCGGAGGAGTATGGTAACTAACACTGCACTGTGACACGAGAATTTTATATATTAGACTAGCTGACCCTGCAAACCTCGTTTTGCAAAAAAAAAAATAGATAGTAGCCGATTCTCAGACCTACCCGATATGCACACAAAATTTCATAAAAATCGGTCAAGCCGTTTCGGAGGAGTATGGTAACTAACACTGTGACACGAGAATTTTATATATTAGAAGATAATAAAGCTGAAGAGTTTTTGTTTGTTTGAACGCGCTAATCTCTGGATCCCTTGGGTCAGATTAAAAATGGCTTTTGATAGGCCAAGCACAGGTTAGCAACTATGATGAAAATAAAGAAAGAAAAGAAAAAAAGATTATTTGGACACAGTTCGTGAAACACAAAATAAAACGCAAAATTAACAAAATAATGTTTCAAACAATAGTGTGTGCCTAACGCCTGCGCCAAAAATGTTCATTTCAGCATTACCTAATGTCAGACTGGGCCCGCGTGGTAGATTACAGCCCACTCCCTCTCACAGAGAGCCTGTGTACCAGCAGCGGGAACAGTATAGGCTAATTAAGCTTAAGCTATAGTCACGCAGCCCGAACTTATATTTAGGTACATTTTTTCAATCACACATCGACAAATTTCCCCTTTTCCCCTTATTTATCTCCTTCATAACGTATGTAAATGATTCGCTCGCCACTTAACATATGAATTCGGGTCCGATCTGGTTGACCCCGTTGGTATCCGGAATCCTATCTGATTTACATGTCAACGCGAAGTCTTCCGGGTACGAAGGCTGATAGATAAGGCATATGTATGTGTATATAGGAAGTTACGGATAAGTTAAACAAAAAGAAAAGCTTAACTTCACTTCACTCACTTCACCACACACACTGACAAAACTATACATAGCTACTTACTGTGTACCACTCAAGAAGGTTGTAGGTAAAAATGGAGCCAACACCACAGAATACCTAATAGTACTTCGTACAGAATGGCCACTCCCTACCCCGCACTGACATCAGATACCGCACCTCACCCCGCACACCCGCGACATTATCGGCGGTTCATTAGCTCGGGTCGCTCACAAAGAACCGCAGCACCGTACTGCTGACACGAACACACAATTTTGCGATTTAAAAGTTTTATCTGAGTTTTAATCACAATGGTTCGGTATTGTGATGCTTTTCCGAATTTGTATTTACATAAATGTTTGTAGGATATCGCATTTTAATACCATGCGATATAATAACCGATTATTTATAGTTAAGTAGGTCATTTAAACGAAAATATTTTAGTGTATGCAATATTTAGCTAAGTACCTTCTTTGCATGGGTACATTTAGTGAAGTGGAAGTGATGATGAAGACCACAGATGGCCACCGGGACTACTCAATAATAAGTATTTCACAGGTTGCGATTCGATTACTTTAATATGTTTGCTAAGCACAATTTATGCTCATCACAATGCGAATGGTGAAATGGAGCTGATGATGGAGTACCAAAAGAACTCCTCAACAATTAACGTCCCTGCATCGGGAAAAGCAATATTTTGTACAAGGCGATGAGCAAGTTGACATTAGGCTATTGTAACTTAGATACTTTATAAACAGACCCACTATAAAGCGAGAAATAAAAACTTTTTAGCAAAAAAAAAAACCGACTTCCAAAAAAACACTAAGTACAAAGTGAAAAATAACTTTAATTTCGTAAGTCGGTGGCAATAAACTAAAATACAGATCCAAAGACACCGACTTCCGAAATTAAAGTTATTGTTAAAAAGTTTTACATTTATTACTTAACTATTATAATATTATTTTTATTTCATTACGAACCCGACTAATTAGATAAACAATCAAACTAGTCCTTTCTAGTCGCGTCGTCGTCGTTCCCGCAATTTTTTTTACGCTCCGCACGACAACCAACCCTACTAGAGCTTACGCACACATTTGCACGTGTACCAACGTCATTTGGCCATGTAGTAGTAGTAGGTAATTATTTTGCGCGCGTTGTATGGAGTGTCCGGGGTGTGCCAACACTCTAAATACCTAACTGAAACCGACTGTGGGCTAACGCTCTCTTTCTAAATACGCACTTAAGAACGAGACAATGATATATGTTTTCTTTGTCTTATGTATGGATTCAGAAAGAGAGCGACAGCCCATAGTCGGTTTCACTTAGTTCTACAGAGTGTTGGCTCCACTTTTATCTATAACTTCTTGGTACCACCACGTACCACTATTGTTCACTTTTGACGTCTAAACTAGTCGTAATTTTAAACATGGCAGTAACTTTGTCTGTTCATGTCTTAAAAAGAAATGCGGGTGGTCGTTTCTCCATAGAAACGCTCTCGCCTGTTTTCTTTCTGGTTAATGACCATAAAGCAAAGATTTTTTACAGAATAATAAGTATTAAATACTTGTATGTCCTTACGTTTTCTTTTTCGATGATACATTATTTTTACGAGCAATAGAACCCGATTTAAACCGCTGTCAACAGAGGCCTAGTGTACAAATTTGACAACTATTAACCCTTTGACCGCCACGGTCATGTATAGCAGACAAATAAAAACATGCCCAACACGCCACCGTCGGCTAATGCCGACAAGAAAACACCATGTTTTAAGGACAAAATAAATAAACTAAATTCAGTTTTCTTTGTTTATATTTAAAACATGGTGTTTTCTTGTCGGCATTGGCGTGTTGGGCACGTTTTCATTTGTCGGCTATAGGTACACGACCGTGGCGGTCAAAGGGTTAATGAAAAATGAAAAACATAGGGACACAGTACATACCTTTCTTATACAGTTATGAAATATCTTTTAAATTGGTCCAATATAAAAGATATTTCATAACTTTAGGAAAGAGGCGAGAGCCAAACCTCGAATTATGACTTTCTAATATTTTTGTAACAATATAATTTAAAAGAGTGTCCATGAGTTTCTTGCCCGTTCTCCTTCATAGGTACCTACTACGCTTTGGAATGGGCAAATAGCTTCACATTTTCTGACTGACCAACTTATTGACAGTTGAAAAGTGCCTATTAATGTTTTAGTTGGAATAAATGCTTTCAAGTTTGAGTTTGAGAGAGCGATATTTCCTTCAATTGAAATAATGATACGGTGGCTAAATAATAACAGCCGCACAAGTCGATCGATCAGGTTAAGCTACGCTTGCCGCGGTCGGTCTGTGGATGGGTGACCATCTTCACATACCGAGACCCCTCCGTGCCTCAGAAAGCACGTTAAGCCGTTGGTTCCGGCTGTCATTCGTGGATCTTTGACAGTCGTTACGGGTAGTCCGAAGGCCGAAATTCTGACAACCAGTCATACCAAGGGGTATCGTGACCTCCACCACCCAGTCACTGGGTAATCCCAGTGACTGGGTGGTGGAGGTCAGATAGGCAGTCGCTCCATGTAAAACACTGGTATTCAGCTGCATCTGGTTAGACTGGAAGCTTTTTTTTTTTTTGTGGATGGGAAATCATCAAATGACCCCTCCCGCTCTGGGTGGAGCAGAAGGGAGTGTCAGACTCTTACTGACTAAAACACACCCGTGTTCCTTCCTTAGCCCTTTGTGTTCCGGGGTAGCGGTAACGGCTTCGGCCCTTACGGGCCCCTTCCTTTATGCTGACATCTCTTTGAGGCGCGCGTGGAACACGTACGCGCCGTCCGGCACGGGCCTGGTCCTGATCGGACGGAGAGTTACCCATTACTCTCCACCCGCAGGCCCGCGCCTACGGTGGCCGGGAGTCGTCGCGCGGCTCCAGACGCCCGGAGCGTCTCCCGCGGCGGCTGGGACGTGAGGCTCTCTCCCTCAGCCGTCCCGCCACCTCCTTCGCTAGCATGACTGCTTCGCAGAAGGAGGTGACTGCCTCCCACTCCCTCTCGCCCCGGACCATGGCTTGAACCAGGGCCGGGTGCGAGAGGTCGCCGCCGCTGCCGATCGCCTCTGCGAGAACACGGCGGTGCTCCGCCCAAGTGGAGCAGACCTCCACCGTATGCTCCACCGTGTCCTCCGGGCGATCCTCGCATTGGTGACACCCGAGCGTTTCCTCCCGCCCGATGGTGTGCAGGAACCTCCCGTGTCCGGTGAGGACCTGCGTCAGGCGGTAGGTGAGGGCGCCGTGGCGCCTCTCTAGCCACTCCTCAAAGAGGGGTCTTATCGTCACTATCGTGGCGTGCCCTAGACTGGAAGCTGACCCCAACATAGTTTGGGAAAGGCTAGGCAGATGATGATGTAATAATGATACGGCAAATATCTGGATATTATTGTTATGAATTTAAAATATATCTCTTTTTGCGTTTAAATGATTTTGTACTCGTTAACATTTTTTTTTTATCTAACTACATATCTTACTCATCCGTTAGGTAACAGATACGTATGTCACACAACACACACACACACACACACAACACATGAACACAACACAACACATGAATGTTGTGTGAACACATGGAGACTGATTGTTGAACAGTCTCCATGTGTTCCAAAACCAGTTTTGTAACAATAATAAAGTGTATCAATTAATAAAAACTCCCCCATCGAGCGCTGTTTGAAAAATGCTTGTAAATGAAAATCTGTATTTATGGGTGGACTTGTTATACCCACAACAAAACACCAAGATTACATAAAACGAGCAGCTTGCATGTGATCGTTCGCTGGTATCGATACAGTATGGACGCAGCGCCGACAAACAATAGCGCTTTGTAAATTGGAATCACAAAACGTGACACCAGACTACCTACGTGTTTTCATTGGGATTTTATTATTTTCATACATTCCTAGTATACAGTGTATGTTCATACGAACAAAAACTGTTTCAATAAAGGCTATAATAATATAATAATTATGTATATTTTCCTACAGCGGTCAAGTGTTTAGGCCCAAATGTGATTGGGTTATTTTATTTATTTATTTTGTTACGCGAAGCAGGATCGTCCCTAGTTGTTAATAAATAAAATACTAACTTAAGATGAAGTAAAGTTTCAAAGATAAAATATTTAAAAAATATACATAAACTTTTTAGAAAAACAATTTACCTTACGAGACTTGTCGCCTTAGTTCTCAAGTTTGCCGAATAATAAAGAAGACGTTCAACTGACCTGAAAAATATTTCTTTACATAATAAAGTCAGGCAGGTTCTTAAAAGCCTATTAAAATGTTAGTGAAATCATATTATTTCGTTGAAAAGTCTTCCAAATATCCTGTAGGTCTAACATAAGAAAAATAAATATTTTGGTATAACAACAGCAAATATTAAGTAAACAGAAATATAAAAAAATAAAAACTAAGAAAATTCGAAGTATTCCCGTTTGAGCACCTATGCATTGAGCATCATTCGATTGAACCTGTTAACACACCCGGTTCTTATTTTATCTGGAGCGAAAAACGGAATAAACAATGCAAAAACATAATTCATTATAATTTGATGATTAACAAACGTTTAAAATAATAATAGTACAATTATTACGGTCCCCTGTTAAACTTTTTCCTTCTATGTTAGGAAAGTAAAAAGTTTAAGGACAAACCGATGACCGTTGGGATAGACATGTTCTTGAGTGAAAACTGCGAATGGGTAAGTAAACGTAAAGTGGGACGCCCTCATGCAGGTGGAGCGTCGATCTTCTCAGGGTGGCTGGTAGCAGCTGGATAAGAGTTTCCGAGAAACGAACTAAATGACGTGCAATTGGAGAGGCCTATGTCCAGCAGTGGGCTGCTTATGCAGTGGACTGCTGATGATGATGACAAATACAGTCTCCAAAAAACTGAAATTTTCTTTAACAAAATACCTATATAACACGACACCTTATGCCATCTACCGGATTGTATGCACAACACTACGCCATCCGAGTAGATCGATTCGCAACACAAACAAGATCTATCATTGATAAGACAATAACACAACTGTACCTATAGACTACTAGCGACATCTAACATTCAACGTGTGAAGTAAGGTAAGGTAAGGTAAAACGGGCTGGTGTCCGCAACTCCACGTCAATGCGCGTATTTTATAATAATAATAAAATAATTTATTTGCGTAAAACATGGTATACAATGGTGTTAGGTATAGGTCAGAGTGGCACAAACATGTTTAGCTAAGATAAGACATAGCATGCAAAAATTTAATGTTACAGGGTAATTATAATTATATTTAAGTAGGTACATAATGTTAGTATTTAATGTCAATATTTTTTATCCATAAATTCTTTCAAACTATAAAAGCTACATTCATTTAGCCATCTATATAATTTGTTTTTAAATAATCTTACATTTAATAGTTTGAAATTGTTTGGTATTTTATTATAAGTGCGAACACACATTGCAAGACAGCTTTTATTATATTTGGATAGCTTTGGTAAATCATTTAACACCAGTAGGCCAATGCTGCTAATTTAAAACGTTCAAAATCTAGTCGCAGTCTCATCTCGGCGACAAACAAATGTCAAAAACTTGTCAAAATGTAGGGAAATTTGAAGTATTTTTGACAGATTGAGACTGAGATCAGACTGTGAACGTTCTTAAAAATTACTAGAATTGCCCCTCAGTTCATAAGGATCACGTCTGCTCCGAGGATATACATCGCTTGCTGTCTTGAATAATTGTTTATTCTTGGTCACAAACACACACATTTCGTAGATATAGAGGGATGGAAGCGGTAACAAACCAAGTTTTTTAAATATTGGTCGACATGTATCATCCGGCAGAATGAATGAATGAATGAATGAATTGCACCGATCCCAGCGTGGTTAAACCAGACTCGATTAATCGAATGAACCCCAAGATTCGCACTAGCTTCTGTAGCCTCATGATCATGGTGCTACAGCGGCCATTGCATATCAAGGAATAGACCGGGGGGCGCGGTAATTGGTAAGGAGGACGTGCCCGTAGGATAGGGAAGAATTTAAGAGCCTACCGGATATGCATCCTAGAGCAAGCATTGGACTAGTGGAGAGATGGGTAATTATTATCTATGGATGGGCATCTTCTAACGACCTTGCCGCCAGGCTGGTTCAGGTCGAGCTTCATCGGCGAGTCTTTTGGCGGAGTGTTACTGCTTTCTCGGTTCTTTTGTATGTCATTGTTCTGTTGTATTGTGTTAGATGTTGCTGTTATCGATGTCATCTTCGGAAGTTTCGCTACTATCCGTTTCCGGTTTATTGTAAATCTCACTAGCAGCGATCTTGATCTTACTTTTGTCTTCCGCTGTATCCATCCAGAAATTGATTCCCTTGTCGAAGTACTTCATGTCCTGTTTTAAATTGTCGTTCCATGTGTAAATAGGTCGGCCGACCTTCTTGGATTTGGCTTTGTATTGCATTGCTGCATGTAGCAGGTGTGGTTTGCGACGCCTGTAGACATGTGCGAGGTAGCACATCCTATGGTTCTTGATGCGTTTGGTTACTGTTTTTCCGTCTAATATTTCATGCATTTTCTTTTGTCTTGGTTTATTTCTAGAGTGGTTAATCAAGTCCCTCATGATAACTCGCTCATATTTTCTGAGTCTTGATCTGTTAGCTTTAGTAAGTGCCGAAACTTTCAAACCGTGTATCATG
Organism: Globia sparganii; assembly: GCA_949316385.1. Classification (NCBI taxonomy): domain Eukaryota; kingdom Metazoa; phylum Arthropoda; class Insecta; order Lepidoptera; family Noctuidae; genus Globia; species Globia sparganii. Next base: position 4,612,791 of record OX438672.1, on the reverse strand, counting down.
CACGGTACGATCACCATTCGATACATGAGTCTGGCTAATTTCCAGTCCATATTTGAATTATTTATGAATGGTAGTAACGATTTGGCGTTTTTCATGGCCTGTTCGCAACGTTTTTTTATAGTGCTTTTTCTACTTATACTTATATTTATTCCATTAAGGGTCACGTGGGTCGTTATCTGTGTAGCTTTAGGGTCCCTAATTAGTATTTTTGTTTTTGTTTCGTTTATTTGGAGGCCTACACTATTTAGTAGGGGTTTAATATGGTATATGATACCTTCTAATCCTTCTAGGTCATCTGTAATAAAGATAAGGTCATCCGCAAATGATAATACTAGAGGGAGTGAGATTTCGCGATCCTGGTCAAGTTTTATTAATTGTGTTTCTTCGTCGAGGGTTCTAAGGACTTCGTCGATGACCAGTGTAAACAGGCGAGGGGACAGAGGGCAACCTTGTTTGACTCCCTTTCCTTTAATAATCCAACTGCTTTGCTGGCCACACCATTTGATGCATGTTCGTTCATTCATGCATACCTTGATTATCCTGTTGGTTAGCGATTTGTTGGTTCGTTGTAATAAGATATCTCTTAGTGCATTGAGGTCGACGTTGTCAAATGCCTTTTCAATGTCGAGGGCGAGTACATAAAATCTTTTACCTGCACGCCATTCTTCGTCTAAGACCCTTTTAAGCGTGAATATATGGTCGTCTGTTGATCTATTGTTTAAAAAGGCCGCTTGGCCGCTTGGTTGTTTCAGCTTTACAGTATTTTGTTTAATCCTAAAACCCCCTCTTATCTCAAAGAACGTTTTAAGTTCCTTCATGACACACATAATAGATATCTGAGGTCATCGGAAAACCTGAGACTAGAGATGCCGATGCATTCCACCAGTTTCTATGACAAATCTTTTACTGTTCAAGCAGTACGGTTATGGAATGACTTGCCCGTGTTGATGTTTATTATTATATACAAAGTTGATACGACAGATGGGCTTTCCTTTAAACTGCCTATACTAGGTATCATTATCAAGCTCTCTACCAAAAATCAATTAAATTGAAACAGTAGTTTAGTCGCAAATGATTTTTTAAGTTTTTGCACCGTTTGAACACGATGTATTTTTCCTAACAGCTGATTATGTCTACAGGCATAGGTCATGCACCTTAAAACGATAAATCTACGATACGTTGTTGCCGCTCTTACGCAAGTCATAAACCAATACGTAGTACATAAGAGAGTGACAATCCTATTGGCAAAACATCACGTGCGTAAAAGAAATAGAAATAGGTCAGTGTGTTGCTATTGTATCTTAGATCCTTGCGACACAGAATACCGAGAGTACAGAAGTCTACGCTCGGCGGTCGCGCTATGGTTGTCAACTTTGGCTTATGCACAAAAAACTATCGTGGTAGTGGCACTCGCATCTAGTTGTTTGATTTATTGATGATGATGAGAAACGAAAAAACCAATAATAACTAAAATATTTTAATTTTAATGTTATTGTTACATTACTTTGTCACAAAGTGCTACAAAGTCATGTTCGCTTTTACTTTACGGCGCGGGACTGGGGGCCGGGGCGCTTACCTACCTACCTAACTACTGTGTTACGTTAATACAAACCATCGAAATACAAGCAAATACCTACTTACCTCTCTGAAACAACTGGTAGATTAAAAAACGACAATTCACCGTTTAATGTTGAATTTAAACAACCGTCCACTGAACAGTTATAATTTTTTTTTATTGCTCCATTTTTGCACTTCATAGACGCATGTCTCAAGCGGATGGCACTTGCGCTCGCACTAGTCCCAACCAGTCCGAGATATCGTGTCCGTGAGCGGTGTCTATGTGTGCGTTGCTCGAGCGCACTTTGTATGTAGATTGACTTCTTTACTCTCTGTATTTTGTGCTTGCGATCAGTAAGTGGGGCCTCCAAAAAACTTGTTTTTTCAGTGCGCCGACGCTACCCTTCCGGAACGTAGGTACGTACGTGGAAGCTCCTGCGCCCTTATTGTTTTGTCGAACTTGTGCGCTGACAATAATTGTGAATTTATTTTGTTATTGTGATAGGACACTAAATAAGTTTAAGACAGTATTCCTTTTTTTATTGTGACAGGACAGGACACGTAACTTGGGATTATTATTATTTAGTGTTAGTGTTTTTTTTTTTGTAATTGACTGTTTCTATTGTGATAGTTAAACTTTGGTTGTGTGTGTGTATAATTAAAGTGATCAAAAATACCTCGTGTAACTGACACGGCGTCAGAATACACTGACATGATTTTAATCTACGGCGAATGCCGTGGAAACGCAACGTTAGCTCTACGAACTTACAGAGAAAGGTATTGTGATAGCCGCAATTGCCCTAGAAATGCCCGCACCATACAGTTGGCAGTACAAAGATTACGGGACAATAAACGTATAGTGCTGTAACAGGAGGGAGTGCCACCGCGGTAAATGCCCGCTGCTTGGGACGAAAGAATTTTAGACAATTTTTCCCGCAGCCCGACGAGTCTCCACAGAGCCGCCCGGCAGTTTACATGTTGCCATAGAACTATCTACAAGGTTCTAAAACGTAAAAAACGCAAACCTTCTAAATATCGGAAGGTGCAAACTTTTTTATCGAGAGACTTGCCGATCAGCAACAGTTACTGCCAATGGCTACTAAATAAAACATCCGAAGACCGTCATTTCTTAACTAATTTAATATGGACCGATGAGAGTACTTTTACTCGGACCGATCTGGAATCGGCAAAATCTCCGGTACTGCAGTTTGGAAAATCCACAGTGTGTTTCGAGTTACTCTGCCCGCGCGCGACGTTGGACGTTGCCACTTTGTATAGTTATCCAAGGTCAGTCACCAGGCCCAAGTTTTTATGAAGTTTGGGTTTCTCCTTTATTTACAAAGGGTGGTTGCGTTTTACTCTGATTTGTAAGCTATTTAGTTTGTTTGAAAAAAAAAAAATTCTCATTTATGGCGCTTTTTATTTGTATACCGTATCGAATTAATACTAAACACCTATAGTATACGTAGTGTAATTTAATGCCCCTCGGTCGTATCAACTCTGTATATGTATATCTATATATTTATTTAGACTAGTATAATATACCTACTTTATTTATGTATTTATTGTATTTTGTAAATGGTACACCACGGACTACCTACAGTATTTGTCTCTCCTCCCCCTATTTAATCCATCCAAAGGTTGTCTTTAAAAGATCGCTTTTAGCGATAAGACCGCCCATTGTGTCACCCTTTGCAAAAGTTCTATATTTATGTCTGTAATTTATAATGGTGTACATAATAAAGAGTATTCTATTCTATTCTTGGTAGTTGCCCAATTCCGTTATTATCTCATCTAGTTTTTTTAATACGTAGGAGGCGTAAATTCTGTAACCCGTATTGCAAACCGATATGCGGCGATATTCATTCTCATTTTTAGGGCTATTGTTTTTTGGAATTGGTACCTGTACGGTCTCCAACCATGTGTCAGGTGCTTCGTTCAGTGTCCAGGCTTTGTTCATGTGTTTGGTGACGGCTTCTTGTAATATTTGGGGCATTGCTTTGTACAATTCGATTACTACTTGGTCCGTTCCGGGGGCTGTCCCGTTCCGCATTTTATTAATGATTGCCATTACGTCGTCCGTAATGGGTCCCTCACCCTGTACTTCGGTTATCGGCTTTTTTATATTAACTGTTGGTATAAGATGGCCCTCGGATTTTTTTTTAAATTTGCTCCTTTTGGTCATTGGTATATAAGTAGATCTTTTTCGACGTTTTGTTTGAAGTTTGTTCCTGCTGTAAAAAAAGTATAGCATCTGCATGCGTATTGCAGGGTGTTTTTTCCCCAATCCATTGAGGCAGGCCCTGCATGCTTTTTGCTCTTCCTGATATTTAACCTTTTGAAGTGTTGCCTGACATTCTTTTACTCGGTTGTGCCTATTTGGATTATCTGGTTGCCTGCTTTGTAGGAATTTAGCCTTTTGTAGGTTAGTAAGAGCTAGTCGATGATCTCTGGAGAGAACTGGCTGAAAAATAAGAGTTTCCTGAGCAGCCGATTTTAATACTTCCGTTATTCCAGGGTATTTCGATGAGTTTTTCCGTTGAGTTGATCCCTTTATCTTTTAGTTTTTTTGTTATGCAATCTTGGTATTTTGTTTTTGTGAATTTACTATTGAGAGCGGCATAATAGCATTGTTTATAGTTAAAATCCTTGGCCGCAATTGTTGTTTCCTTCGCGGCTTGCTGTTGTCTTTGTGTAATAATGTGTTTGGTGCTTTCTTTCTTGTTTGAAATTCGATTTGTTCTTATTAGACCCCAGATTATTTTATGGTCGGATGTGCCCCTAGCGGCCCATTCGCCTTTAATAAAATCAAAAAGTTTTTCTGATGCATGTGGCGTTATAATGTGATCCAGTTGGGATTTCTGAGTGCCCTTTGACCATGTTACCCTGCACGATGATCTCGCTTTTGTCGTTTCTATTTGCAGTTTTTCCCTGTTGGCTATATCCATTAACATTTCCCCGTTGTAGTTAGATAAGTCATGGTGTAGGTTTTGTTGGATCAGCCCTTTGCGTTGGAAACTTTGTGTATCATGTCGACCAATATGAGCGTTAAAGTCGCCAAGAATTATTAAAGTACATTTCCTTGGTTTTTGTCTGATCAAGTTTAATAAGCCTGTGAAGGATCTGTTTGCTATAGATGTACAACAGTTTATGTGAGAATTGATTATATACAGATGAGCAGGCTTGTCATTTTCCCTGTTAACTTGAAGAGTAGCTGACATCGCGTCTGTATCCTTTTTTCTGTTAACTAATTCAATTTGAGCATCTTTTCTGATTAGAATTGCAAGTCCCCGATGTGTTTTACCTGAGGTTCCATAGAGGTGCCATTCGTAGTGTGTAGAGTTGTATGCTCCTGAGTTCATACCTGTTTCTTGTAAGCAGGCTACATGAATGTCCCTAATTGAAAGTTCAGCGTCAATTTTATCTTTTTTGGTCGGTTTTGAGGCCCCGCGGACGTTGCAAGTTGCAATACGCAAGTCTAGGCAAGTGTACTTTATTGAGGTAGACGGTTGGTTTCTAAGTATTGTGAACCCAGTGACATCTGCGACTATTTCTGATAACGGTGTACACATTGGTGCTTGTTGTTCATATTGTGTTAATGAGCTATCTAATTGAGGGCTGTTCGTTTGAGACTGGGATTTCGTGAGTTGACCTTTCTCTTCACGTGTGTTGTACTGGTTAATTAAAGGCTTATTATATAGTGTTGTTGTGACATTGTTCGATTTTTTCATTATATCTATCGGGTTGCTGTTATAGTATTTGTCGTCGGTCATGACCCAGCTATCGTAGTGCTGGTCCTTGTAGAGGATGTGTATGTTGCCGGGTACTGGTTCGCCGGTAGGTGAATACACTAGGTTGTGTCTTGTATCCGTGTGCACGTGCAAATTTACAAGATAGAACTCGGCTGCGGCGATTAAGATATCCTCTCCTCCCCAGAACGTCTTGTTAAACTGCTGTGTTATGTATTTTGTTATTCTTTGTTCCTGGGAGAGAATGCTGTTAGGAAGAATTTCTTGTACATTATTTAGAAGGGCTAAGCGAATTCTTTCGTCATCTCGATGCTCTAAAACATATGAAGCAAGATCCTGACGGACAGACACGTGGTCGAAAGTTAAACCCATTACATTACTTATTTGATGTGCCAGGGCCATAGCCCTGAATAGGCAGTTTCCGTCTTTTGTCATACGCACAATTGTGCCCATTTTAAAAGAAAAAACTTTTTGTTTTTATGGTATTACAAGACCTGCTCTGCACACATGTTGTGTAGCTTTGGGTTTGTGAACCACTATAGCTGACAGGGGAGCTTAACGCTTGAAATTTATGAGCTTCGCTATTTTTTGTTACTTAACCTTTTTTTTTTACCCTTTGGGTCCTTTTTTGCGCGCGGTATACAAATTTTACAAGCTAGGAAATAGGTAGCTTGTTCAAGGCAGTTTTGATAATTTAGTACAATGTTAAATTAAGAAAAGTGTGAAGTACTAATTCTAGAGCGATACCGTATTTCAGGTTAAAATAATAGAGTGTATTATTTTGTCCTTCGCTCCTAAATATAATATGAAGACATTTCCTTAAAGCCTATTTATAGCTTACAATGATGTTAAATTCACGCGTGGCGTCAAAAGTTCGAATTAACAACGCAAAACGCAGTTTTATACAGCCTCCAAGCCTCTAGCGGAGGTCCCTGAAATATATAATGGAAAGATCTCACCAAATCCACGTCGTCGATATTCTCGGCCGGAAGGCCTAGACCTCAGGCTTGTATATCAGGAACACACGTATGCCACTTTACCACCGTTTTAAGGTGTTTTAATTTGCACCCACAAAAACACAGCAAGCGAAACCCCGTTCGAGTTTCAAGCTCAGAGTCGGCCACGTGTTGTGCACATTGCATCAAGTAAAAACAAAGGCGGGTCAAGACACGACACGTCTGTCCCCTTCGGCGGCCACGATCCGAATCTCGACATGTATCATCCGGCAGAAGTCCATAAATTGATCTTAGGCACTTCTTTTGAGCGATGAACGCTCTATTTAAATCAGTGCTATTACCCCACATTATAAGACCATAGCGTAGTAACGATTCAACATAAGCATGGTAAGATATAATAGCAGTTTTTATGTTTGTTACATTTTTGACTTGCTTCAAGGCGTATACGAATTTATTAATTCTACCACTGATGTTATTTACGTGTTCCTTCCAGTTTATATCTTGATCAATTATTACTCCTAAAAATTTTGTATGAGGCACTTGTTTAATTTTATTTACATTAAGTTTGATATTATTTTTATTATTATTAGATTGATTAAATTGTATGTATACGGATTTGTCCAAATTTAATTTCAAATGGTGTATGTCAAGCCAGTGTAGTAATATGTCAATAGTATTATTAATGTCAGTCTCGTGATCTATAACGGTCTTCTGCTTTTTATCAGATGTCACAATTATGGATATATCGTCAGCGAATAAGATGCATTTATGATTAGTTATTTTTATGATGTCGTTTATATATAAAAGGAATAATATTGGGCCTAGTACGCTACCTTGGGGGACTCAAACTCAAACTCAAACTCAATACGTCAAGGACGCCATATTTATTATGTCTATATTCCGATGAATATGATGTGATGTCTTTGGTTTCGTTCATTTTACTGATAATAACACATTGTTGCCTATTACTTAAGTAGGATAATATCCACTGGAGTGCAGGTCCCCTAATCCCAATTGCTTCCAACTTTTGAAGCAGTATATCGTGTGACACGAAATCGAAGGCTTTAGACATATCAAAAAATAAAGCTGTAGTCAGATAGTTATTATTAATATTTGTAAGTATAATTTTCATAAGAGAATAAATAGCCAGCGTAGTGGATTTATCTTTTTGGAAGCCAAACTGTTCGCTACTTATAATTTGAAATTTGTTACAGTAGTCAATCAGTCTTTTATACATACATTTTTCGTAAATTTTTGATAAAATAGGTATTAAAGTGATGGGACGGTAATTATTGATATCATTTTTATCACCCTTTTTGAATAAGGGCTTTACTATTGATAATTTTAATTTTTCGGGAAAAACTCCGATCAAAAACGACATATTAATTAGATGAGTTAAAACACCAGTCAGCTCATTACAGCAAGCCTTTATGATTTTCGTGTTAATTTCATCGTAGCCTTCCGCTTTGGTGTTACGTAGTGACATTATTTCCTGGCTCACCTCACTTTCCAACATTGGTTTCAGAAACATTGAGTTAGCTCTGTTATTTTTCCTGATGCTTGGGTCGACACTTTTTTGTGTAGGTAAAGGCGATAGGTTTACGTAATGGTCATTAAATACCGAAGCTATGTCTACAGGGTCTGTAACCAAAGTATCGTTTACCTTTATACTTTCTATATTGTTTTTAGGTTTAGTATTATTGATTTCGTTTTGTATGACGCTCCATGTCGCTTTACACTTGTTATCATGCTTATTGATATAGCTTATATTCGCGTTCTTTTTGGAACTAAAGATACATTTTTTCAATAGGTTTGAATAATTTTTATATTTAGTTTTATTAGTTAAGTTTTTGTTTTTGTAATACTGATAGCGCAGATTACGTTTAGTTTTACAACTTTGTTTTACACCTTTGCTTATCCACTTTCGTGTGTTCTTATGATTACTATTGACCTTGACTCTTACCCTCGGAAAACACATATAGTAAAATAGGCAGAACAATTCATGAAAATCATTGAATGCATAATTTGCATCAGTGGTGTTTGCATAGATGTCGGACCAAGAGAGATTTTGCAAGCATTCTTTGAATTTCCGGATATTGTCCCTGTTGAAATCTCTTTTATAAATGTAGTATACCGGCGATTCGAGTGGTTGATGTTTACTAGGAAAGCTTAACATTTGTGCGGTGTCATGGTCTGAAAGATGCAGAGGTAGTACGGTTGAAGTTGCATTGTCAATGTTGCTTAATATGTGGTCAATACAAGATAGTTTGCGCGTAGGGACATTGATGTGAATTTTTAAATTATAATTTTTACACAAGTCCTGTAACGCTTTTGTGATGTTGCTTTCTTTGAGGGTATTTATATTTAAATCTCCGGCTATGACTATATTTATTTTAAATTTGTATTTGTTAAGCAAATCGTGTAAAAGTGCTTCCAATTTCGTTAGAAACAGATTTGGATCAGACTGAGGCGTTCTGTACACACATATAATTACTAATTTATTGCTCAACTCTAAGCCACAGACTTCAAATGTGTTCTGTGTTGCATAGGATTTTATGAATGTCAATTCTTTGTAGTTTATACAAGTGCCTCCCCTTTGTTTGTCTCGACAGAAGTTGGCAGCCATTTCATAGTTGTATACTTTGATATAGTCTTCACAGCCTTTTTTTACAAAAGTTTCTGATAGGCAAATTACATCGGGATCATTATTTGCTTCTTTTAGCTCCTGGATCGTAATTTCTAGTATCTCTTGTTTAGACAGGATACTAGCGATATTCTGATGAAGTATTTTAAAATGATGCATTTTAGTGACTTTGGACACGAAAAAATGAGGTTTGCTTGTTTGACGCGTCGCCCTTGTTTAATTTTGCGTACAAAAATATACTGTAATCTATACTAATATTATAAAGCTGAAGAGTTTGTTTGTTTGTTTGTTTGTTTGAACGCGCTAATCTCAGGAACTACTAGTCCGATTTGAAAAACTCTTTCAGTGTTAGGTAGCCCATTCATCGAGGAAGGCTCTCACGCTAAAACCAATAGGAGCGGAGCACCAATGAAGAATGTTTCAAAATCGGGGGATTTTTTTCCTATTGTGAGCTTCCGCTGCGTGCGCTGCGTAAACGGTTAAAGTTTCGCAAAAATCATATATAACAGAATTGTTCCCCTTTAAAAGCTTTAAAAAAAAAGTTCGACACAGCATATGTCTATCTTTTAAGGTTAGCTCACTATAACCTCTTTTATGCTAACCAAATTTGTTCTAAAATAATGCATTATTTGCGAAGGTGTTTTTATAAACATGGTATTAATCCTTATCCAAATAAATACGTTATTCATCACATGTATTTAATTTTGAACAAAATTGCCTCTGACATCATTTGATTTCAATGTATATCTTAGGAGATATCATAGTTTTAAAATAATACTAATAATAAAGCTGAAAAGTTTTTTTGTTTGAAACACGGTTTGAAAGCTCTAAATCTCTGGAAGTATTGGTCGCATATATAAAAATATTTTTGCGTTTGATAGCCCAGTTCTTGAGGAAAGCTATATTCTATTAAACTTGACGCTAGGACCCTTAGGATTTGAGCAAAAAGAAAAAAAGTCTGAAGTTTTCGCCAAGCGAAAACGAAGTAATAGCGCAGGCCGGCGACACGTTGCCACGGGGTGAGTCGGGGAAACAAAAAAATTTACGCGGACGAAGTCGCAGGCAGAAGCTAGTAACAGTATATACTGTATTAACGTGTGAAGTATCCGTGACGCCGACGAAGCGTAGAAATACATACAAGTATGAGATGGTGAAGACACACAAACAAACTGACTATATAAGTGGTCAACCATGGAGGATTGGAGGAACGATCACTCGCAGAGTCGCAGCTTAGAAAGCACAGTGGACGATAGTCACCACTGTTGTCATAAGCTTGACCTGAGCGGAGGCCCCGTCGGCCTCAGGGAATAGCATAGCTAAGAGGTTAAGGGATAGGAAAGCCCCACAGTCCATCCCTGGAACCACACATAAGTTTTGTCTAGACAGCTATTATAAGCTTTTGTACACTAGAACTTAAGTTTTGTCTACACTAAATAAATTCCTAACTTTCATCGTTGGTTTCATTCAACCGCCACCATTATAACTATATATTTGTGTTCTGTCTTTTAGATATCAAGTTGCAACAAGAAACCTACACCCTCTTCTTAGTAACAAGACACCACCCGCCATCTTGCTCGAAACGTGCCTGTCTTTGGATCTGACATCGGAAACAATCTCAATAATCACAAACACGTATATTGCAGCTCCACTGTTTGTATTTATAAACAGAAATAGATGCATTTCGAAGATGTCTCAACGAATCATATTAATATTTGATGTAGATTCAAGCAGTGCATTGTGAGCTGTGCTGTGATTGGTGGAGGAGAAATATCAGGTGCGTATGTAGTCACTACTTGCACATTGAAGTGAAGTTCGTACTCATGTACATGCAAAATCATAGAACTTAGCTTTGTGAAGTTTCTGTTTAATATTAAGTCCGAGAGATGTGATAGAATGTCTGTTATAACTTATGAAACATTAACGTAATAATCCATCTTCATCATGTTTTTAATCCATCCAAAGGTTGTCTTTATAAGATCGCTCTTAGCGATAAGACCGCCTTTTGTGTCACCCTTTGTAAAATTTCTATATTTATGTCTGTAATTTATATGGTGTACATAATAAAGAGTACTCTATTCTATTGCGTAGGTATATCGCTCTCAGTCAGACGTTTTTCTCAAAAACAGCCCCGGGTGTGAGAAAAAGTTCACAGTTATAAAATAATATCAATTTACATTTGCTGTCAAAAGACGATACTATTGGGTTTCAAAGTTTATTTATTTATTCAGACATCTAAAAAAACCAACAGTTATATAGAAAGATAACGAATTACGAGTCTGTTATATCCATTATATGTCCCACGGGTAAAAATGATAAGATTTTAATTTATTTTGGTGAGGACTTTCCTCGGATTTATCCTGTAACTTCCACTGCTAGAGTGCTGAATGATAAATTAACTCAGTGTTAAATAGCTACTTTTTTTACTCTCCCGGCAGTCCTATCCGAACTTCGGAAAGAACTCCGACCTTTGAATCCGTATAAATAATAAAGTCGGTAATCCGAAGTATTTCGGAGTTAGCTACAACTCAAAGAGTCCCCGACTTTAATTAATTGCGACTATTTATACATCCAATACCGTGCGACTTCGTGCGAACTTCCTATCGGTGTTTGAGATCGGTTTGGCCGACTTTCGTCGATGAGATGTCTATATGTTTTTGTGTTTAAAAGATGGTTTTGGGTAAAAGGTATAGATAGCTATAACAAATCTTGGACATTCTGCACTTTAATTATATCTGTGAAAAAGCCTTACAATCACTTGGTTTTGCTATGTGATAGGAAAGTAGGTTTAAATACAGGAATGTTATACTCACTCTTTATAATTAATTTGCGCGTAGCAAACATGTTTTATTTTATTTTTATTGCTAAATGGGCCCGCTTTTGTCTCCGATCACGCCTGATGGAAGACGATAGATGAGGTCTATAATGGAACGAGCATGCCCAAAAGATGCCTGAATAATACTTGAATACAATGCGCTGATATGGGATCTACATGAGCAAAAATACAAGCTCATGATGAAACGGGTCCAATGAAAATTTGCGCGCTACCTATATAAAAAATACGGGTATTATTCCTATTTGTATCCGTCTCTGTTTGATACGGAAATGGTAGGAATCAACACATTGGAACTGAGACGTATGTGTGTGCTGTTGATGCACTAATTATTGCTCATTAATAAGATCGATGACGCGACTACACTAGCTAAAATGAAAAGCAAGTAGGTACAGAATATAATCCTTATATATATGTACAAACTAATTAGTACGTTCATGTGGTATCGTTTAAAACAGGTTATCGTTCTAACGCGTTTGGAAAATTTTCTATATTTACTTAAAAAGGTCATGCAGCCATCTCATTTATTTATTTATGAGTATATTTTATTTATTTTTGAAATGTTATTCAATATACGTCTCTATTTATACGTATTCGTTACTATTTTTACCAGACACAAATTTATTTTATTTATTTAAGTATGCATACACACGTCACATTGCAGTATAAAACTGATTTACATCCGTCACCTCACACATCAGGTCCAGTTGAAAACCAGCGTCAGGCACTAGTTGTCTGGAATTTTTTGCTAAACTGGGCCTTATTGGTGCAGCCGTGAGGCACACTTTCATGCTAATTTCCCTCATCGGACTTTGCACCTTTTATTTTTATTATCTGATGTATGTATCTGGTGTATTGTGTGTCTTTTAGTCTGTGCTAAATAAATTTATTTTCTTTCTTTTTCTTTGCCACACGGTATCAAAATTATTTAACCTCGAGCGACGTACTTTGAAGATTTTATTCTAGAATCCTTCGCTTCGATCTGGATTCAAAAAATGGCTCTCGCCTTAAATACATTATTTTGGTCCCTTCCCTGACACAATGTACTCTTTTATTTATATAGTTAGGTAAGATAATTACAATATCTTCCCCCAAATAATAAAATTTTAGCAACATAAAAATCTTCTTAATTACCAGGACAACAGAAACTTAAGATAAGTACCTAAGTAATGGGAGATAGACTATAAAAGCTTCATTGAGCAGTTTTAGATGAAATGTAGAAGATTACCGTAATTAATTGCTCTACTTATACCGACATAGTTTTATTCGATTGTTTTTCCTACTTGTTCTCAAGTAATACTTTACTTTAAAGGTGCATCCACACCGCAGTTACTTTTTGTTTTTTTTGACTGCCCCGTTGGTCTCGTGGTTGCAAGCGCGACTGCTGAGCGTGGGGTCCTGGGTTCGATTCCCGGGTCGGACAAAGTGTTATTGAGTTTTCCCATTAGGAATTTCTTAGTAACAGTCCGGAGTTTGGAAGTTGGCGGTTTAATACGCCCGTGCCTCTTGGTCCTGCGCCTGATCTCTCTCCGATCGTGTCGGATTGCCGTCCCATCGGACTATGAGAGTGAGGGAAGAGGGAGTGCACCTGTGTCTGCGCGCACACTTGTTCGCTATAATATCTCCTGCGTACCTGGCTAATCTCCGTTGAGATTGGCCACCGTGACCGAAATCGGTCGGGGATGCTATTATTATTACTTTTTGTGGAGCAGTTACGTTTCCAAGTTTTAATGAACCACATCCGATAACAACGAAAGTGTAACAAGCAGTCGCAAACGTTGAAGAATGTTACCTAATGTTATCGTGTTGCATTCTGTTGCTCCACAAAAGTAACTGCGGTGTGCATGCACCTTAAGAAGTAGAGTAGCTACTGAATAATAATAGCCTCCTCACCGAATTCGGTCACGGTGGCCAATCTCAACGGAGATTAGCCAGATACGCAGGAGATATTGAAGTGCACAAGTGTGCGCGTAAACACATGTGCACTGTCTTCAATGAACTTGGTGTGTTTTCCTAGAAAGCGTTTTTAATATCGTAAATTCAAACAATATTTAAATCGCTAGATTTCACCTCAACGTACTTAGTCATGCGAAAAAGTGTACATACTGAGAGGAGTGAGCTCACACTTATAATTATAGCGTCAGACTCTTATAGTGTCAGACTCTTACTGACTAAACCCACCCGTGTTCCTTCCTTAGCCTAGCTTAGCTTTAACTTATGTTCCGGGGTAGCGGTAACCCTTTCGGACAATCCCGCTGCCTCTTGGTATGTAAATATCGTCACCCATCCACCGACTAACCGCGGCAAACGCAGCATAACCTGATAGGTCTACCCGTGCGGCTAGTATTACTTAGCCACAAGCCTCTCCTAATCTTATCTCAGCGACAATGTCAAAAACTCGTCAAAAATGTAGGGAAATTAGTGGTATTTTTGACAGATTGAGACTGAGATCAGACTGTGAACGTTCTTAAAATTACGAGAATGGCCCTCTGATCGCTGAGATAAGATTGCGACTAGATTTTGAACGTAAATCGGTTTTCATATCTATCTACGTGACTGCTTAATCATCACCAAATCAAACGAAGCATAATAGAACAAACACACACACCCTCACACCAGACGCACACACATCAAACACACACCACACAAACATCACACATACATCACACATACATACATACCATATCATCCCTGAAATCACCACTCTAGTCTCTACTCTGGAATTCGTACTCCGAACCCCAAGATACAGACTAACTGTCTAGTTTGGGGCTCACTAGCAAATCCTATTGTAACCTAGCTGTAGGTAATATTATAAGCTGCTCACGTCGTCTCAACTTGCTGTTACAACTACCTGGACAATAAATATTTTCTATTTCTATTATCATCCACAGCCTGACGTCACCCACTCCTGCGCATGGACCTCGTTTTTGTTATGCTTAGTCCTTTTAAACTGCACAATGTATTTTGGAACTTGCCGCCTCGGAAAAAAAAAACGCGTCTAGGGCGAAAAAAAAAAATGTTGTGGAGGGCTCTAGAAGCCCAAATAGTCTCACATTCTTTCATGCGAGTCGGTACGTTTTAAACCTAATCCAACAGTAATATAATACAGAAATCTAGATGTTTTGTCTAGTCGTTAAAAACCGTGGAAAGCACTCTTAACAATATAAAATATTTTTGCCATTTTCGCAACACCCACAAGAAAATATTTACAATAAGAGCGGTTCTGCACTAAATCCGATCTGAATCCGAGAAATGCCGGTCCGAAGTGAATTTGTATGAGGGGTTCTGCACTAGATTCGAACTCTATCCGTCCGAATTCAGAACATTCCCAATTCGGATTGTAGTCGGACCTTTAATTCGGATTCGGATCGGATGTAGTGCGGAACCGCTCTCATCGTCGTTTCAAATGTATCTGAGCATAAAAAACACGTAGGTAGCACAAGGAATAACAAGTTAACAAGATATTATTGATACGTAATAAGAAACGCCTCTCGATGCTTACTAAAAAAGGAATAAAATATCTTAGAATATTTCTTACAAGTTCCTTCAAGGTATTTTTATCTCACGAAGCGACGTGCGCTTTACTTGTGGTAACCAAGTGTACGAACACGCTGTGAATGAGTGCGTGAAGATGAGTAGCGTAAGCATATAACACATACTTACACACACACACACTTCCGACTTCGCCATTGTCTTGGGTGGTACCGAGAGATCCTGCGCTTACACACACATTCGCATCGTGTTTGTACACTTGGTAAGCGTGTGTCATTTTGTAGATGTGGTAGTGTTATGTAGGTGCGTTAATGTTCTAGCTCACATAATGATGGATGTCAAGATGTCAGATATCCTGTGTGCTGGCGAAATATATTTATGTACCTATAAATTATGTATTGACTAACCTTTAAATAGATCGCCAGTGTGTTATCAGTTTATCACTCTTTTCAGGTAAGTATTTGTTACGGTCATGCGCACAGTACCTGAAATCAAAGAAAAATGGTCATAAATCGTTCATATATGTACTTGCGTTAAATCAAGGTATTTATTTCATAACGATGTTTTTATTTTTATTCAAGAGGAACCACAAACAGCTACAATATAAAACATAGAAACAAAAAACAAACAACCAACTTCAAAAAAAAAAAAACACTACAAAGTGAAAAATACTTTAATTTCGGAAATCGGTGTCGCAGGTTCCGCATCTGCGTACCCCTTTAGAGGGTGCAGGCGCGATGTTATGTTGTGTGATAGCAGCAATCAGGAGATAAATGGGGGGACTTGTTTTATAAATATCGGACCCACCCCATCCCACCACAAGACGTCGGGTGGCGCACCGCAGTCTTAGAAAACCCTAGCTTAAATGCTTAAGGGCCTATACTACCTCAAATGGCTTAGCATGATCCTCCGTTATGTCGACATTACTGCAGCATTAATTTTGAAATAAATATATGTTATAGTTGAGGATTAATGTTAGGTCTTATGTTAGACGAAAACACGATTTCATAAAATTTTCTCCATAGAAAAAAAATCCAAAGTTACCTCTAAACAGAACAATAAACCGCTGGTATTCAAAAAATACTTCAAATTAGATCATGAAACTTTGTATACTAACCGAACTAACTATAAAGCAGGTCTTATGTTATTTACTTTTTTTTAATTACCATTATTTTCACCGTAAAAAGCAAATACCTAAACTATTGGCGCTGCCTGCCGCCTAGCACCGCACTCTGTCTCGCTCTCACTCAGTCCGCGAGCAGTATCGTGCGAGCGAGTTAAAGAGTGAATTTTAGCTGAGGTAGTGTAGGCTCTTAAGGGCCTATACTACCTCAAATGGCTTAGCATGATCCTCCGTTATGTCGAAATTACTGCAGCATTAATTTTGAAATAAATATATGGTAAAGTTGTGGATTAATGTTAGGTCTTATGTTTGACAAAAACACGATTCCATAAAATTTTCTCGATAGAAAAGAAAAACAAAAGTTACACCAAACTGAACAATAAACCGCTGTTATTCAAAAAATACTTCAAATTAGATCATGAAACTTTGTATACTAACTGACCTAATTATAAAGCAGGTCTTATGTTTTTTTTAATTACCATTATTTTCACCGTAAAAAGCAAATACCTAAACTATTGGCGCTGCCTGCCGCCTAGCACCGCACTCTGTCTCGCTTTCACTCAGTCCGCGAGCAGTATCGTGCGAGCGAGATAAAGAGTGAATTTTAGCTGAGGTAGTATAGGCTCTTAATGTTTTGTGCATTACATTTTCATGTCTCCTAATGTAGTAGAAACGGGCATAAATAGTCCACTGACTGTCACCACTCTTGAGTGTTTCAAGTGTCGAAACACTCGTTACACACTCTTCAAGTAAATCCTACCCGTCTTAAACAGCCTCCCTTCTGTCCTAAGCGGAAAATCATAGTCATCAAATATCGTTCAAGACATCCGGGAAATCTCTCACTGACTGGTACACACGGCTACACATCAAGCTATACATTTTCACTTTTAGCTGACCTCGTATTGTATAGGTTTTTCGTACAATCAGAAGTCAGCTTAAACTGGTTATGTATAGCTTGTTATGTAGCCGTGCGTACTATAATAGTAAACAAGTAATATAATGTATTTTCTGTACAAAACATCGCTTCATGACCAAGTACACAGTCAATCAAAATCAAAATATTTTATTTCACATAAGCCTACAGGGGCACTTATGAAACGTCAGAAGCTAGGTACACGGTTCCAATTGGTCATTTCCTATGGAGAAGAACCGGCAAGAAACTCCATGGTTACTCTTTTAAAAATAATTGGCTTTTACAATGTTTTCAATTACAGTAGGTATGTGGGAGGACAACGTAAGCTTGTCAACAAGTACCAAGTACTTGATAAAATAAAAAATGGTCTACAGATCTAAAATCTACAGGGCCTACAAAGTCCTCACATTCACAAAATCAAAATCTCAAAGAAAGATAAATAAAATATAAAAACCTATTAAAACCAAGTGATTTGATTTCCATTACAACCACTAAAAAGAGTTGGAAAATTAGAATTGTCTCTATATAATGTCAAATAATAAAAGGATTATGTCAAAGTGGTATGTAAAAAATAAATAAAATCGTAATTTGAGAGCAGTTAATAGACATTTACGTAGTTATGCCGTTAATGAGATGCCAGGGAAGCCACATGTGCAGAAGGAATTATTGCCAAACTACCTTGTCTTCAACGTAGTCTTTAATCTTATAATTAAAAAAAACAGTAAAGCCACGGTTTCGTAAAAGACCTATAGTCGCCATAAAGCGTCCGCAATTTACAGACGAATGACGTCATTGAAGCGTTATTTTTAAAAGAGAGCGTTTTTTGACACTGGAAAGTAAAACCCGGGGTTTTACTTACCATAACTTCCATGACAGCCATCACTGCGGTCATCATGTGGCGGCCATCGTTCTTCTAGAATTGATCTCGCTCATCTCGAATTTCGAGAATTCAGGAATTCATGACCAAACCCATCCAGTTCCTCTTCCACATACCACCACTGAAAACCACTGAAAATCAGCGCTGTGCTGTGGGTCCCCTATAGCACAGCATCAGGCTGAGTGGAAGCCTTCACGTCACAGTCATGACGTGCAGCCGTCGACTATTTCTGCTTTGTGCTCATGTATAAAGATTTTTTTTTATTATATATGCTGTCATTAGAATTAATTATCTTTTTGTTTGCACGTGTTTCTGTGACAAATAAACCTATTTTTCTTTCTTTTTTTTCTTTCTTTCATACTTAAATTAAGAAGCATCGATAGAAATGAGGCCATCAATTCTTCAAAAATTACTTCGCTATAAGAAACTATTGGCTAATTCTCGGAAAAAATTTGGCTCAAAATGTGTGACGTCATTGGGAACCGTTGTAAACGCGCCTTATTTCGATCACGTGCCAGTCATTGACCTGTTCCTTTATTGTGTTCTCTGCCAATTTCACTCCCTCTTTAAGGGACATACTTAAAACGTTTGACAAATAGTACCGTTTACACATGTAGTCGTGTTTGTAATTTAGAAAGGAAATTGACCCTTTCAAGTAATTTATACGATCCAATAATACTCATTCAGATCACTCAATTCAGTCGTCACTAAAACTCCGTCACGCGCTAATGTGCGGGCCGATAACTACTCAATAGCAATTTTTATTTATTTATTTTATAGTAAATAATACGGCACAGGTCCAATTACATTAATTAACATAGAATTATAAAAATTAGAATGGGCAACTAGCTTCATTTTTTCCTGACTGACCGACTTCTTGACAATTCAAAAGTGCCTGTAAATGGTTTAATTGAAATAAATGCTTTGAGTTTGAGTTTGAGTTTGAATAAAATAAGCATTCAAATAAAAATACAATACAAAAATTAAATTCAAATTCAAAGATATACAATTCTTGGATAAAATTATTAATAATTATTTGAATAAATGGTTAAATAAGTTAAAAGCACCATAAACTAACATGTAACAGTGGACACCCTCGCATATCGTCTCTCACAAAACACCAGACAAGCACGCATTATTTTCTTCCATTCATCAGCAAACATAGCACATTCAGGGTCGGCAGTCAGGAGGGCGTTTAGCATCCTTAGGGTTCGACATACTGGGGATTCGGCTCTAGCAACAGATCTAGATAGCGGTAGTGCAAACAGGTTATGACGGCGGCTTTGACGGTGCCCAAGGTATTTGTCGGGCACAAATAAGCGGCAGAAAAGTCCGTGGAGCTCAGGGCAGTCAATACGACCGCTTAGGGTTTTACAGGCAATCTTGAGCTGATCAAAGCCCCTTCTTACCTCCAACGAATTGAAGCCCAATACCCCTAGAAGATAATTCGTTGGGTACAAGAATGGAAAGTAATGGTAACACTAGATTAACCCTCTTAAACCCCGTAAAATATAGATTAACCCTCTTACTAATAAACGTTGTATAGCGTCTGTATAGTTAAACAACGCTTTTTCTTCTTCATTCGGAAGTCAAATTACTGACGACTGAAAGAGATAAATTGGTATGTAACTATTCATCTGATATAATACGTTTATTAATAAGGGGGTAAGTGCGGCTCAGATAATTAAACGAGCCCTTTAAACTGTTTCCACAAATAAACTATTAAATTTAACAGTAGTTTGGTGTAACTTAACTTGCTAGCTAAAACGACTACCGCCATATCCGCATAGTGCCACCTTAATTAATTATGTTAGGGTTTTCTCGTCGTTGACGGAAAACCCTAACATAATTAATTAAGGTGGCTCTATGAGATATTTTTTCCATACATCTATTATACACAAGTATTACTCCACTTTTTGATATTGCGTATCCAAAGTTAAACATGGTATCAATTTGTCTTATTATAAATTTTGTGTGTACGGAAACAGAATATTAAAATAAAAAACCATTACAAAGTTATGCGCCAATAAAGATTCGTTTTAGACAGCGTGCTTTTTGGCCATGCCCACCAGTGATTTCGAGCCCGCATTTAGTTCCACATTAAGATAATCTAGCTGTTGCCCGTGACTTCATCTGATTTGAATACAAATATCTAGGATTAAAAGTAGCCTAAATCCCTTTGTAGCACCCTAATTAACATATTATCAATCGCAATCTGAATCGTTTTGAAGGATACGAGTATCGCTAATCCTTTGCATCATATGTTCGAATTATTTGTCTGCTCAAGAACGTAAATAACGCAATGGATGTTGTTAAACTGTCAAAATTAAAACCATTGCTACTACGTTACGTGTTACGCAATTACCCCCCAGATACCTAGCTACCTATTTGATAAACATAAGGATGAGTCCAGTGTCTTGATCATCTGCCTAGCCTTTTCCCAACTATGTTGGGGTCGGCTTCCAGTCTAACCGGATGCAGCTGAATACCAGTACTTTACATGGAGTGACTGCCTGGCTGACTGCTCCACAACCCAGTTACTGGGTAATACGATACCCCTTTGTAAGACCGGTTGTCAAACTTTCGGGCTTCTGACTACCCGTAACGACTGTCAAAGGTCCACGAATGACAGCCGGGACCAACGGCTGAACGTGCTTTCCGAGGCACGGAGGGTCCTGACCAACCGCGGCAAGCGTAGCTTAACCTGCTCGATCGACTTGTGTGGGTGTTATTATTTAGCCACGGGCCCCTCAACGAACGGCCCGTAACGATGGGTCCAGTTTATAGGCGTTAAAAGTAACATACAGGCAGACGCTTGAAGTTAGTTTCCCATTAATAATATTAGTAAGTTAAGTAAGTTTTTGCGTTTGTCGAAGGCAATATGGCAGGGCCATCGACTAAAATTAAACTGTTAAGTAATGATTCATCTTACCCACAAAGAAAAGCCATGAACAAATATCCTAATAATTGTCCGCATAGCTTGGCCTCCATCCAAGCCAAAGATTGCCTTCAATACTACCCGTTATTTTCCATCATAAAAACGTATAAAGTACGTTCAACTGTTCGATGTGCGATTGAGACATTAACTCATTATGCAACTCTCGAACAATGACGTCGGAAAAATTATGAACTACCCTCCGAACGAATTGAATGCTGTTTTGATAGTAATGTTCTGTCTTTTGTCTGCTTGTGGAATTCAATACTATCGGAAATCGGATATTGTGGTTTTTGTTAAGGGATTATTATTATAACATTGTTATGTTTCAATTAGTGAAATATAATATATAATAAATCTATATAATTAATATGAAATTCGGTTTATTGATAAGCTCATCACTTCAGAACGGCTGGACCGATTTGGCAACGTTTTATATTAAAATGTTCGTAAATAGTCCGAAGCAAAATATAACTAAAAAAATTTAAAAGTTGCCTGAAAATTTGGGAAAATTGAAAGATCATTTTCTATGGGGTTTTTGTATAAATATTCGAAATTTGGACAGGACGTCTGTCGAGTCAGCTAGTCTAGGATAAAAAACTGTCAAATACAGACAGCACCTGTTCTATAGAAAATTGATTTTAGATTATGATTGTTGCGGAATCTACATCGCAACATGTGAACTACGCATCACACTGACATCACGCAAAATCCTGCATCGCGCAAGCAGAGTTTTCCGTGCAACTAGCATATAGAAAATGACCCTATGTCGTTGGACAGTTGCCAACCAAACATGACACCCATTTGGCCAGAAGATGAGTGTGCCCTGTTCCTCATACCTCTTATGATCTTGACCAAAAACGTTAAATTACAGTGAACCAATCTATATTCAATAAAATGCAATTTTAAATCGAAAGGGTGTATCACACTATCCGGTTAGTAACTGTTCTATTTATTATGAAAGTATGAAATAATCTCCCTTATAAAAGTTACCCATATGTAGCAAAACCAACATAAGTCTAAAAAACGAAGTCGATCTACAACAAAGTTGTTAGTTCTCGTCTTCAAAACCTACAAAAAAACCTTCATGTTTTCTAAAGAAACTGATTTATTACATCAAAAAACAGCTTAATCGGAAAGAAGATAATAAATTGGACACCTTAATGTTGGCAGTAAATCAACATTAACTTTTTGTCGCCGCAGCAAATGATGGTACTTCGCACCGATGCCGACATATTTTGATTCCCTCGAACAAATTGTACCATTTGTCTACCGCATTCGAAGTATTTCGAACTAACATGGACGACTAAGGCCGCTTTCCGTGCCTTGGAAAGCACGTTAAGCCGTTGGTCCCGGCTGTCATTCGTGGATCTTTGACAGTCGTTACGGGTAGTCAGAAGCCCGAAAATCTGACATCCAGTCTTACCAGGGGTATCGTATTACCCAGTAACTAGGTTGTGGAGGTCAGATAGGCAGTCGCTCCATGTAAAATACTGGTATTCAGCTGCATCCGGTTAGACTGGAAGCCGACCCCAACATAGTTGGGAAAAGGCTAGGCGGCTACCAATGGCTTAACGTGTTTTCCGAGGCACGGAGGGGTCTTGGTATGTAAAGATGGTCACCCATCTACGGACCAATCCCAGCAAGCGTAGCTTAACCTGATCGATTGACACGTGCGGCTTTTATTACTTAGAGCTTCTATTAATAAATAAAACATATCACATAAATATCGGGCCCTAAATATCGTGTAATGTAATAGGCGTTAAACTGGTTGAATTACAGAAATTATATAAAAAGCCATTGTGTCTCGCGTTGATCCACGTTTGGGTTAAGTCCCATCTAATAGGCCTAATACTCTATTGCCAACTAACGAGCACAAATCCGGACTCAGGGCTGCTATTGAGAAATCTCAGATGGAAAAACCTATTAACTATCTGACCCGACCGGGTATTGTCATACCAGTTAATAAACCAAAAGCAACTATAAAAAAAACTATAAAAGAAACTATAAATTCGAACAATGATAAAAAAAAACTCAGTTTCAATACCTCTTTAAAACAAAGTACAGTTACATTCGAAAGAAAACGTTGCATTGAATTGTAAATACGAATAGTTGAATATTTTACATAATTTACATAACATGAACAACTTTGCCGTTACATAAAGGATATCGCTCTAAGAGCAGTTTTTAACCGTTTTACTTTTTTCCCTCTTTTTCATTTCAGCATAGTACAGACAACCGCTCAATACGCTTGCGTATAAATAGTGCAATCCACGAAGACGCGCCCCACTCTTTTTCCTAATACTTCCAGCAGAAGTGTGCAACATTCCGCTAGTGTTTTATTTTTGTAAATACACACTAATTATTATTAGTGGGTAATTAGAGTGTATCGAAAAAACTAAAACACTAATGGAATTAACTAGCGATAAACACTAACGATTCGGAAGAAGAGTGGGGCACGTCTTCGTGGATCGCACTATCTATAATACCGTGTTAAACATCAATCACAAGTTTTAAACCCAAAAATTTTATCAGTTTCAATCAATTAGAACTACCTCTATTCTTCCAACGGCTGTTTTCTGTCGGCGGCAAGCTACGAATAATTAAAGTCAAGAAATGTAACTCAAGCTCAAAAACGGCACCACGCATATGTTTACCGCGGTGGGCGTTGCCGAAAAGGCCACCGCGCACCAGAATCAAACACGGCGCTTGCCGGAATACAACGCTTTACACGAGCGCAGCTGATTGAATTATTGGCATGTGTGTCCTTTTGTTCGAATACTCGAGGTATTTTCTCAATGTTTGGAGCCGAATTTCTCGTTGATTTTGTTCGTAGTTACGCTTCCTGACTTTTTATTATTCGTAGGCGGCAAAGCATACCTGCAGGCCAATTCTAGTAATTTAAAACGTTCAGATCTAGTCGCAGTCTCATCTCGGCGACAAACAAATGTCAAAAACTTGTCAAAATGTAGGGAAATTAGAAGTATTTTTTGACAGATTGAGACTGAGATCAGACTGTGAACGTTCTTAAAAATTACGAGAATCGTCCCTCAGGTTATCTAAATCTGTCATTTTCGATACGATATCCTGTCGGATGGTTGCTTCACCGTAGCACAGTACGAGCCACGCCGTAGCCTATGAGCTACGCCGCAACACAGTGCTACGACGTAAGTTGCGTAGCGAAGTGCACTGGGCGCGTATATTGCTGTTTATGACCAAGATCAAGGCTGTGTGTTCTGAAAGTTGGCAGCAGCGGAAATAGCCGTCAAATATTTCAATGTTTTTAATAAATTAATCAATTTTACTAACAGAAATAATGCAATAACAATACATTTAAGAATGTACTCTCTTAGAACCATTCTGATCGGTTTTTAAAGCAATATAAACAACCATTGTAGCTTAACTATGTTACTCTAAACCTTCTTTGTAAATCGAATTAGCAGTAAATAGATACTAGCTTTTATCAACAAAGTAATTAAAATACTAAACAATACATAAAAGACAATAATTGAATTGTACAGCTGAGCCGAACAGGTGTCCTTGAAAACTACTCGAATAGTATTACAGTTTATTTGTTAATTAGCAATATAATAGAAATAGACTATAAGACAAAGTTACAGACTTACATAAGACTTAATTAAACATTTATTTCAAGTGGCTGATGTACTTCGAGGAATACGCCTATTTATCTTAACGGTATAATAATTTACAGGGTTATAGGCACATCGCAATGCAAGCAATTCGGTATGTTAAGTTTTTTTTAGGTATTTTTTTAAATATATCTGAATAGGATATATATCATATATTACTGTTATTATCAACAAAAAATAACAAAATTAAATCCTAACTTAACTAAAACAAAAAAAAAATAGACCAGATTCACTTGTAAAATGTCAAAATCTATGGTATTTTTTTTTAATTTATAGATGTAAATATTTCAAGCAACTAATTTCAATATTTTGGTTTTACAAGCATTCGTTAATTTTAAATAAATTTTCTAAATTCTACTTCAGAAGTAGGCTGAAGAGTTCAATATATTTGCCACGTATAGCACAATAATAAAAATCGTAGACATTTTTTGCTTGACATCAGAAACTTCAAGCATGATACTTGACAGTTTTAGAGGTGGGAATGATCGACATAATCGAACATTTACTTATTACTTTAAACTGATCGTATATGAAATTAGTAACTCGATTATAGTTAATCAATTATAGTTACTAATTTTTTATATTATTAATATGTCCTTACTAGTCGTTACTCTGCGAGTTTAGAAGACGGATAGTATCTAGGTATTTACTATGTACAGACGCCAGCACATCAAGCTTCTTGAATCTGTCAAATTTTCTCAATAACTTTGAACCTTATGCTTTAGCGATAAAGTTCAAAATCTATTAAAGAAATTTTACAGTTTGTAGTGGCTTTATGTGCTGGCGTCTGTACCTAGTGGTGCGCAACTATGAACGATTTCTTTCAAAACTATTATCAAATCAATCAATCAGTAGTTATATTTGCAAGTTTCATACATCACTAGTAGCTCTAAAGTAGTTCTAATGGTTTTATAATAATTAATATTTAAAGGAAATGGGTTATGTGAAGTGATCTTCAAAGTTTGATTTGAATCGATTCAAAGGCCGAAATTTTCGCATGAGTGCATTATATTATTATGGTCATCCCTAAAGTTGACATTTGTAATAACTTGGTGATTTTATCATGGGAGGCACCGAAAGTATTCCCAATCTGCTTACTTTTTGACGTCATTTGGAGGTCAAATGAAAGTCAAGTGGTATTTATTTATTTATATACAGGGTTATTGGAAAAACACCAACAATCTCTTCAAAAGGTCATTCTAATCATCATTCGAAAAGTTGTTCATCAACTTTTACTATGGGACCAAACCTGAAATCGCGAAAAAAAATCAGCTGTTCCCTACATTTATGTTGGTATAACTCGTCAAAATGTAGGGAACAGCTGATTTTTTATTCGCGATTACAGGTTTGGTCCCATAGTAAAAGTTGTTCATAATGATGAGTACAATGACATCTTAAGAGGTTGTTGGTGTTTTTCCAATAACCCTGTATACTCATAGAGACCAGAAGCGGAATATATTGAAAAACAAATGACTAAATAACCTACAAAGTTACATTTCTAACAAATCATTTTTAACTAGCAATAAGCACATAAGTAAATAACAAGTGCGTAATAATTATGACACGACCCTAATCACACTATAACATGCCTAGAATAAGCCCGTTGCATCCGAAAACCAAGCAGCAAACAAACCACCATGCCTTTTTTTATAAACTGTCACTCCGGACCGTACAGGTTGGAGAAAGAGTATCTTAGAATATTTTATCATACAGACGCCAGCATATCAAGCTATGTACTACAATCTGTGACAGTTTCGGGTAGCTTGATGTGCTGGCGTCTGTACACCAGAAAATACATTTAAAAAATCAGCTGTTCCCTACATTTATGTTCGCATAACTCGTCAAAATGTAGGGAACAGCTGATTTTTCGCGACCGAACGATTTCGTTCGTTTTTTGTACATCGTCAGAAAAGGCGATAACAAGTATGTGGTATAATTTATTGCATAAATTAATGTATTTACCATACTGTATAACTTATGTCTGATTCGATTTTTGGGCAATCGACCGATAATTATTATTCGTGGAATAAAATTGACGTCTAACAGATTTTGTATGGATAAACTGTCAAAAATTCAAAATTTATCTTCCGATGTAGTTATTTGGCGTTGGAAACATCAGCTCTTAAACACGTAGAAATGGCGGGGCGAGCTAGAAGAAACAAACGATAGCGCTGGATTGAAGGCCTACTGTCACTTACAGCCTGCATGATTGCAGTGAAATGATGCAAGCTCAGTAACAGTAACTTAAGACTATGCCGACCGCACAGTGGCGCCCTCATCGTTTGTTTGGTTATTTCATACAATTTAGAATGAAAATGCAGAAAATAAGCATGTTAAGTTGTGTTTCACAAGATTATATGTTAATATTAGTAGAAACGGTAGTTTTATATTGTTTAGTTTTATTATACCTAATCCTTAAAACGGAATATAGTGGTCACTGTTATCCGTTGTTAAGTTGTGACTTAACGTGCTTATTTTCTGCATTTTCATTCTAAATTGTATGAAATAACCAAACAAACGATGAGGGCGCCACTGTGCGGTCGGCATAGTCTTAAACACGAAACTATATTTAAAAATATTCAATGCAATTTTTTTACGTCATTGTTAGAAAAAACAGCCTCCATACTCCATATTTCAATAAAACATAACAATTAATAATAAAATGATTAAATGCTACATTATGATAGTAAAGACCTTTCGCCATTTTATCACACAGCTTTCCTAAAAACTTACATAATATGAGGGTAGTTCATTACTACCAACTAAGAGCATGAGTAACACAAGTATTCATCACGTCCTAAAAAAAAAAACAAATAAGTAGGATAAATAAGGAAACACGAACGTCAATAGGCTAAAAATATATATAAACAATAAATATAATGTTATCAGATGTTGAGACCGTCTGTAATTGAACCTTCCGGCTAGATATTTCTCCAAGGAGTTGCTAGCAATGTAATCCTTCATTATCCGTTTTCCCGAAATAGTCCTAAATAGGACTCAAATAGATTACCGAAGCGCATGCCCTTTCTGGTTTTACTGTACTTATTACAAAATTACATTAATTTGAAGCAATTACCGCTTGAATTTAATGAACACGCTATCGTTTCGAAGATTAGCCAGAACAAACAGACAGACAAAAATTTAAAAAAGAACTTTTTTCTTATACGTACCGTAAGTTTATAATTTCATATGCATTACGTAAAAGGCTTGTTATTTTGACATAACATTTTAATTATTCAAGTTTCTTTTTATCACGTAGCCAATTAATTGCAAGTGCTATGTACGCCGTTATTGTCATATAAATCAGAGAAAATGCTCTTAACTATTTACAAAGTTTTTTAAATGTATGTGATGTGGCAGTACTTAATTATATAAATAAATAAATTACAAACAGACCAGACACTTCAATTTTATTTATTTGTAGTATGTAGTATAGATTAGACGGTGTATCATTCGCCAATACCATTTTAACTCCAAGTAAGCCAGATATTCTCAGTATACCTAGGTATTTTACTCGCAATACTTAACGTCACCTAAATACGACGTTGACGTCGAAATTCAGTTCATATTCCATACTCGCGGCGACGATCTCATATCGGCCGTCTGGCGCGGCGTATGAGAAATTGTTACCGACTGCCAATATTGAAACGTTTTCAAATTATGATTTATAGCACCACACGGTTTTATTTGGCGTAGAAATTTCAGGATTTTTGCCTGTATAACCAGCCTATAATGTTCCCAGTGGTGAGACACAGGCCTCCTCTCTTCGAGAGGGAGTGGGCCGTAATCCACCACGCGGGCCTAGTGCGGGTTGGTAGATGTCACATGTCTTCGAATTTTTGGTTCTAAGACATGCAGGTTTCCTCACGATGTTTTCCTTCACCGTTTTGAGAGCAGCGTCCGGCTGTCGCTGAAAACCAGCGCTGAGGCTTTGTCTCGTATAAGGTCTTAGCATTATGCTGAGCGATCGCCGTTTTACGTAGATGTGACGCATGTTTTTTCTCCCAAATTGTTATTTTGTTTTTGTTTTTTTGCTTGTGTTTATTTTTTATGCGTCATGTTTGCCGCAAATAAACGTATTTTCTTTCTTTTTTTTTCTTTCTTTCAGTGGTGATGAAATAATTTACACAGAGTAAAGTGCCTGTCTGAGTTCGAACCTACGACCTGTTACTTGTAAGTTACGGTCGTTACACCTGCTTTTTTTTGTGTATGGGAAATCATCAAATGACCCCTCCCGCTCTGAGTGGAGCAGAAGGGAGTGTCAGACTCTTACTGACTAAAACCCACCCGTGTTCCTTCCTTAGCCCTTTACGTTCCGGGGCAGCGGTAACCCTTTCGAACAATCCCGCTGCCCGTTACCCCTGCCTGGGTCATCATTTATGCCTGGTTAGTGGCAAAAGGCTAGCCACCGATCTTCTTCTTCGTATCGCTAGCACGACTGTTTTTTTTAATCAGGTTTTCTCAATACTTTGTCACTTCCACGGCGTTGTCGGTGGCAGCGCAGAGGTCACTAGGCCACCGAAAACATGTTATTAACACATACATACACACATGATCATAATTTGTGAAATGTGTCCCCTTCTGGGATAATACAACCCTGTATTATCCAGAAGACCAGCCAAATTTAAGGATGTGGTACAGACCATCAAACTAAACAACTTTCTCCATAGGACCAATATCGTAATCGCGAATAAAAATTCAGCCGTCCCATATGTTTAGGTCGAGTAGGTATTGAAGTTTTCTATGGGACAGTTGATAAATTTTTCGCGATTACGATATTGGTCCCATGGAGAAAGTTATTTTGTTTGATGGTCTGTACCACATCCTTAAATTTGGCTGGTCATTGAAAAGTAACCCTGTATAGTCGTTATATTTAAATTCGTTCGTCATGCCACTGTTATAATTGAAATGAATGATAGTACGATCATAAGGCTATTTATAATAACTTGGAGACCGCAGGGTCGCATTATATAGTCTTCTTTGTTTTATTGTCATTAGATATCGACACCGATCATATCTTCTCTAGTGGAGTTTCGCTAGCTAATTTAATTTGACCCTGTATTCTTATCAAAAAACAAAAACATCGATGTATACAAGGTGGTCCAAATAGTGATGTCAATGAAAAACAAATAGACTCCTCTTACCTAGGAGTCACAAAAAAAAAACATAATTTCTCATACATTCATTCTTATTGATTCTGAGGCGGTACGGAGTTTACCGGGGGGTAGTATTTAAACGCAAATCAAAAAATATCCTTTTTCTATGCAATAAGATTCCGAATTCCCATCAAAATTACTGATTGCACAGCAAAATATTCAACTCAAAATATCACTAAACACACTACAATTTATTTTCGCAGCGTACAGCGATTTTTACGTCAGGTCGACGGAGCCCCACTGCGCGGGGTTCCTATTTCTGTCTGCAGGGTTTAAAGGAACCTAACCAAACCGAACCTCGGGGTGCCCCTGACGTAGTTTAGTGTTATGCGAATTAAATTGAAATTTGAAATAAAATATGGAAAATTTGCTGTGCAGTCAGTATTTATGCTATGTATGTAGTATTTTTGTACAAAAATAAATTTAACTGTATTGCATTATGAGGAAAAAAGTAATGTCATATTGATGTATAATTTCGAATTATCTGCAGTTTGAGTTTTGTTAAACATTTAGTTTATTTGTAGTGAAGTAAGTTATTTGATGTAAAAAAGAATATAAATGATGACTATGTATTGATAGACGATTATTTATTTGATATGCAATTTATAATATCCCTTTACCGGGCTAGCTAGTAAAATTAAGAAATAGTACTCAACTATCTTAAAGGCATCTCCATCTCGAATAAAAGTTTTATTGCGACGATTATGCACCGCGCCCCGGTACTAAAACTTTAGCATAATTTTATTACAAAAAAGGCCAAGAGATATTATGAATGCGCGGGAAACAAGAGAAATAAGTTGTTTATTTGCGTTTTTGTTATCATGTTTTATGACTTACTTTAAGGACAAATTGGATAGTAAAATAATATAATACAATTAATTATTCAATTACTTATTTCAATATTTGCAACAATAATCTAGCGTATACCATGAAATATTTTAAGATAGCTGATAACAGGTAAAGAACACGTGATGTATAATTCCAATTTCACCTCCTAATAGTCCTACTAATAATATTATAAACGCGAAAGTTTGTGAGGATCTATGGATGGTTGTTTGTTACTCTTTCACACAAAAACTACTGAACGGATTTTGATCAAACTTTACAGTAACATAGCTTATACATTAGAATAACACATAGGATACTTTTTAAACCGATATTCTCACAGAATCGACACTTATGCGGATGAAACCGCGGGGCGCTGTATCAAGTTTCCGGGTTATTTGTTAGGCAAATTAAAACGACATAACACTACGCCTGTAATACTCCAAGGGTTAGACAGAGGCGTAGCTGTAGTACGTCTACGATTCGCAAGTCCTATGTAATAGGGGGAAAGTCTGTTAATGGCATCAATCGGGCACGAATCGAAAGTCCAGGCTTCTATTGATAAATTACTGATGGAAAAACCTAATAACACTTTCCCCGACCTGGAAATCGAACCTAGGACCTCATGCTTAGCGGTAGCGCTTGCGATAACTAAACCAATGAGACAGGCAAATAAACAAATTACTTATGTCTGATATTTTAAATCATCGCATTTAAAGTACATATTCGTATTTTTTAGACCTGTCAAAAAAACCTCGATTTTCCCTAAATTTTGAGAAGTTTTTGACATTTGTTTGTCGCCGAGATGAGACTGCGACTAGATTTTGAACGTTTTAAATTACGAGAATTGGCCTTGTAATCGAGTTTATAGTGCAAATGTAATGCTGTTCGACAGACGATGGGGCACTTAATATTATGTCCTGCGTGTCTTAAAGTCTGCACATTATAGGAACTGATGGACGCTAGTGATGGCGCCAAACACGTAATCAGATTTTGAGTCAAGACTATTTAGATCGCCATCAACACGCCAAGAAGAAGAAGGTAATCGGTTTATATAACTTATTGATGATAAAGATTCATTCAGTTCAATTCATTCATTCATATTTTGCGCCAAATTCTGTCAGAAAATGAATCAATTATTTTACTCTACTCTAGCTAAAAAAAAAAAAACAAGGAATACTATTGTATCCAAACGGCAAACAAAAACAAATTAATAGAATTCAATGAAATTGCTTTTATCGATACAACATGGTGGACGAATTTCTATTACTATTCTGTTTGTGTTTATTTTGACATTGTTTTTGTGTCGTATTTCACTATTTGTATATTTTTTAACGGCACCGACTTACGAGTTGTTAGGTCGTGGGTTCGTACTCAGGCAGGCGCTTTACTTTGTGTAAATTATTTCATCACTGCTCTCCAAACGGTGAAAGAAAATATCGTGAAGAAACCGGCATGTCCTAGAACCAAAACAATCTAAGACATGTGACATCTACCAACCCGCGGGACATTTGCGTAACACATTATCAATCGGAAACGGTTTTATTTTGACAGTTCAATAACATTCATTGCGTTATTTACGGGTTGAGCAGACAATTTTTTCGAACCTATGAAGCAATGGAATAGAAATTTGCTTCAAAATGATTCAGATTCCGATTAATAGTGTGTTACGCAATTAGGGTGCCGTACTGGGTACGCGAGGTG
The DNA here is from genome assembly GCA_949316385.1 of Globia sparganii. Taxonomy (NCBI): domain Eukaryota; kingdom Metazoa; phylum Arthropoda; class Insecta; order Lepidoptera; family Noctuidae; genus Globia; species Globia sparganii. The sequence goes on along the minus strand of OX438672.1, from coordinate 4,580,380 downwards.
AATTACAAGCCTACTCCCTTTCGATGAAAGGAGGCTTGTGTCCCAGCAGTAGGAAAATTAAAGGCTGCTTTTTTATGTATATTTTTGTAGCTTAATATAAATAAATAAGATACCTTATAAGGGTGACAAAAAAACTCCATTATAATATGTAAACTAAACAATAAAATATTATACAACATTAGTTTATATGCAAAACCCGAAATACGTGTCTAGTATTTTTATGTGTTTTCCATGAACAGAATTTCGAAACTGTATCATGAAAAATTACAAAGTTATTAAGCTAGTTACACCTAGTTGTCCGTACAAAAACATGCTCACCGCACGCCGCCCGCGCATGCAGCGTCGTCTTGCGCTCGATAATGATTACGTAGTATCGCTCGGTGTTCAACTTGTAACCTTTTTTAATATTTTTGGGACAAAACATAACGTGGTGTAAAAATTATTGGAATCGATTCGGTTACTTATTCTGAACAAACTATATTCAGGTTTCGCATATACTAAAAATAATGTTGTATAATAGCCTCTTTGATCTAGTGGTCGCAAATGCTACTGTTGAGCATAAGATCCTTCATGAGGTTTCGAGTCTCGAGTTGCGCAAAGCGTTATTGGGTTTTTCCATCTGAAACTTCTCAGTATAAGCCCGGAGTCTGGATTACTATCACATTCATTCAGCGCGATCTGGCAACGTCGCATTTTTAATGGTTTTTCGTGAATCTATACTAATATTATAAAGAGGAAAGATTTGTATGTATGTTTGTAACGAATTGGTTCAAAAAGTACTGGACCGATTTTAAAAATTCTTTCACCATTTGAATGCTACATTATCACTGATTAATATAGGCTGTTTTAATTGCAAGAAAAAAATAAAATGCTTAAAAAAATTAATATCCACCCGTGCGAAGCTGGGACGGACCGCTAGTATTTTATAAAATTGAAACCAAAGTACTATGTTTTTACAGCCGAACACTAGATAGTTCGTCCGTGCGAGTCTCATTCAGGAATTTATTTTGGTCTCGATAAAAATCTCACAAGGAAGAGCTCACACAATAAAAATACCGATATATCATACCGTTATGATAAATAACGGTAATGGAACAGAAAAACCCGTATCTATGGGAGTGAAGTCGGGAGATCTCCCATCGTTTGTCATTCGAACGATCCTGTCACTCAGCACGACAGATAACACCGAGTCGAAAGAAAAGATTTTTGTACGAAATTTATTGTAGTAGTTTTTAGAGTTCCGTACTCAAAGGGGGGCCGCATGCACAATGGTCCATTTGAAGGACTAAGTGGGGAAACCAAACCCATAACATAGAACACAGAAGGGGGGTATTAGCCTATATTCGCACGGACGTAAAAATATCGTGGCGGATTTTATCGCGCACTGGATTTTTAACTCTCGGTGATTTGCCGAGCTTAAGAATACAACAGAGTGCATCCCAGCGCGTCGAAAAACAAGCTGATAGATTTTCTACTCCCGGTGCTTAGCAGAGCGTTAAAAATCGAGTGTGTGAAAAAAAATCGCCGTGGGAAAAAATCGACTATGGGCTTAGTCGGGAGATCCCACATCGCACCTTTAGAATTATAGAGACCTAATTTGAAATTTTAAGTTATCTTAGTATTTCAAATTAGTCTATAATTCAGAATTATAAGAAATTGTAACGGATCCTTTAAAGAAATATTAAGATAATAATAATTTGAAATTAGGTCTCTATAATTTGTATTCTGAATTATAAGAGACTTAATTTGAAATTTTAAGATACCTTAATATTTCAAAGTAGGTCTCTATAATTCTAAAGGTGCGACATCCTTTATCATTTGAACGATCCCTGTCACTCAGCGCGTCAGATTCAAAAGAAAAATTTTTGAACGAAATTGTAGCAGTTTTTGGGTTCTATACCCAAAGAGTGCCAACGGAATCCTATTACTATAGCTCCGCTGTCCGTCCGTTCGTCTGTCACAGGGCTGTACCTTTTGAACCGTAATAGGTAGACACTTTAAATTTTTACAGAGTGTGTATTACTATTGTGTGTAACTATTGGCGGCTATTACAACAAATAACTGAAACAAAGTTAAACATTAAAGGTGGTCCCCATAAAAGGTACGTGTTTTTATATGTAGTGTTGAATATAGTATGACGGTACGGAACTCTTCGTGCGCAAGTCCGATTCGCACTTGGCCACTTTTTTATCTGGTCTTTTTTGGATCGTTTGGGATGCCGAGTTCATCAGCTTTTGCAGTACCAGTGATGCTTTTACGGAAGTTAAAAAAAGATAAAAGTCTGTTTCCATGGTGATTTTTTGGTGATTGATCATGGTGATTTTTAATGATGGCACTAAGCCCTCGGACCCACGGGCTATTTTTTATCGCGCACTGCATTTTTAACACACTGCTTAGCACCGAGAGTTTAAAATCCAACAATGTGTTTTTTTAAAGGGCTGGGGTGCGTTCTGTTGGATTCTCAATGCTCGGCTCAATACCGCAAGTTTAAAAACCAGTACTCGATAAACAATCATCCCGTTAAAAAATCGCCCGTGCGTATGTGAGCTAACGATTCTTAGAATTCTCTTCGTGATTCTCTTAAGAGACCAGGCAAATAACAGCACAGTTGACATACCAGTATTTCTATTTATTCTCTTGAAGTAGATTTAAAGCTTTGTTTCTTAAAGTAAAGTGTACTCACGGTGTTTTCCTTTAATTTACATACGCTTGTAAAATGCCAAAATGCCGTGAGTAAACTGGTAAATATTTATCACAAGCGTTTAAGAAACTGGCGTGGAAGTTTACTGCGTGCTTCTTAAGAACTTTCAAGGTGTTTTAGGTATGTAAAGTGTGCTAATATTTATTTGTACTTACAACAACTGGAAACGAATGTTGTAACAACATCACGCTTGTATCCAGAAGGGTTAGGTAGAAGTGAACCAATAATTTCGTTCACACACATTTCTCAACTTTGTGTAAGTTCCATTTAATATGGGACTAGCCAATTGCCATCAAGCGGGTATCATTTAGTTAATAAAAATCCATTCTTAACATCAAGAACTTTTTTTTTGTGGGATGCATGAAGAGGCCTCCTTATGTAGCGCAGTTTGTTCCGCCAGTTACTCAATTGAACCGAGCGCTCGGCGCATCTTAGACATTCACAATCAACACCTTATTTGACTGGCCAATTCTTCCCTTGCGGTGGTAAGGCAAACGCCCGCCTGGTTTGCGACCACCCTCCCACCGGAGTCCGACGTCAAGCAGCTTGCTGTGTTTCGTCGATGCGTGGGAGTTCCAGTACATCAAGCATCTTCTGGGCACGCTCGTTCCTCATAAACCTCATCTATCGCTCTCCATCAGGCGTGATCGAGGTCAAGAGCGAGCCCATTCAACAATAAAAAAAAATTAAGGTTTAAAAAAAACGTTCGAAAGATTAACAAAATTAGCGCTAAGCTTCAGAGCTTGATTACTTCAAAATAAAGTGACAAAAACATATTCGTAAACATCACTACGAGTATCAGCCATTTTCCCACATTAGCATTTTAACTACCAACATAACGACGAAAACGTTCATAAATACCACAAATAAATACAAAAAGCTCACAGATAAAAAATGACAATAGAGCATTTTAAAAGAGCGCCGCAGCTCGAAATAATTTATGGTCGCCATTACCGAAGGAGAGTGAATATTAAAAGTCAAGTGGTAGGAGAAACGGATAATTATGATAAGCCGATGTTTTGTTTTCGTATAATGAGGGAACGGAACGGTTTTTTGAGGGTTCCGCTCCCTACTACTAACTACCCCTATTACTAAGGCTTCACTGTCCGTCAGTTCGTCCATCTGTCACAGGGCTGTATCTTTTGAACCATAATAGGTAGACACTTGAAATTTTCACAGAGTATGTACTACTATAGCCGCTTTAACAAAAAATAATAAAAATAAAATAGTTTCACGGTGGTATGGAACCCTTTGTGTGCGAGTCCTAGTCGCACTTGGCCGCTTCGCAATCGTCGCTTTTTTTTGTTTGCGTAATCAACATCATCCGGGCTACGGGTCAACGGTTTAATGAAATGGACGTTTCGTAATTGTACTTTTATATGAGCTCAAAATGAGAAATAGGTAGTAAATAAACAAATAGCTGAGTTTTCGAAGTTATGTGTTTCGCATCACTTTTTACTGTGGGAGAAAGTCAGTGATATCTGGCCTATGCGTAATAGTTTAGCGAAAATACTTTGCCCAACGTCACACAAATTAAATGACAAATACAACTTTTAACTGAGGTCTCCTCCTACGTTTCGCTGGCACGACTTTTCTTAGATGTTATTGGCCCGAAACTTCGCCACTTCTTAGCGTAGAGATCACTTTGACTGCAAATTTTGGAACACAGAGGGCAGGATAGCCATTCCGTCGAGGTAGCGCCCTACTTTACCAGCCGAGGTAAAAATGTAAAAAATACAGTCAACAAAAGAGATAAGTATGCAGGATCGTCGGATATAGTTGGAGTTTAGTAAGAAACCGATCGATGTTCTCGAATAAAATTTAATTTTGTTAATAGAACAAAAAACAGCTCATTTATTAAATTAAATTTCACTCGACAACATCCATCGGTTTCTTACTGAACATCAACTATATCCGACGATCCTGCATACTTATCTCTTTTGTTGACTATACATAATATATGATTCAATTAGACATTCTAAAATAGTCTTAACGTAGGTAGTAGCCGAAATCGTTAAATGCATCACCGTAATTAACGACAAATATTGATAAGATGTAATCTAGGCGGAACTTTGACAATAACATTAAAACACTTTTTACGTCAACACTGCAACAGTCCTCTAGACCGAAATTCGGCCATGGCGGCCAATCTGAGCGGAGACTAACCATCTACACGGGAGATATTATAAAGCACAAGTGTGTGCGCAGACGCAGATGCACTCTGTCTTCCCTCACTCTCATAGTCTGACGGGACGGCAATCCGACACAACCGGAGAGAGATCAGGCTCAGGACCAACGGCTTAACATGCTTTCCGAGGCACAGGGTTATCACACCGCCAACTTCCAAACTCCGGGCTGTTACTGAAAAATTCCTAATGGAAATAATATTAATTTGGCCGACCTGAGAATCGAACCCAGGACCCCACACTCAAAAGTCGCGCTTGCGACCACGAGACCGACGAAGCCTGACTACTAACTAGTATACAAAGTTATTTGCACATTACATCATCCTACTAATATATTATTATAAATGTGAAAGTATGTGAAGATATTTGGATGTTTATTACTCAATCACTTGTAAACGGTTAAACGGATTTGGATGAAATTTGGCACACAGATAGTTTATAACCAGGATTAACACATAGGATACTTTTTATCCCGATATTCCCACGGGATCGAAACTAACGCGGCTGAAACCGCGGGGCGCTGCTAGTAAAGGATATAACGCATTTATCTGCCTATCATTTCGCATAAGCTATGGAGGCAATTTAAGGAGACAGCCATTTTAAGGGCCACCTAATAGGCTAGTAGGATGTAAGAAGTGATTTATTGCTATCTTTGTGATATTGCTATTTTATGTGCAAATACTATGACCTAAATAACATGAATTTTTTTATAGATGTCACATGTTTTCAAACTTTTGATTCTAGGACATGCCGGTTTCCTCACGATGTTTTCCTTCACCGTTGATGAAATAATTCACACAAATAAAACCGTCTGACTGGGTTCGAACTTACGACCTACAACTCGTAAGTCGCGGCCTTTTTCACTGTGCCACCACTGCTCTCTTTATTTGTTTTAAAATGAAGAAATATATTGATTTATAAATTGCTGAATGGCGCTCTTGACCTCGATCACGCCTGGTAGAAAGCAATAGATGAGGTCTATGATACAACGAGCGTGCCTAAAAGATGCCTAAGGCACTGGAACTCCCACGCATCGACGAAACACAGCAGGCCAAACCAGGAGGGAGTTAGCCCTACCACCGCAAGGGAAGAATTGGCCAGCCAAATAAGGTATTGGGTGTATCTGTGCAGGATGCGCCGGGCGTTCGGTTCAGTTGAGTAGCTGGTGGAACAAACTGCGCTACACGAGGAGGCTTCTTCATGCATCCCAAAATATATAGAATACACGCAAATTCGTGGGCAACATCATCATCTGCCTAGACTTTTACTAACTATGTTGGAGTCGGCTTCCAGTCTAACCGGATGCAGCTGAATACCAGTATTTTACATGGAGCGACTGCCAATCTGACCTCCACAACCCAGTTCTTGGGTAATACTGGGTCTTAGTAAGACTGGTTGTCAGATTTTCGGGCTTGTGACTATCAAAGATCCACGAATGACAGCCGGGACCATCGGTTTAACGTGCTTTCTGAAGCGCAGAAGAGCCTCGGTATGTAAAGATGGTCACCTTTCCACGGACCAACCGCGGCAAGCGTAGCTTAACCTAATCGATCGATCCGTGCGTCTGTTATTTCTTAGATTCGTGGGCAACAGCTGTCTATAAATTCTCGCTTTCAAACATGATGTGCTAATGAACCGCCACAATCCCAAGCCAGAGATATTCTTACTGGGATTAATACGTCACAATATGTACGTGTGAGATAAATCTCATTAAACTTTGTGTGCCATCACACGATGTTATGTGAGTTATACAAACAACATTATAAGTATTCTGATTTCAAGCTTTGATATTGGGTGCCTAATAATAAGTTGAAGCTACATAATCCTGATAATCAACATCTCTCTGTCTGTCTGTAGGTATGCTTGTCTATCTATACTTATAATAAATCTGTAGAGAGGTCAATTCTGTACATGAAATATATTTCCAAAATAACTATTAGCGGGTGATTAGTGATCGATAATGACGCCAAAAATGCAATCAGTAAAATTTTTGTCTGTCTGTCTGTCTGTCTGTCTGTATGTTCGTTATAGAAACAAAAACTACTCGACGGATTTCAACGAAACTTGGTACAATTGTTCTTCATACTCCTGGGTACTTTTCATCACGCTACGATCAATAGGAGCAGAGCAGTGAACTTACTCCATTTTTTAAGCTTTCGTCGCGTGTGCAGCCTTAATGGTTAAAGCTACACAGAAATCATGTATGACGGAAATGTTCTCCTTAAAATTATATAAAAAATATTCCAGGACAGCAAATGTCTATCTTTTATTGTTGACTCACAATAACACGTGTAACTCCCGATAGCTTAGCAGTTCGGAGCTTTCTGATTATATTTATCTACCCTTACGTTTATAACTCTCTCACTCATCCCTAATTAAAAAATGTTAACATTATTACATAAATAATAAAAAAAGAATCATAGAAATCGGTACAGAAACACCAAAGTTATACATGAAATACGCTAATAAGCCATCGCGCGTGACTGAATCATGCTATAAGGATTATTTTTGTGTAACGGTCGCCACGCCCGCTATTGTCTTGAAAAACGCGTTGAATGAGAAATACGCGTTCTCAAGAATCGGCAGAGGAAAGAGCACATCGGTTAAACTCTATGAGAGTTAGTGCCTCAATTTCCGGAAGTCATTATTCCACGCGGACGAAGTCGCTGGCAAAAGCTAATACTATAATAAATCTGAAGACTTAGTTTGTTTATTTGAACGCGCTAATCTCTGGAACTAAGACGGATTTGAAAAATTATTTTTGCATTTGATAGCCCAATTTTCGAGGAAGACTTAAAGCTCCAACATCATGGTAGGACTGTTAGGATACAAGCAAAAAAAATCAGAAAGAACTCTAAGCGAAAACGTAATAATAGTGCGGGCAGGCGATGCGAGGCGACAGGGTAGGTCGGGGGAGCAAGAAATTTCACGCGGACGATATCGCGGGCAGAAGCTAATAAACTTATAACTCATTAGTATGATTTACCATCGTCGCAATCTTTCAGGCGGGGCCTGAACGATCAGCTATGTTGCACAATATCACGAATTGCGCAATATTTTTGACCATTTAGGGTTAATATTTTGGAGACAATAATTGATGAAATTTTTGGGCGAGTTTACGTACAGACATTTAAACAAACAAGAAGAAAATAACAGAAAATTACGTACAAAGGTGATGCTTCTTTCTAAAGAAATCTCTTCCAGCATACTTCCGATAGGAAAGTGGATAAAGAGAATGAGATGAACCCCGTGTGCAAGAATAGAAAAAGCAGAGCATTTTTGGCGAAAATTTTATATCCAACCAAAACACAAAAAAATACAGCTATAATGTTCACTGCATTCATTCATCAGTTCACTGACTTAGAAAATATTGCACTTTATACGTTTTCAAAATCCTAGTCCAAACTGCAAGCTATTAAAGACATTGTTGCATAATGTTAAAGATCATTATTGTGTGAATATAGACCCGTCCACCGTTCATAGGTAACCTTCAAGCAGGCGCGCGGCGTCGAATCGACCGCACTCGATACATTTTCGTTCTTAATATCGTTATTTATTGTCACATGCATTTCCCATCCCTGGTAGCCTATCGTTGTTTTATTGTGCACGAAATAAACTCCTCGCACCCTCCGGAGTGCATAGACCGCATTTGTTTTCTATAGTCGCGGCGCAGGCGTCGTAAGCACGCGAAAGTTAGAGGTATAAGAAAATTTAAAAATCAAATCAAATCATTTTTTATTATGATGTCAAATTGCTTACTAATCAAAAGATAATTAGAATATTATTTTGATTTTATATATAACTGGCGGCCTGTCCCGGCTTCGCACGGGTGGCATTTTATTTTTTTCTTGCAATTAAAATAGCCTATATCAATCAGTGATAATGTAGCATTCAAATGGTGAAAGAATTTTTAAAATCGGTCCAGTACTTTTTCAGCCAATTCGTTACAAACATACATACAAATCTTTCCTCTTTATAATATTAGTATAGATTTTTTATCATGTTCTAACGTGTGAACATAATGATAAGGTGTTACAAAATTGATTATTAAATAATTAGTGTTTTAAATTCCTGAAATTTCCCATGTCGTTTAGGTTAAGCGCGCCCGCTTGCGTTAGAAATAACCGTGCGCCCTCTTGAAGGTCAATAAAGAGAGTTGAATATACTTTAGAGGTTATAACACTGTTCCTTTGAAAGGAATTTCAAGATTTACACTAGATATTAAAAATACATAGTTTGAGGAGAAATGTATCCTTGCTAGTTTTTTTACTTGACTTTGAATATGTACTCACTCAGTTGTTGCTAAATTAAACAAAAACCTTTCAGAAATAAGGGTGTGGTTCAGACCACCAAACTGGATAACTTAGATTAGGCGTCCCATACCTACATGTGGGTCGAATAGGTCTTGAAAATGCTTATAATTTCCCTACATTTTGACTAGTTTTTGACATTTGTTTGTCGCTGAGATGAGATTGCGAACTAAATTTTGAACATTTTAAATTACGAAAATTGGCCTTCTGATGTTTTACAAACGGAAAACATTAAAGTGAAAATTGCCAACTCGTGCTCAAAACTTCCCAAATCGTTATTAAACTTAGTTTAATTACGATTTAAATTTAGTTTGTATTTGATTTCAACATCACGATCTTTCGGTTCTGCAGTACCTACCTATCTATGTTGATAGCCTGTATATTATTAGCATTTACTGATGAATATTAACTATATTGAACTCAAATCAGTCTGCCTAGCCTTGGCCAAACTATATTGAGGTCGGCTTCCAGTCTAACCGGATGTAGCTGAATACCAGTACTTATTTTAAATGTGGCGACTGCCTATATAACCTCCACAACGCAGTTCTGGGTAACACGATATACCTCGGTAAGACTGTTTGTCAGACGCTTGAGCTTCTGACTACTCGTAACGATTGTCAAAGTTCTATGAAAGGCAGCCGAGACCAACAACGGCTTAGCGTGCTTTCCGAACTCAAACACAAAGCATTTATTTCAAATAAAACTTTTACAAACACTTTTAACTGTCAAGGGTTCGGTCAGTCAGAAAGATGAAGCTAATTACCCATTCTAAAGCGTAGTAGGTACCTATGGAGGCTTGGAGAAGAAGGCGTCGAGGAGGTAATCGCCTTGAGGAAACCCACTTACCAACCAAGGTAGGTGGACCTTTGGGGTCACGGGCGCATAGAGTGAGGACTCTGTCCGCCCACCAAGTGGTCCCAGGGAAGACGGTGGCACAGTGGTCACGTGCTGCCGTGCAGAGCGAGGCTCAGGGGAGGCCCTTTTACAGTCTCCCCAGGGATGTGCCTTAAAGGCGTTGCACGGGGGGTTCCGGAATTGGTCTTTTAAGAGGAACCGGGACCACCCCTATGTGCTGATTGTGACCGCCGGGGTGGTTTCAGTCAGGTAAAAATCCCACACTCCCCGACCTCCCTCACCAGAAGTCGGGTGCCTTTTGAAGGTTTCCCCCGAAAACAAAAAAAAAAGATACCTATGGAGAAGAACGGGCAAGAAACTCCATGGACACTCTTTTAAATCATAAAGAGGCACGGAGGGGTCTCGATATGTATTGGATGGTCACCGACCACGGCAAGTGTATCTTAACCTGCGGTGGTGATAGTGTTCGTGCGGCTGTTAATATTTAGCCACTCTTAGAGGTAATACTCTGAAGCGCTGACTTTAATTGGCATCAGCAGTTGAAAAAATATATAAATGTGGGTCGATACTAGCTTCAACTTTCTAACTGACCGACTCCACGACTATTCAACGTGCTTGTAAATGGTAATTGAAATATGCTTTGACTTTAATACGGTTGATAATGATATTTATATGGGTTTAACGCAGAATGTGCACTTCGCTATATGTGCACTTGCCGCAAAATGTGCACTTGACGTAAAATGTGCACTTCGCAAAATTAGAAATAATCAAAGGCTTAATATTAGTATATCGATCAAAGTCAAATTCAAAAGCAGATGCTTTTATAAGTATCTACCTTGAAACTACATATCGCACCTTCGATAAAATAGGGTTACAACTCGAAAAACTTGGATTTTTAGAAAAGCGAAAATAAACTTACGGATTTGTTAATCGGTCTTTATTTTTACACTATTACTATTATGTGATCAAAATTATACATACTTGAAAAGTTACAAAAATATGTTTTAACGGAGATGCGATTTTCGCTTTTCTAAAAATCCAGCCGATCGATTCTGTAAAAATCTCACCGTGAAAAGTTAGGTGAAGTGAGTTTAGAGTGAGCTGTCAAGAGTGTCAATCCCTAAGTATCAGGATGACACTGACAGCTCACTCCACGCTCACTTCACCTAAGTTTTAACGGTGAGATGGTTACAGAATCGCACTGCAGGTTTTTCAAGTTGTAATCCTATTTTATCGGATGTAAATAAATACCACAAGGCAACAAACACCGAGGCAAGGCAAGAACCACATTTCTTGTATTGAGACCACCTTTAATTTTTACTCTCTTTAATTTATTTTTATTGCGGTAATAAAAATACACAATCTGTGAAAATATTAACTGTCTACCTATTACGGTTCATGAAATACGGCACGCTGTCCGCGTTGCCACCTTTTGGGTACGGAATCCTAAGAAGCGAACAAGTCTTTTAAAACAAAGATTCTCGAAACAAAATAACAATCTTCAACTTTTCTTCTTTCTATTTTGAACATTTAACAACAACCAAGAATCTTTGTTTACATGGAAAACTAGAAGAAGGAGCAAATAATAACTTTATCCTATCACAAACAATGGTTTTTATAGAAAAATATAACAAGGTTTTTCTCTTCCTCGAATACTAAATTGATAAAGATTTCAGTACTATAAAATTTCACAAAGAAAAAAACTTATATAAAAAGAGGACACAACTTCTGCTTTGCAAGTTCTAAAACTCGATATATCAAAGCTTTCGCGTCAACGCTACGGGGAGCACCGGAGAACTGCGGGGAACACCAAGGACACGGGAAATTGTGGAGAAGAATGGTGAATATGGAGAAACTGGGGATTTTTTTGTCTATGTTTTTGGAACAGGGTATGGAATGTGATTTACTTGATAAATTAACTAAGATAGTGGTATTCAAAACTCATTTTTTATAAGAATAGCTACAAAGTTTTTTGAAATATACAGGGTTATTTGAAAAACTTCGTCTATCTCGTCAAAATGTAGGGAACAGCTGATTTTTTTTAAACTAAAGTTTGTGATCCTCCTGTACGAGTCGCAATAAATACTTTTTCTTTCTTTCTTTCTTTTCTTCTTTCTTTACAATGACCTCTTAAGAGGTTGCTGGTGTTTTTAAAATAACCCTGTATAATTTAAACAAAGTGATTATCAAGCCAGAAGACATGTCAAATGTTCAAAGATATGTGACATCTACCAGGCCGCACTGGGCCCGCGTGGTGGATTACAGCCCGTTCCCTCTCACAAAGAGGAGGCCTACGAGGAGGCTAATTATACTGATACATACCTACATATACAGGCTATCCCTGGAAGTATGGATCAAATCAAATAGGGGCGTGGGCAAAGTCATTTGCAAACTTTTTGATCATGAGAATGTTGGTGAATTTTTTTACGGTTCAAAAGTTATGACCAACTTTTGTTATTTTCAATCACTTTGCATAGTGCTCAAAGAACAAAATCATTAAAAAAAAACTACCAGGAACTGTCAATTTAAGTTTTTTAGACAGCCCTGAGAGTTTTTTTTAATGATTTTTTTTCTTTAAGCACTGTGCAAAACGTTTGAAAAAAATTGGTCACAACTTTTGAACCGTAAAATAATTCTCAATCATCAATCATTCTCAGGATCAAAAAGTTTGGAAATGACCTTGCCCACGCCCCTATTCGATTTGATCCATACTTCCAGGGACACCCTGTATAAATAACTAGCGACTTGCCCCTGCTTCACACAGATGCAATGTACTGAAATGGCGACATGTCAAAAATCGAGATGTCTGTGCTATATCTAATTTATATATCAAACGGCGTAAATACGAGTACTGTAACCTTTTTGGTAACTACAGTTTTGAGCCGTTTAGGTTCGAAACGCTCGGATCATGCGGACCGAGTGCGCGTCTCCTTTTTAAGAGCCTATACTACCTCAGCTAAAATTCACTCTTTATCTCGCTCGCACGATACTGCTCGCGGACTGAGTGAGAGCGAGCCAGAGGTGCGGTGCTAAGCGGCAGGCAGCGCCAATAGTTTAGGTATTTGCTTTTTACGGTGAAAATAATGGTAATTAAAAAAAATAAAAAACATAAGACCTGCTTTATAGTTAGTTCAGTTAGCATACAAAGTTTCATGATCTAATTTGAAGTATTTTTTAATACCAGCGGTTTATTGTTCGGTTTGGAGGAAACTTTGCAATTTTTTTCTATCGTGAAAATTTTATGGATTTTTTTTATTTTTTTGTTTCGTCAAATATAGGAGCTTACATTAATCCTCAACTTTACCATATATTTATTTCAAAATTAATACTGCAGTATTTTCGACATAATCGGAAGATCTCGCCTACTGGTCGAAACTTCACGTAATCGGAGAGCTGGCTCGTTCTTTGGCCAAATAATTAGCATTGCCATGCAACGTGGCAATGATACCAGAGGGGCAATTCTCGTAATTTTTAAGAACGTTCACAGTCTGATCTCAGTCTCAATCTGTCAAAAATATTTCAAATTTCCCTACATTTTGACAAGTTTTTGACATTTGTTTGTCGCCGAAATGAGACTGCGACTAGATTTTGAACGTTTTAAATTACGAGAATTGGCCTACTGTTTTCGGAGCACGTATCCGAATGACAGCGTGACTTGCAAGTGTCTCATTGATTTTTGTATAATATTTGTAGTTATTGTAGCTAGTCATCTAATACCTAGTGTAAATAGTTAGTTGCGTTATATATACTAGCTGACACCGCAAACGTCGTTTTGCAAAAATAAAAATAGATAGTAGCCGATTCTCAGACTTACCCGATATGCACACAAAATTTCATACAAATCGGTCCAGCCGTTTCGGAAGAGTATGATAACTAACACAGTGACACGAGAATTTTATATATTAGAAGATTACTTAGAATCCATACTTGTCTGTCTGTCTGTTACCTCTTCACGGTTAAACCGCTAAACCAATTTAGATGAAATTTGGTATAGATATAGTTTGAGTTCAAAGAAAGGACATAGGATAGTTTTTATCCCGATATTCTTACGGGATCGACACTTATGCGGGTGAAACCGCGGGGCACTGCTAGTATATTAATGTATTCAAGTTCAAAATTCAAATTCACATAAAAATAATCAGGTTGTTTAAGAACAGATTGGACAGTGACCCCCAAACTAGGCATTTGATTATTGCTTGGAGGTCAAATTTACATATACTAGCAAAACTACTACTACTACTTCTTGAATAAATTTTATAAATGATGGTAGATGCCTCATTAACATCCATTGTGTAGTTTAGAAGAACAAGCAGACACGCACGAAAAACGATTCGGTACAAGATTCTGAACGTTTTTTCGCGCGTTTTTGAACGCCATTTTTCTCGTCTATTAAAAAAAACCGTACAAAGTAGGTTTATAACTACAAACTTATGGTTCTCGCATTTTTTCTTTACTTGTGCTACATGACCTTGCTTCTTGCCAAATTATATTATACTAGGTCAACGAGAAGTGACCTATACATTTTCATTCCTTTGAGAGTGTCGAAATATACGTTTTTTGTGGCATAAATGGCCGTATCTTTTTTTACATTAATTTAGAAGTATGATTTTTTCACAGCTTTAAGGGATTGCAGACTTGAGTATAAGGTTTTAATTTCAACTCAATACCTTTACGCGTTCCTGAGATAAAGGGTCTTGACTGACAGACGGACGGATGGGCAAAAATGTGATCCTATAAGAGTTCCGTACCTGCCATTCTGTATTATTATAATAATAAAAATCCTCCAGACCGTATTTCAGCCCTGGTGGCCAATCTCAACGGAGAATAGCATTCTATAAAATCACCTTGTATAATATGTAGATTCTGGCTGTGCCCAGCGTTTTCACCCGTGTTAATTTGATGACAAAACCTACCTACTAATACATATTCCATTACTTAAAGAGATTATTACTTAGTATATACTAGCTGCGCCCCGCGGTTTCACCCGCGTAAGTTTTGATCCCGTGGGAATATCGGGATAAAAAGTATCCTATGTATTATTCTGATGTATAAACTATATTACTGTAAAGTTTCATCAAAATCCGTTCAGTAGTTTTTGCGTGAAAGAGTAACAAACATCCATCCTCACAAACTTTCGCATTTATAATATTAGTAGGAAGTAGGATTAGTAGGATAGGATTTATGAAGCTCTTTTAGGAACGTCACCCTATGATCAGCCGGACAGCGCTCTCCCTCTTTATGACCGACCGCCTTGCGGAATTATTTTAAAACTATGATATCTCCTAACATATTTAATGAAATCAAAAGATGTCAAGAGCAATTTTGTTAAAAATTAACTTAATATGATGAATTACGTATTTATTTGGATAAGGATTAATATCATGTTTATAAAAACACCTTCGCAAGTAATGCATTATTTTAGAACAAATTTGATTACCATAAAAAAGGTTATAGTGAGTCAACCTTAAAAGATAGGCTGTTGCAGATTTTTTTTATAACTTTTAAAGGGGAACAATTCTGTAATAAATGATTTTTGCGTAACTTTAACCGTTTACGCAGCGTACAAAACGGAAGCTCTCGAAAGGAATAAATTATCCCGTTTTTTGCAACATTTTTCATTGATGTTCCGCTCCTATTAGTCGTAACGTGACAATGTTATATAGCCTATAGCCTTCCTCAATAAAAGGACTATCCAATACAAAAATATTTCTTATTTTCGAACCAGTAGTTCTTGAGATTAGCGCATTCAACCAAACAAACAAACTCTTCAGCTTTATAATATTATAGTAGGGATAGAAGGCAAAAATCTCCTGTAAATAAACGCAGACCAACTTGACAGCATGATATATAAAAGTTATCCCTTAAGACTTATAAAAAGTGTAGTAAAAGTTATAATTTAATCTAGCACAAGGAGCAGATACCTCTGGTTTGATAGGCGCCCGTCCCACGCGCCCGTGTTATTACAATCATAACATTTTCAAGCCTGCTCTGTATTCAGATTGACGCATCGTGTATGTTGAACCGTAGATTAGTTTATGTTTGTAAAATTTTGCTTCCATAATATCACGCTTAAATTCTCTGAAGAGTGAGAGCAGAGCTGAAGAGCACATCCACATTTCACCAGTTATGTTGTAAGTCATAATACAAAGTGGAGATGACAATACAACAAGAAATTAAACTTCGTATTCCTGAAAGTATGTCGATTACATTAATGAAAGAATTATCAAAATAGGATATCAGCTTTTGAGAAAATCGCGTACATACAAACATGCATACGGATCGAATACAGAACCTCCTTTTTTGAAGTCGTTTAAAAAACCTTTAAAGTAGGTGACTTGGTTATAGATTTTTTTCGTGTATGAACAGATCGTTGCATACGAGCAATTGATCATCCTTCTACTCTTTTATCATTATTAGGGAACGGGGTAGTTCTTACATATTTTTTCTTCCGTACAACTCAATCAGTCGTAATCTCAGAGTTCCCTTCATTCCTAGCCAATCAACCCGTCAAAATTCAAGCCTAGCCTGAAATTGCTCAAACAATTGTGTCCCAAATGTATGATTAATTTCATAGAACTTTCTTATCTGCTTATCATGCAGACTGAGTACAACCACAACCTTCAAGTATGCTGATAGTATCTCTCAGAAATGTTCTGAGCAAAGCCAAAGCTATGGCCTTAGGCAACACTGACAAATGACATTTGTGTTGCGATTTTTTGAGTGTCGTATGAGATAAATCTTCTGATTCCGTGACATAATATCTTGTAAGTATGTGAGTATACTGTGTTTTTTTGACTGCTCCGTTGGTCTCGTGGTCGCAAGTGCTATACTGCTGAGCGTGGGGTCCTATGTTTGATTCTCAGAACGGGCAAAGTGTTATTGAGTTTTTCCATTAGGAATTTCTTAGTAACAGCCCGGATTTTAGAAGTTAGTGGTGTGATAGCCCCGTGCCTCGGAAAGCACGTTAACCCATAGGTACTGCGCCTGATCTCTCTCTGGTCGTGTTAGATTGCGTGCCGTCCCATCGGACTATGAGAGTGAGGGAAGAGGGAGTGCACCAGTATCTGCGCGTACTCTTGTGCTCTACAATATCTCCTGCATCGAAGGCTAGTCTTGGTTGAGATTAGCCGTCATGGCTGAAATATGATCTGGAGGATTATTTTGTTTTTATCATAATGTTGTGCTTGTTTATATGCGCCTCGCAGTTTCATCTGCATAAGTCTTGATTCCGTGGGAATATCGGAATAAAAAACATCTCGTCCTAATCCAAAACATGGTCTACTCATGAGCCAAATTTCATTCAGTTTCTTTTAGCCGTTTTAGCGTGAAAGCGTAACAAACATACATACAAAAAATAAAATCTTTCTTTATAATATAAGTTTAAATGAAGGATATTGATGTGTAGAGGTCACATAACGTAAACTTTAGGCTTAGATAATGAATAGTTTTTAAAACTTTGAAGCACAAAACCTTTTAATGATCTTGATAAATATTAGCAAATTCTCCGATTTTTTAGCGATATTTCAAAATGGAATGATAAATCAATAACATTCCATACTAGTAAACTATGACATAATAGTTGTTTTTCAACATTACATGCAAAAATCATCACATCTTAATTTAAGATGCGTTAAGTACCATCAAAATTTGTTTAAACCATGTATCGCTATTTATACAACCCAGTAGGGTATGTGTGCACTGCAGTACAGAGTACCTAGGTATATATAACATGTTCTTACCCAACTCAATATTCTGTGAAGGTATGCTCGCTGTCACAAGCATATCGTTGCTAATGACTTCATTCAACCAATTTCATTGTATTAACTTCACTTTCATTGTTCACGTTAGGGCCTCTGTCAAAATATCACCCTTCGCCACTGAAGCACACACTTTGAGTATTTTCTTTTCTTCGCCTTTTAATCAATCCAAAGGTTGTCTTTAAAATATCGCTTTTAGCGACAAATCCGCCCATTGTGTAATCCTACAGTGGCGAAGGTACCATACTCGTACAACTCGATTCTCGCCGGCTTCCCTTCGAAAATTCAGAACACAACCACACTATAGTCAATTCTCTATAGTCAATATAATGAAACGTTTTACTAACTTTTTTTTTTTGCTCCGGCTTACCTCAGTCATAAATTCACCCTTCACTACTGTTTTCCTATGTAAAATGTTAACATAACTATATCTGTAATGTATATGGTTTATATAATAAAGGAAGAAGAGTAGTAATAAAAATTGAGAACTTTATCCTTTTTTGAAGACGGTTAAAAAGAGATTTATTTATATTCTATTCTACTTTTACATGACAACGTTTCGACTAGACTTTATAAAACTGAATGATTATTTAATTATTTAAAACAGAAATTCCACAAACGAGACAGAATTTAAATAAAATAATATTGATATTAAAATCCGTCTAAAACCCTTATAAGAGTTCATTATATCATCACTTTAGAGCGAAAGAGTCTAATAATTCTAACCTTTTTACCAAACAAACCAAAATAATTTGCAAAACGATTCAATTCCCACTCAAAACACACAAACATCAGGGGTAAACATTTTGAAACGCGTCACTTTCACCTTCACGCCATTTGTCATTTGATATCGTCCCCCAGCGGACGCAAAGGTCTACCAGGGTCACATAACCAAGCGGGGATTTTAATTTTGATATAAATATCTACATAATATACTCTACATCCTGGGTTGATTGCCAAATATAAATGATGATGAATGAGGACTGAGGGTTTTTATGGAAACCTCTCCGTTGTTATACAAATTTTATAGTAGCCGCTGTTGAATCACAATGTGTGTCCAGGAACCTCAGGAATGTTTGCATACATCGGATAAGAAAATCTGCTACGAATATGCTACGGCGTAGCGGTGGCTACGCTTGCTTCGCGATCATAGCAATTTATCTAATCTGCATTCGCCAATTATTTGCCAAAAATGTAAACAAATATGAGTTTATGGAAAAATAACTTTAAAACCTACATAATAAAGTTTACGCTATAACTTCAAACATTTTTGTAAGTTTTTCAATAGTGCTAGTCACTCTGAAATCAACTTAATTTCTATAACAATAAAGTTGATATTTGTTTAACTTGAAATAACATCAATTTGAAACAAATTTGAGTAGACTTCATGAATTTAGTTAATTTTATTAAATCAATTTTATAAGTTAGTTTTGATAAATTTTTTAACACTTTTGATCAGTTACATATTTACTTATTTCTATTAAAATGATTTACAGTGAAATAAATACAGGGTCAAATTAAATTATCTATTGAAACTCTGCAGACGTGATAGATATCGATATCTCAACACTATAAAATGAAAACAAAAAATAACTACTTGAAGTATGTATTGAGAAAACAAACGATATTGGACTTAACATTTCAAAGCTCAACTGTCAAGTTGAATCTGAGCTGTGTGCGCTACTATAGGCCGACCGCTTAACTAAGACGTTGCCTGAGGTAGCTGGGCGGTGCGGGAGGGGTGATAGTTGTCACAAGTTGACGAATCACTGAGCTCTCGCATCACGTCACCACACTCCCGCACCTCGTGTCGTGTACGGTGGCGTGTGTGTTGGATCATTTAACTCCCTTCAAAATGTTTGAGCTGAATGGTGCTGATCCATGTGTCATGTTCGTGGCCGTC
Source organism: Globia sparganii (assembly GCA_949316385.1). Taxonomy (NCBI): domain Eukaryota; kingdom Metazoa; phylum Arthropoda; class Insecta; order Lepidoptera; family Noctuidae; genus Globia; species Globia sparganii. Next base: position 4,560,668 of record OX438672.1, on the reverse strand, counting down.
AGTTGGGGCTGGTCGTCACTTAGTTGCCCCAGCTTATTTTATTTTTGGATTGCTGTTTTCTTACTCATCATCATCTGCCTAGCCTTTTCCCAACTATGTTGGGGTCGGCTTCCAGTCTAACCGGATGCAGCTAAATACCAGTGTTTTACATGGAGCGACTGCCTATCTGACCCACACAACCCAGTTACTGGGTAATACGATACCCCTTGGTAAGACTGGTTGTCAGATCTTCGGGCTTCTGACTACCCGTAACGACTGTCAAAGATCCACGAATGACAGCCGCGACCAACGGCTTTACGTGCTTTCCGAGGCACGGTGGGGTCCTCGGTTTGTAAAGATGGTCAGCCATCCACAGACCAACCGCGGCAAGCGTAGCTTAACCTGATCGATCGACCTGTGCGGTTGTTATTATTTAGCCACGGGCCCCTCCTGTTGTTTTCTTACTATTTGCTATAATCTGAACGCTTTTAACGTGTACGTCTATTTTTTACATCGTTCTCAAATGAACTTCAAAATTAATGATGTAACTAATATTTTTGTATAAATATAATTTAACAGAGTGTCCATGGTGTTTCTTGCCCGTTCTTCTCCATAGGTACCTACTACGCTTTGAAATGGGCAACTAGCTTCATATTTTTGACTGGCCGAGTTTTTGACAATTCAAAAGTGCCTGTAAATGGTTTAATTGAAATAAATGCTTGGAGTTTGAGTTTGACACCGGGCTGCTACTGAAAAATTCCTCATGCAAAAACCCAATAACACTTTGCCCGACCTGACAATCGAACCCCGGATTCCATGCTCAGCAGGAGCTCCTGTGACCAACGAAGCAGTCCTTAACTCTTTAAACGCACGCACTATGCAGAAAACCGCTTGTTGAAAAAAACCTTGAAAAAAAATGTTTCTCGAAGGTAAACAAACTTTTTATTACTCGTGTCGTACAACGTTTTATACAGATGTTTTCTCGGCATCTCTTGGATTTATGCCTACCTCCAAAAAGAGAGAAAGTAATGATAAATGCTCGTTCGAGGAAAAGCCAAAAGTTTCCACATCGGGAAAAGTTGTGAGTGACTGCAATCAAACTTTCCACATACGATTGAGTACCTATCGTAAATAAATATATTAACATGAGTTTATTTACTACGGCAATATATATCCTAATCGAAATTCAGCTTGTAATAACAGTGAACAAGAACAATTTTACAAAATAATAATTATTATTATTTCCTTTATTTAACTACTTTAAATATTAGAATATAAAAAAATATAAAAACATTTAAAAATATAAAAAATAGTAGCCCACCGGTATCGGGAACAGGGTCCAAGCTACCGACGACGGCGGTCAGGGCTCCAGAGAGAGGAACCTCCTAACAATGCGGGCCGTGTCCAGAAGTACTGCTTTCTGAATCAAGCCCTTGATCCAGCCGCCCAACGAGAGCCTCCTCATATGTTGGTCGAGGCTCTTGGCTATTAATCCATTGGCTGTCACGACTATCGGCACAATGATCGCTGAGTCCACATCCCACATGTCGACAACCTCGCGAGCCAAGTCAAGATACTTGATTTGTTTATCTTTCTCGACTTTCACGAGGTTCTCATCATGCGGGAATAATAATAATTATTATTATAACCAGCTTATAATGTGTCCGCTGCTGGTATACAGGCCTCCTCTCTATGACAGGGAAGTGTGCCTTAATCCACCACGCGGGCCCGGTGCGGGTTGTAGATGTCACATATTTTCGAATTTTTGGGTTCTAGGATATGTCGATTTCCTCACGATGTTTTCCTTCACAGTTTTGAAAGTATTGGTCATGAAATAATTTACACAAAGTAAAGCGACTACCGGGGTTCGAACCAACGACCTGTAAACTCTTAACTCCCGGCCACCAAACAGCTCATAAAATAATAGCGCGCTTAAAATAAAATTAATCTCATTCATTAGGTAATCGGTTTAATTCGATTGTTTTTATTATGTCTACGTTAACATAACATTAACAATGATAATAATTTGCTTTTTAGCAGCCTATTTATATAATGATTTTAGTCAACATTTGGTGAGTTTTATGCAAGAAGAATGCAAGTTTAAAAAAATCCGTGAGACAAGTATTTTGCTAAAACCCGTGCTCTTTAAAATACAATACTACTACTCTTCGTGAGCCCTTGCTCTTTGAAACTAAATCCTTATACATACGGATCGTGGCCCACAATACACCCACCGCTTTAAACTTCACCTCGTTCATAATACCCTGGTAAATAAGAAGCAATGGCGCTTTAAACTAGTTTTAAAACAGTTTTATTTTAATTGAAGCACGGATAACACGCTCGTAATTAATTCTGGCGCCTTATCAAGAGACCGGCACGTTTATGCTAGCTCGTAAGATTCACTTGGGGTTAAATTCAGATTGTTATTATTTTATTTACAGACTGAATTTGCTCGAAAAATTAATCGTAAGTAAAATTTAGTAATTAAACGTAAGAAAGATCCAGTAAAGAACTTGGAGCTACACTCCTGTCATATTTCTGACGCAGCTTCACTCTTTTTCGGATCAAAAAACCGGTTTAAAGATACATGTTTAAGTCTTGTGATGTGGTAACCATCGGGTAGCCAACCAGACACAACACCCTCCTGGTCGGGGGATTCACCCTTTTCAATGAGGAATGAAGAACTTTACACCCAGTCCCTATAATTTTACTGACGTTCTATACAATTGCATAATAGTAGATTGTTGCATCGAGCGCAAAGTGAGTTATTAATGCACGAGTGTTATGTTGGTGCCCGAGCGCATTCGGGGGCACTAAATTAACACGAGTGCATTAATTACTCACTTAAGCAAGGTGCGTAATCTACTTTTCTTTCAACCAATCTACCTACCGTGATAAAATATACCTACTCAAAATAAAAACTCAAATTAATGAAAACAAAGTATCCTGCGACTTTTTCGGCAAAAGATTATTAACAATTTAATTTTCAGCTGTTTTTATACTTTCTGGAGTTGAATCCTTATCACTATCGCTGCCTATTACCATTTTTAAAACTTTTTTGCTAAATAAGAAGTATCAAAGTTTTACAGTGCTACAAAATGCGCGCCATTTGTTTTTTTTTTCAACAATTCGGTTTTATTCAGCCGATTTTTATTTTCAGTCAGTATCTTTTTGATCTAATGCATACATTTTATATTAAATTTTAATGGGAGACTTTAAACCTCTGTGGTAAATTTATATCTAAATAAAAAACAGTGCATTAATGAAAAACTGTGCAACAATGAGATTTCATATAACTTCACTGTTTTGGTTCTAAGAAAAAATACGTCCTTTGTGATCGGTTTTGTATTGATTAATGATAACATTACTACGTAGTTGAAAGAAAATCATTAAATACATGGAGTTTAAGCCCTCAAACTAATCATTCTTAAAATTAAACGCTCCCCTCATTTTCTACACTTAAGAAACGTTTAAATTATACTTTCACGCCTGGTAAGTGTGTAATTTACAGAATTTCCAACACCTTCAAGTATTTAAGTATTAGCTCTCATAAATTCTGCTTGCCTGGTACTATTTTCTGGCCGGCGGTGTACAAGACAAGTAGCTACACACGACGTGGCATCTCTTTGTTTTCTGCGCGCTCTATAATTGCATCCTTCAGTTGTTCCATGAGCACACGTCTTGAGAGCTCTCCTCATGTATGTGCTCCGAGTACTTTCGCACGGAGATGAAAATTAAGAGGAATTATTTTAAAAGTTAATGGCATTCACGAAATTCAAAATTAACCCTTCCTTTTATGCTCAAACTAAGGCTCTTTAAATTGTTTTACTAGAAAAAAAAAATGTTATAAATATAATTTTACATTCGATTTAAGACCAAGTTGTTAAAAGCTACACGTCAGCCAATTACTAAGCTCTTTATCAAAATGTTCTCCTAGTAACATGGAAAACGCTCAGACATTTCATCACTTCGGCATTACGCTCTCAAGACGCAAATCAGGTCAAGAGTTATGACAATGTCTTCCATACAATGAACGCATATTCTGTTACACATACCTCTTTTCATACATGAATGGGTTGATGGATCCTTTCATGAAATGAAGGTAGTGTAAGATATTGACCAATTGAATTTCACATTCAATTGTGTGAGCGAGTAATTAATTAGTAGGTACACGATACAGTCAGTCACAAAATTTTCGATATTGTGATGTTAATATGGGACGCAAATGTTTTGCAAAATTTATTTTTTTACGCTGTGTGAGTTAGACATTTACAATTTCAGTACAAACTTATCTAAACCAATATTACAAAGAAAAGGTGGCTTCCGCCCGCGAATTCGTCCGCGTGTTTATTGCTCTCCCAACCCGTCACAGTTTTCTTCCTGCCTTTTTTCTTTTTGCTCGGCTCCTAAGGATTCTAACGTTAAGGTAAATATCCTATTGACTTCCTCAAGAATTAAGCTATCAAATGCAAAAAGAATTTTGCAAATTCGACGTGCTGTTTCAGAGATTAGCGCCTTCAAACACACAACAAAACTAACAAACTCTTCAGCTTTATTATTAGTTTATGAAAAAGATTTGATTATTTTGTATGTTTGGTTGTATCGCTTTCACACCAAAACGGCTGAACGGATTTGGATGAAATTTGGCACATGGGTAGACCATGACTTAGATTAGGACATAAGATGCTTTGTATTCCGACATTCCCATGGGATTGAGACTTATACGGGTAAAACCGTGGGGCGCAGCTAGTCTAAAATAAATAGTTTAGTAAGTTTTCATGGATAAAAACACTTTTAAAACTGAACATCTAACAATGACTTTTGCGGTACCTTCATAGCTCAGAGAAAAAAATCATGCCTAAGTACCTTTTTATCGTACCGAAACTCTTAGGAAACTCAAGTCTCTGTAAAATTATGAAGGTCGTAAAGTTAATTAGTGGTAATTAACTTCGTTACGGTCAGTCAAGCCGTTGACCGCAGAAAATTATCTCTTCAACATTGGTACATCACTGAGAAAATATTTTTTCCTTTCGGTGACGCGAAAATTGTTACTTATTTACTTTGTCAACTGACAATATTACTTTTTAACAATTGTTAAGAAAATATAAAGTGTGGCGAGTAGGTTATAACATTAATTGAAACCAGAGGGGTAGAGGGGGTTTTAGTCAGTAAGAGTCTGACACTCCCTTCTGCTCCACCCAGAGCGGGAGGGGTCATTGGATGATTTCCCATCCACAAAAAAAAAAAAAAAGGGTCAATTCTCGTAATTTTAAGAGCGTTCACAGTCTGATCTCAGTCTCAATCTGTTAAAGTGCTTCTAATTTCCCTACATTTTGACAAGTTTTTCACATTTGTTTGTCGCTGAGATGAGATTGCGACTTGAACATTTTAAATTACGAGAATTGGCCTTCTGATATTCTACAATACACAACGTGTAACGTTAAATACGCAAAACCTGAAAATAGTTTGTTCATAATTGACTACTGAATCGATTTCAGTAATTTTTAATATGATTTTTTTTTTTCAAAAATTATGTATACTATCCGCCAATTGAGCCAAAGAAAATTAAGTCTTATTTTAAGGCAATAAGACTCAATTTTGAATGCATAAACTAATGCTAGGATCAACACGATTTTCTTAATAAAAATCGTTAGCTTTAAAAAAAATAGTTTTGGTCATTGTATTATGCTTTTAACTCAATGCTCTAATTGGGGTGTATGAGGTTTTGCGCATTTAACGTTACACGCTGTATAAACATAATTAAAATAATTAATAACAATTAACATTCTACCTGTAGGACCTTTTTTTGGTGCTGTGCTGGGGCTGCCGCAGATGCAGAAAACCTCAAACGGCGAAAATATAACAACCTATTAGGAGCTATATGTTTGAGCCGTTTGGAGTTGAAAAATTAGGGCCTTGCGGTCCGAGTGCTCATTGAGTATTTCAGGACTTTGCTAAGTGGTTAGTCGACTCTTTACGTTACCAGAGGGCTGGCCTATTTTTAACTCAAAGAATCAGCATCGCCTTCAAACGTGGTAATGCTGCCAGCTTTTTGGGCACATACCCCATTGACAGCGATGCGGACGAATTTTTTGATGCCCAATTATTTCTTCCCTTTTTTATTATGTACTTGTCCATAATGTACATATTTTAGTGTTAGCTTGTATATATTGTAATTAAAGTTTGTCAAAATAAAATTTACAGCAAAACATAGGTACACTTATCTGAAATACTAGATTCAAATCAATAAATGTAACGTATTTAATTTTGTAAACGTTCTCTACACGCATACAATACATAGGTTCCACACACATCGCGTCACGAAACTACGGAACCCTTGATGTACTAATAACGACGTGACGCTTACAGTCACATGACTAAGCTTATTGATCCCTAAAAAGGTTTATATTTTTTACTGTACTAAGTCCTCTATTATATGGGTCATAAATGAGGTTGTACTGCGCATATTTGATGTGATGATATAAACCAGTAGTTGGCGATTTCAAGACAAATAATTTATTTCAAACTAGCTTCTGCCAGCGACTTCGTCCGCGTGAAATTTTTTGCTCCCCCGACCCACCGCGTCGCATAGCATCGCCTGCCTGCGCTATTACTTCGTTTTCTGACTTTTTGCTCAACTCCTAAAGGTTCTAGCGTGATGTTTAAAGCCTTCCTCGAGAATTGGGCTATCAAATGCAAAAAGATTTTTATAAATCTGATCGATACTTCCAGAGATTAGAGCTTTCAAACAAACAAACTCGGCAGCTTTATTATTAGTAAAGGTTTTTCCCATTTTTGCAACATTGTTCATTGATGCTCCGCTACTATTGGTCGTAGCGTGATATTATATAGCCTATAGCATTCCTCGATAAATGAACTATCTAACGCAAAAAGATTTTTTCAATTCGAAGCAGTAGTTCCAGAGATGACCCCCTACATACAAACTTCACTTCCCTTCACTGCTCTGCTCCTATTGATCGTAGCGTGATGAAAAGTATACTATAACCTGCCCAGGAGTATGAAGAACAATTGTACCAAGTTTCGTTGAAATCCGTCGAGTGGTTTTTGTTTCTATAACGAACATACAGACAGACAGACAGACAGACAGACAGACAGACAGACAAAAATTTTACTGATTGCATTTTTGGCGTTAGTATCGATCACTAATCACCCGCTGATAGTTATTTTGGAAATATATTTCATGTACAGAATTGACCTCTCTACAGATTTATTATAAGTATAGACTAGCTTCTGCCCGCGACTTCATCCACGTGAAATTTCACCCTCCCACTCATTCTCTTAGGGGTGAAACTTCGAAAAACCCTTTCTTAGTGGATACCTACTATTCACAAAGAACACACCCTCCAAATCTCATGTCTCTAGGACCAGCGGGTTAGGCTGTGCGTTGATATATCAGTCAGTCAGGACTTTGAATTTGCTATAATTATAGGTTAGCACGTAAAAGGCACTTTTGAACGTCAAAATTTGCAAAAAAAAATAGAATTGATTCTACCCCGCAGATTTTGCCCCTTCCAAAAGTTGGTTTCGTATGGAGAAGATTGAGCAAGAAACTCCACCGTTACTCTTTTAAAATGTTTCACAATATTTTGTATGCATTAATTATATAATTATAATTATCTGAAGACCGGCCGACACCTAGAATTAAATTTTTATTAAAATTTAATTAAATTATATGATTTTCCAAAAATTTTAACAAGTAATAATTTTGAGTGTGAATTAAAGTAATCTAAAAGATTATAGCAAAACTATCGGTAAACTAAGTTCTCAATGCCGTAAAAACATTTTAGGAGCGGCAAAATTACAATTAGCTTTAAAAATATTAATTTCACAAGATTAAATTAGCATTTACTTCACAAATTGTTCAAAACGACGACATTAAAGAAAGACCTGTCAAATTAGTGATTGATTTAGCTAAACACTTTTTGACAACATTTGCGGTTTTTTTAATGGTTTCTAAGTGTACTACTTAAAATATGATTCACATATTATAATAAATGTCAATCAGATAATATTGTGTTGTAAAAATTTCATTTCTAGTCGACAGCGATGCAGAGGAATTTTTCAACGCCATATTTTGGTTTGATAATAGTTTTAGTTTGGTTAACATACTATATTTTTATTTTAATAGTTTGTTACTTTATTTAGTATCATAAGTTCATCCAGTCAGTATATATAGTTTTATCCTCCCTAAATACATAAAGATATTTAAAAAAATATATATATGATAATCGGAAGTAAAACAGCTATCCCCGTCCGATAAAAGTCGTTTTATGTATTACCTCCAGCAACTAAGAGAAGAAAGAGGAAGGAGGACCAATCCTTAGAAATAACTACATAAGGTTCTACACCATTTCTCATTCTGAACGTCTTCAAACAAAACAGTAACAAAACGCAACCGTATCGAGAACATTTACAATAATGTAACACGTAGACAATGCTCCATCTTGCCCATTGTTTATCCTGGGAGTATACTAATTTATCTCTTGCGTCGCCTGCTACCCTGGTAGCAAACTACCCGGCTACCCGCAAAATCTTTGAATAATACCCGCCAGACTCATGTATGTGGGGTAGGCAAAAAGTTCGCAAAGGGATTGTGAATTACCATGACATTCGAATTAGGGATGGTATTTGAATTAAAACGTATTGCGGATGTTTATATGATAGTAAATTATGTATGTGTTGGAAATATAAAGAAGTCAAAATTTTGATTACAATTTTATTCGTTTTAAAGAATTTAGAAATCGATAAACAACGAATGATTTTATCCTGGTCGAAATAAAGTATTTTAAAATAAATAAAAAATGCTCTACAGTATGATTGAACCAATAAATGCTTATTGGTGTCGTACTTATAACATTTTTTTATCATTGCCAGCTAGCCAGGAAACTGTTTAACTAACATGCCAGCTAAATGTTTCCTCAAAGAAGCAGTAAAAGTTATCTAGAACTATCTAATACTATCTTCCTAAATGGTAGTCTAATAATGCTTGCAGACAATGTACTCTAATTTGAGCACTTGTTCGAGTAGAAATAGCAATAATAAAGCGATAAAAACCAATTCTCGTAACTTGAAACGTTCAAAATCTTGTCACAATCTCATCTCGGCGACAAAGAAATTTCAAAAACTTGTGAAAAGTCTAGGGAAATTAACCTCTAATTTCCCTACATATTTGACAGAATGAGACTGAGATCACAGTGGAAGTTCTTAAAATTACGAGAAATGCCCCTCAGAAAGCATCTAACAAAATAGATTTTAAAAAACTTTTTAAAAATTACAGGCTGGAAATAAAACCCTCACATTTCTTATTCCTTGTATTGTGTTGCTGTATGATTGTAATGTAAATAAATGACAGTGCTATTAAAGCGGGATGTCGTATAATAATATTAGTGTGACCAAAAAAATAAAGTGGGCAGAATTTTTTTCGTCTCTCTGTATTCAACTACCTACCCACTAAATTAACGAGAAAAAACAAACATTCATCACCAACACAGTTTAATTATCTGACCCTTTTAGCATACAAATCAACCCCATTCAAAATTGTCGAATGGAAATTGAATACTAAACAGTACGAAAGCCAAGAGCCAAATTAAACTTAGTCAGGGAAAACCTGCATTGCTAAGCTGCATTTTCAGTTGGTACTAATTACCACAGATTAAGTAGGCTACCAGAAAAGGTTTAAGCGCTTCGGTAATCTTCGTGTTTCCGAAATAATACGAACGCCGCACACAGAATAAGCCTAGGCTCGCCCGGGCACGTTTTTCCCGTGGCGATTTTATTTCGCGCACTGGATTTACAACGCACTGCTTAGCGTCGAGAGTTGAAAATCAAACAGTGTGTTTTTTGATGCGTTGGGATGCGCTCTGTTGGATTCTCAATGCTCGGTTCAACACCGAGAGTTGAAAATCAGTGCGCGATAAAATTCCGCCGCGATATTTTTACATCTGTGCGGACGTCAGAAGCAGAGCGTCTAATTTTTGTCCTGCTGCGCTTTGAAGTTCAGATATCATTGGGCGTTTGTATAAAGTTTTCTCTCTGTTAGATTTCCTACTCTGGTAGCTGATCGCCATATGTCAGTCAAAAGTATTGATATATATATGTATTATGGTAATTTGGGTAAAATACAGGTATTCAGGTGCCTCCGGTTAGACTGGAAGCCGACCCCAACATAGGAAAAGGCTAGGCAGATTTATTGAGATACTAGCTTTTGCCAGCGACTTCGTCCGCGTGGAATAATGACTTCCGGAAATTGAGGCACTAACTCTCATAGAGTTTAACCGATGTGCTCTTTCTTCTGCCGATTCTTGAGAACGCGTATTTCTCATTCAACGCGTTTTTCAAGACAATAGCGGGCGGACGCCGGCGTCCGCTTGGGGCTTGAATAACTAAAAATATATAACTACGTCTAATATATAAAATAATATATAATAAAACCTACTTCACTTAAAACTAAATACCTATAACTACTATAATTAATAATACCTATACCTATAATTAATAAAAGTACCTACGCTTTTACCTACTTAATATTAAAAAAAACTGAACATAAATTAACCAAAACTTACCTACTACAAACCTATTACTACTTCACCTAAAAAGAAATCCTGTTTTCCCAACATTTCCCTTCACTGCTCTGCTCCTATTGATCGTAGCGTGATGAAAAGTATACTATAACCTGCCCAGGAGTATGAAGAACAATTGTACCAAGTTTCGTTGAAATCCGTCGAGTGGTTTTTGTTTTTATAACGAACATACAGACAGACAGACAGACAAAAATTTTACTGATTGCATTTTTGGCGTCAGTAACGATCACTAATCACCCGCTGATAGTTATTTTGGAAATATATTTCATGTACAGAATTGACCTCTCAGTTTCGCAGCGGCATTCGTTTCGAACTGACGCGTGCAGTAAACGATATTCGCACCTCATTAGTTAATGAGTTTGTTGTTCTCGGTTGTCGCCATTGACCTTGAAGCAGACTAGTGCATCGTTAGCTAATATAATATGTTTAATAGAATAATTGTTTACAATGGAGGATGATAGTGAGATTTTTAACGAAAATGTTGATTCAAGAAGTGTTTTGACTAGCAGCAACAGTTCTATAGCGGAACAAGACGTGATGGAGCAATGTGATATGGACGTGGCAACAAATGAAAATCCGAAGAGACCGATAAAACGGAGAACTAGAGAGGAGAACGATACAGAATGGACATTAGTACAAAATAAGGAGAAGAAGATCAAAGAAAGTAGTGTTGAGGTTTACATTTCCTCTAAAGAAAAGCTACCAAGACAATTAGCCCTTGCAAGATTATTTAAAAATAAAGGTATCAAAGACATATCGAAGGTAAAATACATCAATAATTACAAGGTTCGTGTTGATTTTACAAATGAGTTGAGCGCAATTAAGCTAGAAACGTGTAAAGATCTTATAGATATGGACTGGAGATTTAGTAGACCAGATATCAAAACCTATTCTTACGGTGTCATCAAAGATGTGGATCTCGACCTAGCTGAAGATGACCTTAAGAGTTGTATAACTTGCCCTGAGAACTTTGAGTTGGTTTCAGCGCAACGACTAAAGAGGCGTAATATGAATGAGTCGCCAGAAGACTTATGGATTATGAGTGAAGCAGTTCGGTTGTGTTTCAAAGGAGAATTGTTACCAGCATATATTTACGCAGATGGTTTAAGGATTAAGGTGGATCCATTTGTATTCCCCGTGTCGCAATGCTCACGTTGTTGGAAGTTCGGACATACAGCAAGAATGTGCCCAACCAAGAATACATTGTGCCCAAAATGTGGTAGTAATCACCCAAATTGCGACATACAAAGGTTCAAATGCTTAAACTGTAGCGGACAACACATGGCGTTATCTAAAATTTGCCCTGCATATTTAAAAGAAAAGAGACTTAAAGACTTAAAGAGCTCATGGCTGAGTTTAATTGTACTTATAGGAAGGCCTTATCGTTATATGTAGCACCTTCTCCACACAGAGATCAGACGGAACCTATTAGCGTTACAAACATGCCTAATTTATTTCCTCCACTGCATAATAACATCGAGTCCACAGAGAGATCAAGCTCACCTACATTTGCAGAGGTTGTCAAAACTGAGGCGATTGTTCATAGTTCACCCACTACAAAAAAGCAAAAATCTACTAAAACACATGGAAAGACAAGGGGTGCTAAAGAAGACGATTGGACCCATTGGTTACCAACGGAGGAGGAAATGGAAGATTTGAAGGAATCAAGAAATCGCGATGGCCCCGAGGTGTCTCAAAAGAGAGAAGTGCATTTTGATGAACTTTTAGTTAGACTAAAGGAGATCGTATTTTTGAAGAGACGTACTGTAGGGGAAAAAATTAAAATGGCGGTTCAATGTTGTGTAGAATGGTTGATTTTAGTGGTTGTTGATAACGTGTCGGATTGGCGTACGATGAAGAAATTGTTTGAATTATTTAATGGATAACAAAAAAACTAGTATTAAACTAAACATTCTACAATGGAATGCACAAAGCGTAAAACCTAAAATGATTTTATTAGAACAACTGTTGAATCAAGAACATATACACATTGCGGCGATAAGTGAGACATGGCTGGATACAGAAAATCACATGAGGCTGAGCAACTACACAATCTATCGTAAAGACAGGTTTGATGGTTACGGAGGGGTTGCAATTCTTACCCACAAGTCAATAAAATCTCAAATGTATGAAGTCCAAATCAGTAATCAAGGTATAGAATTAGTTTGCGTAAAAGTATTTAACTGTGGCGTTATTAAAAATATTATTTCTGTTTATTGTCCCCCGTCGATCAGAACTTCTCAAAATGATTGGGATGCTTTACTTACTATTTTTACTAAAAATACTATTATTCTCGGAGATTTTAATGGACACCATACTAATTGGTCACATAAAACGGATACCAGGGGTGTTCAAATTTTTGAAGCATTAATGGACAATCATTTTATTACTTTAAATAATGGTAGCCCAACCCGAATAAAAATGGTTAACTTGGAATGTCAAAAGACCGCACCCGACATTTCGTTGATATCATCTGATATAGCCTTGATGTTCGACTGGTCCGTCATGAACGAGACATTAGGCAGTGATCATAGGGCTATTAAAATTACTTCAAATATTCAGTCTAGTACTTCACCAATATTCCGTAGAAATTACAAAAATGCTGACTGGACTTCATACAGTAAGCTACTCGATACCCTTTTTTTAGAATTTACATTCTCCGGAGACTTACAGAGTGATTATGACAGATTCATTGATTATTTAAACTTGGCTGCCGATGTTTGTATCCCTTCAGTCAAGATAAACCTAAATCCAGACAGTAAATTTTTACCTAAACCTTATTGGGAGCCTAATTTGTCTAAATGTGTAGCTGAGCGTCGATTAGCGTTATCTAAATTCAGACGTAATCCAAACCCTCAAAATTACGAAACATTGCAAAATAAGATTGGCGAATCCCAGAAAATGATTCGGATAGCTAAAGGTAAAGGGTTTTGCAACTTTTGTTCTTCATTAGATTATACTACATCTCAATCTACCGTATGGCAGAAAATGAAGTGGTTGAAGGGACACAAATATTCAACACAGTACGTGGATAAACACAAAGCCACTGATCTGCTTCTTAGTTTAACGCCGGACTTTGTATCCCCGTGCGACCTGACTTTTGACATGAATAACTCTGAGCTTGATGTTGTTGTTACCCCCTCAGAATTTCATAAATGTGTCCGATCTAAAGATACCGCACCTGGAGGCGACAATATTTCTTACTCCATGATCAAGAGGTTACCACATAATGGTAAAAAGATATTGATTCAACTGTTTAATAAGATTTTCATTTCGGGTTTTGTTCCTAAACAATGGCGCGATATTATAATTGTGCCCATTCCTAAACCGGGACGAGACTCCCAAAGTTTATCATCTTTTCGTCCTATTTCAATGATATCATGCGTTTGTAAAGTTTTTCATAACATTTTAATGAACAGATTAGAGTGGTTCATCGAAAAACATAACTTTTTATCAAATAACACTACAGGTTTTAGAAAATGTCGATCAACTATAGATAATTTATCCGTTTTAGTATCTCGCATTCAAATTGGTTTTTCTAAAAAACTTATTACGGTGGCTGTTTTCATAGATATTAACAACGCATATAACTATGTAGACGTACAAGGTCTATTGAAAGTCATGCAACGAATTGGTGTAGGGTCCAGGATATGTAGTTACATCTGGAACTTTCTCAAGCTGAGAAATCTTAAAATTACAGTAGGTAATAATGTCATTAGTCGTACGTCCGGTCGGGGATTGGCACAAGGCGATCCATTGTCACCCTTACTTTTTAATATAGCAACCATGGACGTATGTCGTAACAGTGGGGACGTGTTTCTGTCGCAGTATGCGGACGATTTTGTGTTGTATACCACTTGCAGTGATGTCTCATCGGCCCAACAACGTCTACAACCCGCTTTAAATAAAATGACTAAACTCCTTTTGAATTTGGGTCTTGAAATATCCCCTCTGAAAAGCAGTGTCTGTATTTTTAAGAACGGGGTTGCAAGAGAGAACGTTACTATAAAAATTAATGAGGTATCGCTGCCGGTGGTACACAATGTAAAATATTTGGGGACTTGGCTTGACCGATCACTTAGATGGGCTAAGCATATTAATGAGACTCGAGAAAAGGTGTTAAAATTAGTTAATATTTTTAAAATTCTTTCTGGATCTGGATGGGGAGTGCATCCCAAACATCTGAGGCGGTTGTACATCTCAACTATTCGGAGTAGAATCGATTACGCTTGTTTCCTTTATGATAGTAGCTGTGAAACTCACCTTAGTAAATTAGACAGGGTCCAAAACGTTTGCATGAGGGTTATCGGTGGCTTTATTAGAACCACGGCTATTCACGTTATGGAAAATGAACTATACCTGCAACCGTTGAAGTTTCGCAGGTACTATCTAGCGGGTAAATTTTGGCTCAAAATAAAATCATACGCTGATAATAATATTATTGCTGTGTTAGAGGAACTACAAGCACACTGTCAACATCCACACTGGAAAAGAAAGATACCGTTGTTGGTCAGAATTCATGAGTCTCTTGATTTGCTACCTGTCTATACGAGCCCAAAGCTTGAAATGTTTTCATTGGAGACTTGGGTTCACAGGATTGATCTGTCTCAGGTCATATTTCCTAGATTGGGTTTGGTTGCGACTAAAAAGCACTATCAAATTGCTAAACTCAGTGAGATATGTACCATATTTTTAAATAAGACGTACTCGGGATTCTACAAAATATACACAGATGGATCCAAAGATAAAATAGGTTCGGGAGCAGCATTTTTCGATCCACAAACTAAAACTGCAGTGCAATTAAAGGTAAACTCAAAATGCAATATAATGTGTACCGAACTTGTGGCAATAGATGAAGCATTATCTTACATTGACTCACTTGAAAGTGGCAATTATGTTATTTTGAGTGATTCGAGAAGCGCTCTTCAACATTTGGCTCGGTATACCTCGAGTTTTCGGGGTACTCCGATTGCCTACAGCGTGATCAAATCTATCTGTAAACTTATTTCTAAGAACAAGAATATTGTACTGCAATGGATACCAGCTCATGTTGGCTTGGAACATAATGAAGTAGTGGATCGATTGGCGAAAGATGCTTGTGATGATGGGTTGGTTTGTCCACTCTTTCCCGTGCACAGTGATTTTTTGTGTGTAGTTAAAGAAGAATGCGCTAAAATGTGGCACGAACACTTCGATCAGAGGTCACTGAGTAAGGGAATCTGGTATCGGACGATCCAGCCCACACTTTCTCGTGGTTCATGGTTTGACCAGGCAAACATGAGTCGGCCGGAAATTGTAATGGCTCTTCGACTTCGATCGGGACACATTCCAATGAACAGTTTTGCATTTCTCATGGGTAAAGTTGCGTCACCAAATTGTCCGGAGTGTAATATAGTGGAAGACACTTACCATATACTGATGGAATGCGTCCGGAACGAGGCCGAAAGAGTGATATTGTTATCCAAGTCACTGGATGTTGGAAGGTGTAATAGCATTCTTGCATCCCCATTGTCAAAGGATGCAAGACTCTTATATATGTTAGCAAAAATAGGATTTAGATCATAAGGAATACTTAATTGTCTGTACCGATGAGGGTGGCATAATCAATTTGTGATTAAACTCTCTATAAATAAATTAGAATAAAAAATAAAAAAAAATTGACCTCTCTACAGATTTATTATAAGTATAGATAGAAGATATGGGAATTCCATTGAGTTCTTAATACATGTAATCATATGGTAATATAAAATAGGCATGTAATTCCATGGTTGTGACAGCTCTACAATCAAAATCAAAAGTCGTTTATTCAAACTAGGCTGAGAATCACTTTTCGAACGTCAAAATTACAAAAGACAGTCCCCCCAAAACGCCCGCCCTTCATCACTTCCTAGTGCTTTCACTGGGGAGAAGAAGTGGCGCAACAAACTCCCCAGCAGCACAGTTGTCTGTTCAGTTAGAAAATACTTGATTGTATACAATACTAAGTATGCAAAGTAATTGACGTTACAGGACACAGAACATTAAATTAAATTATTTGCCATATGTCAGCTTTGCTAGATCTCATCATCGCGCGATCGTATTTCCTTGGTGATCTGTAGATATCTATTTATAAAAGTGAAACTCGTGTTCTGAAAGCATAGTAAATACATACAATTTCGAAGAGTTTAAAACATTAAAATTAGTAAGGATTGTAAAATATTTGCGGCTGGCAGTGCTCCGTATGCGATCGTCAAAACAAAATTGACAATCCTTTTGTTTTGACCTCAACAAGCGCCCCTTTTAGGGAGCGGTACCTACCGCTCCATGTAGTCTCCTTTGCTAAAATAATTAGGTAATTATTTGGTGAAACTACATGGTGTCACTTCTATACGGAATTGTTAGTCTATGGTTCTACGTAAATAGGAACCTACTCCCGACATCTGCAATCGGCTAGGTGGAAAGAGGACTACCACAGTCAGGAGAATGTCTACAGTACTTTTATTGACACCTAGGCAATATACATAATAAAATATTTAAATTCATTAATTCACTCACTAATAGACAACACACAGCCTAAATCGCTGGGTATATGCTTCTAGCATGCATTTTGCACTAGAGTTCCATATATAATGTAGAGACGACAATATGACAACACGTGAAAACAAAAAAAAAACACTACAAACTGAAAAAAACTTTAATTTCGGAAGTCGGTGGCAATAAACTAAACAAAGACACCGACTTCCGAAATTAAAGTTATTTTCTACTTTGTAGTGTTTTTTTGGAAGTCGGTTTTTATTTTTTCCTCTCTGTTTTCTTAGTTTCTGTCATGGTCTGGCAGTTTGAGTAATTTATGTGGCCTTCCCAAATGTCCTTTCTTTGGTATTGTTCGTCGAATCGTTGAGCTCCTTAAGTTTGAGTTGAGCTGCACGATTACTGATAAATGCGTGCACTGACTGGACAGGTCGACTCAATCTGTAATTCTTTCCTCAAAAAACCATTTCAAACATCGATCTACATGGTCTTCACATGATCTGACCAAGATTATGTCTGGACTTTAAAAGAGACTGTGATCTCTGAGTTTGTTTCGGCCTTTCTTTTCAGAGTAGTCAGATAGGAAACGCCGACCTCATCTAGTTTTTAAAATATGATTGACGTGTAGAAGTGTTTGTACAAAGCTACTTACAGAAATAAAATCATTTAAACTGTTACCATGGATTCAGTAATTTAATCTTAACTCTACTGCGTTGAAATTTACCGTTAGTTTTTTTTATTTTTTTATTGCTGTTCCGCACATTATGACCCCTCCTGATCAGAAAGTCTAAGTAGCTAAATGTCGAATAGTGCGAAACGTCTAATGAGCAAGTAAGTCTAATTAGCAAAATGTCCATGTAACAAAACGTCCAATATCTGAGGGGCAATTCTCGTAATTTTAAGAACGTTATCAGTCTGATCTCAGTCTCAATCTGTCAAACATACCTCTAATTTCCCTACATTTTGACAAGTTTTTGACATTTGTTTTACGCTGAGATGAGACTGCGACTAGATTTTGAACGTTTTAAATTACAAGAATTGGCCTTCAGATGGTGTGTATAGCAGAACATCTATTTAGCAAAGAGTCGTTTTTAAAATGTGTACACTCATGATAGAAAGTAAAAATCATTTGTAAATTACATTAAATGACCTCGTAGGCATTGCGCTTTTCTATAAAACAGCGCGACTCCATGACCGGACTTTTTTTAATGTTCGCTTTATATGTAGGTAGATTTACAACGAATCTCACCCAGTACACAAAGTTCATTTACATTTTAGTTATATTATAGGTCTGTTTAAGTAACAATATAATTTTATCAATGACTAGCTTCTGCCCACGACTTCGTCCGCGTAAATTTTTTTTGTTTCCCCGACCCACCCCGTCGCAACGTGTCGCCGGCCTGCGCTATTACTTCGTTTTCGCTTGGCGAAAATTTCAGACTTTTTTCTTTTTGCTCAACTCCTAAGGGTCCTAGCGTCAAGTTTAATAGAATATAGCCTTCCTCAAGAACTGGGCTATCAAACGCAAAAATATTTTTATTATATGCGACCAATACTTCCAGAGATTTAGACCTTTCAAACCGTGTTTCAAGCAAACAAACTCTTCAGCTTTATTATTAGTATTATTTTAAAACTATGATATCTCCTAAGATATACATTGAAATCAAATGATGTCAGAGGCAATTTTGTTCAAAATTAAATACATGTGATGAATAACGTATTTATTTGGATAAGGATTACTCGTAATACCATGTTTATAAAAACACCTTCGCAAATAATGCATTATTTTAGAACAAATTTGGTTAGCATAAAAGAGGTTATAGTGAGCTAACTTTAAAAGATAGACATATCCTGTCGCGGACTTTTTTTTTAAACTTTTAAAGGGGAACAATTCTGTCATATATGATTTTTGCGAAACTTTAACCGTTTACGCAGCACACGCAGCGGAAGCTCTCAATAGGAAAAAAATCCCCCGATTTTGAAACATTCTTCATTGGTGCTCCGCTCCTATAGGTTTTAGCGTGATGATATATAGCCTATAGCCTTCCTCGATGAATGGACTATCTAACACTGAAAGAGTTTTTCAAATCGGACCAGCAGTTCTTGAGATTAGCGCGTTCAAACAAACAAACAAACAAACAAACTCTTCAGCTTTATAATATTAGTATAGATGTACTTTGTTACAATCTTAAAATAGTTTAATATGTGTTATAAAGTGTGTTTGTGTCTAATCATCGCGCTGAACAGTACAATATTTAATTAACGTAAGTAATATGATACCTCTGATTTATAACAAGAACTATTTTTTTTACATTACATAATATGTATACGTAAATGTTTTATAAAGGCGCCATAGTCTGCACAAAAAACCCAATCTTAGATTGAATGCTTTTAGAATAAGATCCGAATGTCATTTTATCTATTAAGTTTATGTTTAAATAAAGAAATTTCAAAATCAAATCAATCTATGAAACAGCAGATTTTATTTCGATAACCGACGAAAACTTTCCACGCTAGGGGTGTAGAATAATGTGGTGAATTCAGTCCAATCCAATATTCCAGTGGGTGCATATTTACAGTATGCACCCCACTGGAATATTGGGTTAATATTATTTTGATTCATCATCATCATCTGCCTAGCCTTTTCCCAACTATGTTGGGGTCGGCTTCCAGTCTAGCCAGATGCAGCTGAATACCAGTATTTTATATGGAGCGACTTCCTATCTGACCTTCACAACCCAGTTACTGGGTAATACGATACCCCTTGGTAAGACTGGTTAATATTTTTTTTCATTATATTAAAAAAAAATTAAGAATTTTTTTCTTTTCATAATTCTAAGAAGCAAATAAAATAATTATACATTTACAAGTTAATCTTTTCCAAGAATAAAAAGTTAGAATTTATTGAAAAGAAGTCATGCCAGTGTAACCAACCTACATAATTGTAACTAATCTAGCTTTTACCCGCGACTTCGTCCGCGTGACATTTCTTGTTCCCCGACCCACCCCGTCGCATCGCGTCACCTGCCCGCCCTATAACTTCGTTTACGATTAGCATTCTTTCACACAATTTTTTGCTTTTGATCGGCTCCTAAGGGACCAAGTGTGATGCTAAGCCTAGCGTAACCTTCCTCAAGAACTGGGCTATCAAATACAAAAATATTTTTTCAAATCCATCTAGTAGTTCTAGAGATTAGCGCATTCAAACTTGAACAACTTTATTATAAGTATAGATGTTGATCATATTAAAAATCAATGAGAGCAGTTTCGACAAATGGCAGACCATTTCGTCTAATGTTAGCAATTCGTCTAAATCGGTTCAGTCGTTTGGGTGATGTGAGGCTATAATATGTTAGTTATACGTCAGGCTTCTGACGATCCGTAACGAATGTCAAATCCACGTGCTTTACGATGCCGGGAGGGGTTTTAGTATGTAAAGTAAGCCACACATCCACGGACCAACCGCGGTAAGCGTAGCTTAACCTGATCGATCGACCTTTACGGCTGTTATTACTTAGCTACAGCTTAAAGATGGCTGACGACCGAAGAGCAAAAAAATAGAAAATATTGTTGGTAAGCAGATTATCGTTTTATTGGCAAGCGTAACTCGAAAAGTAATTAAAACATAATACTGGCTTGAGGCGTATATAGTAATTTGTACGTTAATAGTACGAAGAACTAAGGATAATTTCCTCACGGAAAGCATTCTGATTTTACAGTTAGTTCTTTTCCTGCTACAGAACCTTCAAAAATCACAAGTCATATTTTATTCAAATTAGGTTGAGAATCAGCACTTTTCGAACGTTGAAATGACATAGAAGAATCGCCCAAAACGCCCGCCCTTCACCACTTCCTAGTGCTCTCGCTGGGAAGAAGTGGCGCAACAAACTCCCCAGCAGCACAGAAGAAAAATTACTTCGATTTTTAGCATAACACAGTGTTCCATTACATTCCATATACATTTACACAACTTTCTCCCTTTCAATTACCTATAACTTCTACATTCACATTAATTACTAGCTTCTGCCCGCAACTTCTGCATGAAATTTGTTGTCCCCCACCCACGCCGTCGCATCGCATCGCCTGCGCGCACTATTACTTCGTTTTTGGTTAGCGTTTGTTCTGACTGTTTTTCGTTTTGCTTAGCTCCTAAGGATCATAGCGTCATGTTATATAGTATATAGCCTTTCTCAAGAATTGGGCTATCAAATACAAAAATATTTTTTTCAAATCTGATTGATAGTTCAGGAGATTATTTCCTACATCATCATCATCATTATCATCAGCCGGAAGACGTCAATCCCCCACTTGCATCCATCGGTTACAACCAAAAAAAACGTTTTATAATATTTATTAGTATAGAAGTATATTATACTATCTTTTCAGCAATAAACCGACAAAGTCGTCCATTGCGACAGAGATATCACTCAGTGCTGACGTCACAATCTTCAGCGGGACATTTTTTTCCAAACACTCTTAAATTACATTCCCAATCCTATTAGGGCGGCATGTACAATACCAGTAAAGAGATAAATCAGAAGGCCAATCTCGTAATTTAAAACGTTTAAAATCTAGTCGCAGTCTCATCTCGGCGACAAACAAATGTCAAAATTTTGACATTTGTTTGTCGCCGAGATTGAGATTGAGATCAGACTGTGAACGTTCTTAAAAATTACGAGGATTGCCCCCGTGAATGAATGTCAACGTTCGACTGGGGCCAAAAAAAAAGTTCACATCAAACCTTTCAATTCATTAATTATTATGGGGATAATCGATAATACAACAACTTGAAGCACGATAACTTTCTAAAAAATGCAATGAATATGCTTTTTTCTCGCATATAATAACAGACTGTTCCATTATTTATATGTAGTAAAAATATAATAAAATAGTAAGATACAACTTTTGTCCGTTTGTTTGTATGTACCAGATTGGCGCAAAAACGGCTGAATGGATTTTAATGAAATTTTCCACACAGATTGTTTATAACCTGGATTAACAGATAAGGTACTTTTAATCCCGGTAGTAAGTTCCTATGGGATATTTTCCGAAGTCCACGCGGGTGAAACCACGAGGCAAAGGCTAGTTTATAGTAAATGTATGTCTTTGAGCAATGTATAAATCGTGTGATTAAAGTTTAAACAGTTAAAATTATTTAAAAGTTGACGCTGCATTTTTTTTAATTATTTATTTATTTATTTGCACAATTTATCACTACTTACTTTACTGTTTTACTGTTGACATTACACTAAGTAAGGCCGCCAGTGACAGTCACAATACCCACTATAAACAAAAAAACAAAAAAGTAAACAAAAGAAAAGTAAAGTACTTAAGTACTTACTTTCTTTTTCGGTTTACTTTAAGTAATTAAAGTAACACGAATAAGAAAGCTTTTTTTTATAGTACAGAGGCCAGCACATCAAGCTACCCCTATCTGTCAGATTTTCCCAATTGAATATGAACCTTATGCCTTTGTGCTAAAGTTGAAAATCTATCAAAGAAATTTGACAGATTGGGGTAGGGTGACCTGCTGGCGTCTGTACCAGTACTGGTAAAAAAAGCGTTCATTTTCGGTTTTCGGGCGAGTATGCAAATCATGCCGAATTTCGTTTGCGTTGTCGGCCGACAAAAAATCCATTTTCGGTCAGTCTCCATCAATGTGCAAGAGGGACAGTCATCTAGCTAGCATTGCTTGACTTTAGACTTCACGAATTGACAAACCCAGTAGGAATTATCATCTACGCTGTAATCATGAACTAGACAAGAAGCGCCAATTACGCAAAACTCACCGCCATATAAAATTAATAATTTTAAAATTTATTTATTTAGATTTAATTCATATACAAAATATACAATGATGCTGACCACCTCTTTTGTAGTGGTGTGACCGGATTTTCAACACCAAATTTGGTTTTACAAGACATCAGAGCTCACGAAAGGAATTAAAATACTCTGGGTCGTTATCGCCGGATACGATGAAGAGGGTTATATAATACTAGCTGTTGCCCGCCACTTCGTTTGCGATCCAGGACATAAAATAAACTATGTCCTTCTCCAGGTCCCAGGCTGCCTATCTGTGAAATTGTATCCAAATTCGCTCAGCCATTTTAGCATGTAAGCGTAACAAACAAACTAACAAAAGTTAGGATAACCATGACCACAATCTCAATGACTACTTTTTATGGTTCTTCGGTATCTCTCTGTTCTATTAGACCACAGTGCCAACTTGATTGTCCCTCGTGCCTAATGAGGGGTTTAATCTCTGTCCTCTTGGCAATGTTCCTCTCCCACTGTTTCTACTGGAATCCCAGCGTTTTTGTGACTATGTTATCACTCACTCGTGTCGTATATAGGGCTCTTGTGTAACTTGCCGCAAATAAGTGATTCTTGGCGGCAGTTATGTGAGATTTATGCTCAAGGAATTCTGTATGTCAAGCTCAAATTGAGTAGTAAATAGTAAGTAACATCTGACAGTCACGCGTTATAGGCACGATTCCGGATGACAGCGATGCGGGCGAGTACTTCGACGCCTAAGTGTCCTTTTGTTTTTGGTTTTTTTTTGTGTAGTTAGTCATTTAATTTAGTAACTAGAATATTAATAATTATAACTATTCATATTCATATTAATTTATTTGCGTTCCACAAGATTAAAACAAGATGTTGACAAAATGCTTAGAGCTAAGACCCGTTGTAGACCCTGTCAGGGCACAGTAATATATTATTGTTTGATACATAATACTTAAAGTTAAAAATCTAAATTAAAATCAAAAAGTAGAAACTAAAATTAAAATAAAACTATACATGAAAACTAAAAAATTACATTCGCATAAAAAGTTAAAAACAATAACAAAAATAATTTATTATCCTAAATGGCTGCGCCCAGTTTTACCCGCATAAGTCTCTATCTCGTAGGAATATCAGGATGAGTAGACACGGTATACTTTTATCCTGTGTCCTTATTCAGATCATGGTCTACCCTTGTGCCAAAATTCAAATCCATTCGGCCGTTTTAGCGTGAAAGTGTAACAAACAACTATACAAATATCAAATATTTTCTCTTTATAATATTAGTTTAAATAAAATCAACTATTTATTGTCTCACTGCAGAAGAATGGTGTCTTCTTATAGTGAGAATAACAAGCATTTCAAACTAGTATTTTTAGCGAAAAGTTTATCATTTTACGCTTTTAAAATTTGTAACGTGACGACGTCCACGGAAATACGTGCACGTTATAACGTTATCGTGGACGGGAATTTAAAAGCGTCTTCATATATTTCCATACATTTTACTTCCCAGAATTATCATAATACCGTGACGTTCACCATTATATCGTCACATTAGAAATGTCAAAAACGCACAATAAACATTTCTACGTTTTACATGAAAATTGCGACACATTTATACAACCCAATAAATCAGCGCAAACCTTTTGAAAAAAAGTAGACTGACATCAAACGCTTCCCAATAACTCGAACTTCCTAAGAGCTATAACGGAAGAGTAAAACATCTTCTCAGACTGACACGAATAAGAAATTTCGCCCCATTATTCTTCACAAATCACATTTATGAATGAAGTAACAATAAAAGTTTTAGTCGTTACAAAGAGCGCCATAAAAAGAGCGAAAGACCATTCAAGTAATCCAAGTGTAGTTAATTCCGTTTTATTCCCTAGGGAATAATCATGTCCTGTTGACGTTAAAGAATGTGCTGGACATTAAGAATTAGAGCCATTTAGGGTCTCCTATCAAAGGCCCTGTTCACGTCTTTGAGCGATGTGACTTAGGTCAAGCCACAAGCACGCGCGTCATTTGTTTCAGTCCATCGCGCGTCATGTATTCTTTCATTTCTTTTCTTTGCAGTCACCGTCGAAAAACAAATGTCGCTTGAGCGTGTACCTAACTCGTGACCACGGGGTAAGGGTATGAACTCATCTGTAAAGACGCGACATACGCGCGGGCAGCACGCGGCTTTTCCGCGACTCTGCGATGACTTGCTATTTTGCGGCAAAACTTGTATGTAAGTATTACGTTAAATGCACTTGCTGGCTGGCGCTCTAATCTCGTGGGTATCATTCAGTGCAGCAGCAGACTTGCATTTTGCTTCCACGTTTATTACACGTAGGTACTTTAACTAAAGTAGCTCTTTACCGAGATCTATGTTTCCGATAATTACAATCTAGAAATCCTCAAAGTCCATATTACATCTTGTTAGCGAGCATTTTTTGTAGATATTTTAACAGAATGCAAACTGATTTCATAATGTCGATGTATAGGAAAGTTCATCCCCTAAATACACTTGTGAATTTTCCGCTAATACCTATAAGACCTTCGGCACACATACATATGTACGCAACCTAAGGGAACATTACGTAAGGTCGTCCTTACAACACATCCATCACGATGAGGACAGCACTCGCCGGGTTTCCCGCCGAAAAAATATTGATAATGTCTCCCGAGACCCGATCGCAGTGCCAAGGACATATGACGCCCTGGTACTCGACAGCAAAATTGGATAAACTGTCCCTAGTATGGTCGACGGAGGTTTTAACACAATGCGGATTTTTTGTTGCCATGCCAACATTGCCAACGTTTATAAAAACACTTTATTGCAACGCTTTATGATCATAAATTAAGTTAAAATTAAGACAAATGTACAGAGAGGTAATTTCCAAAGTAAAACAGATTTAAAATACTCTAAAGCTGTGCCAAATTGCATTTTGTTCCTCAAGCGGAACACACTCGAGAACTGCTACCGCTGCCGAAAAGTTTGGATTAAAATATATCTGCTGAAGTTTCTTATCTCCTAGTCATTGTTTAGACCGCCTCTAGTTTTTACGGTTATTTACTATCGCAGTGAAGATGTTAAACTCACTTGAACGGCTGCAAAGTAACCAAATTCAATTTACAGTCAATTTAAGCGACTACAGCCCAAAGGCTTGTGTATAAAACCTAAAGCTGAAGCCCCAGGAATAACCAGAATATTTTTAACGTGCAAAAAATTGGAGAAATGTAAATATAGTTTATGGCGTGGATGAGTATAATAAGACACATTCATTCAGCCGAAAGATGCCCGCCATTATTACCTAAGCACCGCCATTTAGGCCGGTTCTGTGCTTCCTGCATCCAACGGATTTCTGCGGCCTTCACAAGGTCATCCGTCCACCTTGGTCCCACTTCCAACGCTACGTCTTCCGATTCCTACTGTTCTGCGAGCAACATTAGCCCACTGCCACTTCAGTTTAGCAATTCTTGAGGCTACGTCAGTTACCTTGGTTCTCCTGATAACATAGGACAAAAACAAACCAAATGAAATTTAAAAACAAAAATGAAACTACACTGATACAACATGATTAAACTAAACTGAGATCAAGCGTGAAGTAATCGAATATTGCAGTAAAACAGGGTTTCATTGTAAATGGACTTGGCCTACACTGATATTCCCTCCCTTCATCTGAGCAATAACACAAAACGAAGGACGAGAAATAAATATCACAGAATATCCCAAAAAAAGTCTCATCTAGGCCGAAATTGTGAGCGCCGAGGGCGACTCACATTTAGGCATTCTAATAAACGTAATTTCTACGGAAAACACCAATAAAAACTTTATTAGATGGTTGCTATATACTGGTATTAACTTTTATTATGTTGGAAATGTTTATTTAATTATTTTATGAAAATGGCTCAAATTAATTTCTGGAATTATTGACTCGATACATTATACGATACAATAGAAAATCAACTGTGTCTCATTAGCCGGGCTTGACTGATTAATTTAACTAAACTCTTTTGTATCATAAAAACTAGCCCATAGCTTAATCGTTATTTTGCAGAAATGTTTACTGAATTTTTTTTTATATTTCTAGGTATGTAATGTATTTGTAGGTTAATGGCAACCTGCATTGTTGTCTCTCCTTCTCCCTTTAAAATACATCCAAATGTAGTCTTTAAAAGATCGTTTTTATCGATAAGAACTGTCCATTGTACCTACGTAAAAATTCTACATTTGCATCTGTCATTTATATGGTGTATCTGTATAATAATCATAATCGTTTATTTGCTGAGAAAGTAGGTACATAAAATAAAGGTGTTAAAAACTGTGATCCCTGTACAATGTACCTTAAATTAGGCATATTTAACATTGAAAATATTTTTTACTAAAAAATTTCAGTCAAGTTAAAGTTGACAATTTTTTTATAGAATTTAAACCAAGCATTAAAACAATAAGGAACCAGACAATGGCCCCGATTCTGTTGTTCACAAACTAAACTAAATTTAAGTTCAGTGCATGTTTTTATTTATATTTCAATATGAAAAGGACAGAAGATAAATATTAGTTTAGTCCTGTCAAATTAGATAATCTATAGACAAGTTTAGACGTGATTAAAAAATTGCCTACTAAAAATACGTCAATTTACGTCTGGCGTTGACTAATTTGACAGGACTAAACTAATATTTATCTTCTGTCCTTTTTATATTTAAATAGAAAGAAAAAGATACTCTGAACTTAAATCTAGTTTAGTTTGTGAACAACAGAATCGGGGCCAATGTCAAATATTAAATCTAAAATATTTATTTATTTATTTATTAAAATTATGCACAAGTAAAAACTGTACAAAGGCAGACTTAATGCCTTGGGCATTTTCTACCAGTCTACCTTAGGGTAATGCAGAGACGATACACATTAGGTATCAACAGAAAACAAATTAGAAGAGAAAAAAAACGAATAACTACAAAAATATAGGATAAATACGTAAATACATACATACAACAAAATATAAAAAAAAAGTTAAGAGAGATAAACAAGAAAATCTACAACAACTTAAATCTGAGACGAATCTGCCTACTTCTTGTGTATGTGTTCTCGAACTTTCACTTTAAATGAGAACCGATTGGTTACCGTCCTGATATTCTGAGGGAGCGCATTCCAATGGAAAACCGCCTGTACAAAGAAAGAAGACTTTATAAAGCCAGAGCGATGAGAAGGACAACAAAGAAGACGATTATTCTCGGACCGAAGATTCTTAGTGAGTCCAGAGCATAAATATTGACAAAGACAAGTCAGATATGAAGAAGAATTGGGTTTGTGAAGAACAGAAAACAGGGTTGTCAAAGCTCTCAACGCTCTGCGCTGCCGGATAGGCAACCACTTTAAAAGCGATCGAGTGTCATTTAAACATTTTTAATTACATAATAACACCTGTCATGTAATAGGGCTGAAAGTTTCTTTTTAACCGACTTCAAAAAAAGGAGGAGGTTATCAAATCGGTAGATTTTTTTTTTCATTAAATATTTGGATTGGATAATGTTTTATAATGTTTGGTACCTGTTTTGTTATAAACTGGATGCGGAAGGCAGAAGGCAGGGTGTTGTGGCGCAGCCTGGGAGAGGCTTATGCCCAGCAGTGGACTGCGATACTAAGTTGATTGATTGATATCGTTACATGCCTCCACCGAAAACACTTTTTCATATCGAAAACACTTTCTTTAAGGTGAATGGGAAATAGTAGACCACGAAATTCAAATTTTATTACATTTTTTGCAATTTGCAGGTCATTATCAGGTTGTATCTTGATCAAAATTTGATTCGCGACTATGACAGGTACGTATCTAAAGAATTATAATCATTAGAATCATTAATACATCTTCCTAAGTGAGATTTGTACCACAAACACTTTTCCATGAGAGATTTCTTCTTGAGATTTTTTCTTTCTTGTACAAATCTAAGTTAGGAAGATGTATTAATGATTCTAATTATTATAATTCTTTAGATACGTACCTGTTATAGTCGCGAATCAAATTTTGATCAAGATACAACCTGAAACAGACCTGCAAATTGCAAAAAACGTAAAAAAAATTGAATTTCGCGGTAACCACTGCGCAATCACCTTAAGTAAAGCTTTTGTAGCTACCATTTTGTAATAGGTTCTTATATTGGCTTCTGACAGGCCCTTTCTTTTCTATAGTTTCTGACACTGTTAGAAAGTAATCTTTATTATAAAGAGTATTCTATTCTATTTCAAAGTAATTCCTGAAAAAGATAGCGCGGCATTGCATTGGGTGTTGTGTACTGCCGGTTTCGTGGCCGGCTACATGACACCAGTCAGCGAAACACGACGCAGACAATTCGTGTGTGTTAGTTTTTTAGTGCAATTATGAAGGTGTACCTATGTATTTATAGTATTTTTAAGTTATATTATTATTGTATCGTATGTGTTTATATGGGCCCTGTTGCCCGAAATAAATAGATAAATAAATAAATAAATTGCTCACCTCCTACCAAAACGCGACGACGTTAACTTTTTCTCATTTAGAATTTACTAAAACAGTTTCTAAGTGCCTACATTATTTTTAAGTCTAACATATTTTAAAAGTACTAATAAACTTTATTACTCCCCACAGTATAGTTGTTTAGCACTGAAAATCCGAAATTACCTTTAAAACTAGTACGAAAAGAGCATATCAAAGGCAAAACAGCGGTAACATGAGCTCGACTATTCAAGAAAATTCGAGTGCATTTGTTTTTAGATCGTTAGAGAACTAGTTCGTGTGGGAATAGAGTAAATTTGTACCTAACAGTGCTCAGATTACAATCCGGGACTAATGTTTAGAATTGTAATGTTTTATACCCACACTAGCGGTCCGTCCCGGCTTCGCACGGGTGGACATATATTTTTTAAACATTTGATTTTTTCTTGTAATTGAAAAAAACTATATTAATTAGTGATAATGTAGCATTCAAATGGTGAAAGAATTTTTAAAATCGGTCCAGTACTTTTTGAGCTAATTCGTTACAAACATACATACAAATCTTTCCTCTTTATAATATTAGTATAGATATTAGTATAGAAGTATACATTAGTATAGATAATATTAGTATAGATAATAACATTAAACGTTACGTTTAAACATTTCGTATTTATGACCAAGACTACAGAACCAACGCTACGCTCTTAAAAATGCGATAGAGTTATTGTAACTTATACATATTTGTAATTTCTGTGTTACGCAATTTTTTCAATAACAGTTTTGTAGGGTTATCCGGAAAAAACCCATGTGGTATGTAATGTTTAGGGGTCCGTACTCAAAGGGTGCCAACGGAACCCTATTACGAAGCCTCCGCTGTCTGTCCGACTGTCTGTCAGTGGGCTGTATCTTATAAACCGTAATAGGTAGACAGTGTGTTAATTTTTATTGCCACTATAATAACAAATAATAAAAATTAAATCTATACTAATATTTAAAAAAAAAAAATTAAAAAAAAATAATTAAAATAATGAGGAAATATTTGAATGTATGTTTGTAACGAATTGGCTCAAAAAGTACTGGACCTAGTTTTGATTCCCAGGGCAAAGTGTTATTGGGTTTTTCCATAAGGAATTTCTTAGTAACAGCCCGGAGTTCGGAAGTTGGCGGTGTGATACCCCCGTGCCTCGGAAAGCACTTTAAGCCGTTGGTCCTGCGGCTGATCTCTCTCCGGTCGTGTCGGATTACCGTCCCGTCGGACTATGAGAGATTGCACCTGTGTCTGCGCACGCACTTGTGCTATAATATCTCCCGCGCCGAAGGCTAGTCTCCGTTGAGATTGGCTGCCGTGGCCGAAATACGGTCTGGAAGAATATTATTATTATCCAAAGCAGTGGACGATCGACTTAACGCATTTTTAAATATGTTGGCATACGGTTACATGGCACTCTCGTCAAAACAAATAAGGAATCATAGGCGTGAGGATCTTAGCTAAAAGCTTTGTCTACATCGCCTACGCATAAGTAAACTTTAACGCATATATAAAGGGAATGCCAACCCTTGCAAAACATTCCAACATCGACTTTGGGAACAGTGTCATCTCTCCAAGAATATTTCTTACGAAAATGTTGAAGATCACAGCAATTATTAGCCTCATGTTTGTCGGTGAGTAAAAACATTAATTACATATCTAATGTGGGTGGGCGCAAATAGCACCAATAGCCGGGGGCAAGAACTCTTCCGGGGAAGTACTATCGCCAAAACCCGAATTAAATTATTAAAATATCACGAAGGGATTTTTTCACGCACTGGATTTTCAACGCACTGCTCAGCGCTTGGAGTTGAAAATTAAACAGTGTTTTTTTTTTTGACGCGCTGCGATGCGCTCTGTTGGATTCTCAATGCTCGGCTCATCACCGAGAGTTGAAAATCCAGTGCGTGATAAAATCCCGCCGCGATATTTTACGTCCATGCGAACGTTTGATTATAATAGTTACTCATGGTTAACTAACATACCTACTTCATCAACTAAATATTTGAACGCCATCACGAAATGGCGGACTGTGTAATTGCAGAAATTAAATCCCAATGGGTTGATTTAACTACGATACTTTTTTCCCATGGTATTCTGGCCCATGCATTCGGCCGACTTTTCCACTACTGTTTCTCCGTGTAATATGGGCCGCGGACCAGAGGCCAGTTTCCCCCTAACCCTGAATTTTATATCTAACATCTCTTGTACCTATCACCTTTTTTATGCAAATAAATGATTTTTTTATTACATCTATTCAAAAAGAGCTAAACAGCGTATTCTTCGAAAACAGGGACTAAAATAGCTCTTTAAAATAGCTCCTTTTTTTTAGAATCCTTCGCTCCGCTTTGGATTCAAAGAAACACTCTCGCGTTCAAAAAATATATTTTTGCTCCCTTGGCAAATAATCTACTATTGATTTGATTTCTGTTGCTGAGTATCCTGTTTTCGATTCCCGGGTCGGGCAGTGTTATTGGGTTTTTTAATCTATTAGATAATTTCTCAGTAGCAGGCCGGAGTTTGAATTTGTGCCCTGATAATCGCCATATGCTCACTCCCTATTACATGGAAATCAAACATAACTGTCTAAAAGTGATAGATAGATAGATAAACCATTTATTTGGTGCACACAAAAGTCAGCACAACACACAAAAGTTCAATATTATAAGATTACCTACATGTATATAATATAAAAAACAAGGTGCCGATATTAAAACAAAAGGAAAACATGCATATAGAAATAAAAGTGACATTATGACGAATACTTAAAATCAAATTAATAACGAAACACACACATACACAGTGCGGTGTGCGTCTCAAGGTGAAAGCGGGTGTACTATTGGTTATTTACTTAACACTTCGAAGATCGTGCTTCGGGTGACAGATCTCGGCGATAAGCGTAAGTCCAGGGATGTGTGGCCGGTTTTGAGTTTCATCTCGATGGGTCTCTTGAACGCAAAGAATATCGCAGAGAGTAAACTAACTAACACCACACACTCGCACTAACTGAGTGAGTAACTTCGAAGATTAAAGGCGTCACGTTATGTTACTCGTATACTATGTTATCCTATTCTTGCAGTGAGCTCGGTGTGGTCTTCGTGCGACTCGTGTGGAAGCGAGTGCGCGAGTGCCTGTGGCACGAGGCGCTTCCGAGCGTGTTGTTTCAACTACCTGAGGAAGAAGAGAGGCCCGAACGACTTCAAGGTAGCTTTAAGATACAAACCGACCGAAAACGGAAATCTATATATTTTTGGCCAGTTTCCTACAATACTTTTTGTCAAAAATATTCAATCAGCACATTAAGCTACCCGAAACTGTAAAATTTTCCCAATCAACTTTGAACCTTATGCTTTAGCGATGAAGCTGAAAATCTATTAAAGAAATTTGAGAGATTGTAGTAGCTTGATGTGCTGGCGTCTATGCAGTTTTGACTTCGTTACTATTTTATTATATATAACGATTAAGGATTCTGTCAGGCACAGCAAAATAGCAGAAGAGATACAATTTTAAAATAATTTATTTGTAAATAATATGTAGATATTTTACATTTAATTAACAATACTATAAGTAAGTCTATGTGATATTATCATATCTTGGTATCACCATAGGTATTTTACCTTTTGACAGTCACAAAAAGATAAGTAACCAGGAAAAAAATAGTTTATTAAAAAACCGATGGTTGTTTTCGAATAAAATTTAATTTGATAAATTAACAGTTTGTTGTCTATTACTTAATTAAATTACATTTTAATTGAAAACTTCCATCAGTCTGTTATGCCGTTAAGGGTTGATTGAGGTACAAACATACGAACTTTCTTATTTAATACTACAAGTAGGATTCCCTATTATTTCAAAGGTTTTTGTGACAAGAATTATATTTGAATTTTTCTCATCTTTCTTTCCAGATCTTCACTCTAGGCCAGGATGTTAAAGAAACTCAGTCTAAGTCAAATCCCGTCGCCGTTTCAAACGATCCCATCTCCAGAATTTTGTTAAGCGAAAACTACCCATACTCTTCAGAACTTATGGTTGATAATCACTTGTATTAAACTGCACGTTAGTATAATAACTATGTACTGAACCACTGCATTTTGGACCCTATCAATTTAAGTTCAAAACTCTTTTTACTATAGAAATAATAACTTTACATCATCAGTACTACGGCTAGAAAATTTTAAGGAAGTATAATGCAAAATGGATTATTTTAGTTACCAATAAATATATTTATACATTGTACTTGCGGTATTCAATTTAAAGCCCAGTTTATCAGCTGCACGTAATAAGCTAACACTATAAATACAAACACAGTAATTCTTTGTATTAATGGCAATATCAATAACGAATTATTACCATAGAGAGAATAGTGCAGAAGGTCGACTCTAAACAACGATCAAAAACAGCCGTACGCACACATAGACGCGTACGTCTGACAATTCACGCGGCTTTGTCCGATAATGGCCCCGATTCTGTTGTTCACAAACTAAATTTAAGTTCAGTGCATCTTTTTCTTTCTATTTCAATATGAAAAAGACAGAAGATAAATATTAATTTAGTCCCGTCAAATTAGATAATCCATAGACAAGTAGTTTAGTAAATCGGCTACTAAAAATACGTCAATTTACGCCAGGCGCTGACTAATCTGACAGGACTAAACTAATATTTATCTTCTGTCCTTTTCATAATGAAATCGAAAGAAAAAGATGCACTGAACATAAGTTTAGTTTAGTCTGTGAACAACAGAATCGGGGCCAATTTACGGTAAAATGCCACACGTCTACTAAGAGCAGTGGTGGGCCAGTCGTAACGGCCCTTTTTTTTTCTTGAGGATGGGAAATCATCAAATGACCCCTCCCGCTCTGGGTGGAGCAGAAGGGAGTGTCAGACTCTTACTGACTAAAACCCACCCGTGTTCCTTCCTTAGCCCTTTGTGTTCCGGGGTAGCGGTAACCCTTTCGGACAATCCCGC
This sequence comes from Globia sparganii, assembly GCA_949316385.1. Lineage (NCBI taxonomy): Eukaryota > Metazoa > Arthropoda > Insecta > Lepidoptera > Noctuidae > Globia > Globia sparganii. The sequence goes on along the minus strand of OX438672.1, from coordinate 4,526,339 downwards.
TGCCCCGGCAGGCTTCGGCCCTTTCGGGCCCCTTCCTTACTGCTGACAACTCTTTGAGGCGCGCGTGGAACACGTACGTGCCGTCGACTTAAGAGTTTTAGGTCGTGGGTTCGAACCCAAATAGGCGCCTTACTTTGTGTAAATAATGTCATTACCTCTCAAAGCGGTGAAGGTGACATTGTGAGGAAACCGGCATGTCCTAGATACAAAAGTTCAAAGACAAGTGACAACCCGCGCTGGGCCCACATAACTATGGTCCACTCTGTCTTAGGGAGAGGAGGGCTGTGTCCCAGCTGTGGGAACATTACAGGCTGATTATGAAAATGTAAAACTAATCTATTGACATTAAATTAACTGAGATAATAATAACATTTAGGCTCATTGCAAATGACATAAATTGTAGTAAGTATGAGATTATAATATGAAAATGATAATTTATTTATTTTATTTAGTTTATAAGAATGACATAATGTATAATTATAATTAATAATTTTTAAATTAATCAATATCAACAAATTATATGAATAATGATAGCATGTTAAATTAATTAAAACCTATCGCCTATACATTGCTGTGCCCTAGCAGGGTTCATTGTTTGGAACTATCATAATGTAACAACCTGTAAACAACATGAAATGCAATAAATTAATGATGATGATGATGATTATGATTATGCACACTTATGTAGACGCGTACGTACGGCAATTCACACGGCACTGTACTGAATAGTTTCGGTATTTTGTTTGAAAATTCAAAACATTTCAAACTTACCAAGCTAACCAAATTTAATCATACTATCCTCATGAATCACTTCGTCTATCGGCGAACAGATTCATGAGGAAAGTTTATTCATTAAATTTTGTGTAAATTGACTGAAATATAACGATGATTTTTGGAGATGTCGGAAAAAACATGCTAACTATGAGCTTTACTGGCGTGCGTCGCGTAAACCAATGAGTCATATGAAAAAAATGTATTTACGGAATAATTCCTCTTAAACTCTTAACTTAGTACTTATAAGTACTTTAATACAGGTAGTAGGTTCCCGTGTGATATTTGCCGACTTGTGGATGTGTCTTTGCGCTGAATTTTATATGTAAAATCGTCTTTACGTACCACATTTTATGCAAATAAACGATTTTGTCAAAGATGGTGTGATGATGTGATAACGTTTGCCGATTCAACATGGCTAGAGATCGCACAAGACAGGGAGGGTTATAAGGAATAAGAAGAGGCTTTTTTCCAACAGAGGGACACGACGTAGGCCAACAAAAAAATTTGATTTTGAAGTCGACCTTCTGAGTTATGTAGTATTATGTGGCATGATTGAGTAGAACTCTTGACTCAAATGTGTCATTTCGTTGCAAGAAATTGTTATTTGTTCAGTCAAGTTCAGTGTCCCAGTGACAACCTACGAGGAGAGAAAAATTGATTTTGAAGTCGACCTTCCGACTTCTGTGCTATTTATGTGGCATGATCGAGTGGAACTCTTGACTCAAATGTGTCATTTCGTTGCAAGAAATTGTTATTTGTTCAGTGTTCGAGTGACAAGCTACGAGGAGCGCAATACAGGCTCATCTAAAATTTTCGTGAGTGATTCTGGAACAAAAAACTTATCAGAGTAGTGTAAATTATCAGTAAGTGACTACATCAGAATCCATACTCATACTAATTAATATTAACGCTTCGTATGTACGCTTTGAACGTGGATCCACGCAAGACATTGTATCTTGCGTGGATCCACGTTCGAAGCGTACATCCACGTTCGAAGCGGCTTTTTAATTGTTTTTGCATTTACGGAATTCAACTGGTTAATTGCGAAAGTAAAGCTCTGTGAAATCTAGAATTTGTCCTGTTTATAAGAAAGGCAGCAGGGAGTATTAAAAATTATAGACCCATTGTTATTCTTTCAAACGGTTTTTTTTTTTTTTATTTATGCTGTTATATATCGACGTGTTATTATCTGCTGAGCAACGTAAAAACCGCAAAGAATGTTGTTGAACAGACAAAATGAAATCCATTGCTACTGATAGCGTTATAAATACACACAGATATAGATACACCTAGATAACGCAAGAGCAACTACTTCGTGTGTCTAGCTTACGTACAAAAATCGTAAGCCGCCACTTTCGCACTCAGTCCTAAGTACTGCTGGCTGGGTGAGCGTGAGCGCTGGCGCTGGGCCCCGAGGGAGGGGCGAGACGGGCGCCGCACGCGGCGGCGCCTTTGAATCGATTTGATTTTCCCATCACTATAAATGGTGCTTGTGAGACATCATTAGGTGGTGAAAAATATGGCAAGCTTGGTTTTTATACAGATCGTAATACTTGCGTTATCTAGATCTATCTACAGGGTGGAATCGAAGTCATGGGCATTATTTTAACCTAAGGCACTACTCACGATACTGATTGCATTAGGGCTATTAATACGCAAATCAAAAATATTATTAATGCAAGTAAGGAAAACCTTAAAAATGTAGTAAGTCAAATTGCACAAGGCTTATTATTGCAAATAAACACTTAAAGTAATTAAAACAAAATACTTCGTTAACGCCAATAATTGTTGAAATATCAAAATCTTAAAGCGCAGTACAGCGCAAAGCGAAATGTAAACAAACATCACCTGCGCGCGCGCGGGTTTTTCCTTACAAGTAATAATAACAATGGGCTACAAGACATTCCGTCCGGCGGGATTCCCTGAACTCTCTCCGTCCCACTCCCTCACTCGCAAAAATACGAATATCACCCCCGCGCGGGGTATGCTTCCCGCCGCAACACGAAGTCACGAACCCGGAACCAGTGTCATAACGACTGCGCAGGTGCATTGACGCGTAATTGATTTATTGATCCCGTGACGTAATCGCCGTACTCGCCGCTCGCGGCATACGGTGCTTGGATTGCAGTGTATTAAGTGTTAGTGTAGTAGTTGTGTGTTGTGTGTGTGTTTGTGTACACGATGCCTCGACCGCGTAATGTGCAGGCTAGGTACACCAACCAACAATACCCACAAATGGTTGTAATTTACGATCGCGCAAGAAATTTAGTATGAACTCGTGAAATGTTCCATCGGCGCTACCCGAACGACCCTATTCCTTCACGGGGTCTCATTCCACCAGAACCACTCAGAACCTGTTGGATTTTTCGTCTTTTCACGTGCCAGCACATGCACAAGCTCGTGGAAGAGCACCCGTTTACCCTCTGTCACTTTACCGACAAATAAGGTTTTTTCAAAACAATCCACAAGCTAGGTACGTAAATGTTTTTTTTTAATGTATGTTAGTTGACGTAGTTTTGACCGTCCTAAGCCGGCAAAGTACGAAGGGAAAATTGGAATTTATTATGAATCAATTCATTGGCAACTTACGAATGTCACGTGAGTCGGGCGGGGTCAAAGAATTCACGCCCAATGACGCGCGTACGGCGTAGTGTACCTACGCATTTGCTATCGAGAAGCGCAACTAATTTGATACTTTGTATGACTTACTACATTTTAAGGTTTTCCATACTTGCATTAATAATATTTTTGATTTGCGTAATAGTAGCCCTAATGCAATTAGTATCATAAGTAGTACCTTAGGTTAAAATAATGCCCATGATATCAAATGCACCCTGTATAAGTCTCTGTGGTTATACACGTAAGGTTCAACATACAAAGCTGTTACATCGTCAATAATTAGCATTTTTAATCAAATTCAAACAAAGAAGGTGTTCATCTCAACTCATCTACGAGGTTTTAGAAGTGCTCGTTCTATCACAACTATCCTTTTTACTAAACGGCGCGCGCGCTTCAACCATAGACCTGAATGATATTCAGCCAATGCACCTAATACAACATTTAGTGTAAGTAAGGAAAAAAAAATAGCTAAATTAAAATAGGTAATAATAACACATGTATGCATATAATATCTTTTCATGTTTTCCTGCCCTATCAATTAAAAGACTAATTTATTAATAATTTTAAATGTATTTATTTCCTTATACTGTTTAGTAGGTAGTCTGTATACTACTTATTATATTACTAGCTGTTGCCCGCAACTTCGTCTGCGATCGACAACAGTGGCCACTATATTCCGTTTTGAGGATTATAATAAAACTAAACAATAGGTATAAAACTACCGTTTCTAATAATACTAACGTATAATCTTGTGAAGCACAACTTAACGTGCTTATTTTCTGCATTTTCATTCTAAATTGATTTTTAAAAATAATAAAACTGTATTCTCAGATTTTTCGACAAACTTACCTAAACCGGGAATTGATCCAGCTAAAAATATTCAAAAAACATAAAATCTTTTTTGAATATTTTTTCTATAAGAAACATTTGGTATTAGGAATAAAAAAGATCATGAAATCTAACATTAATTTATTTTATCATCAATTCTAATATAAACGACACGTAAACATGAAAGAAAATGATTACCTAGCAAGACATTGATACTTGAACTATTTAAAATTACAATTTTGTTACACTTTAGTTTTAACTGTTAAATTGTTCGAAGCGAGACCCCTCGTTACGGATACACAAATTTAGTCTTTTTTGAAATTCACTTCGTGTAGCCTTCTGCAAAGTGTTGTGGTGAATCATATGCTCCTAATAACATTTTCAACCTCAACTCTTACCTCTTCTACAGTCTCATAAAACTTTTGGTAAATAACATTATTTGCATGACCCCATAAAAAATAGTCCAGAAGCGTCAGCTCTGGAATTCTTGCTTGCCATCTAATCGTCCCGTTTGTACCTATCCAGACATTGAAATGTTCATTAAGGTAAGCTCTGGAAATTCTACTATTGTTAATAGGAGCACAGTCTTGTTGAAAAATTATATTATTTCGTTCCTCTTCCGGTAGAAGGTTTAATTCTTCTGATTCCGCACCAAACATTAAAGGAAAATCTGACCTGATTGTTTGTTTCGGGAACACAGAATGGATTTAGACGGGAAATTTGTTGCCACAGAATATAACAGAATACTCTTTATTATGTAGGTACACCATATAAATTACAGACACAAATATATAAATTTTACAAAGGGTGACACAATGGGCGTCTTATCGCTAAAAGCGATCTTTTAAAGACAACCTTTGGATGGATTAAAAAGGGGAAGGAGAGACAAATACTGGAGGCTTTGAGGTGTACCGTTTACATAATACAATAAATACATACATAAACTATATTATACTACTCTAAATAAATATAATATATATACACACATCAAAAGTGTCTAGGGATCAACATATATTTTTGCAATAACTTTTCTCCTGATTGATATTAATTAAAATTTTCTTTAAGGATTCATCAAATAAAGTGTTTTCGTTTGTCACAGTAACGATAAACCAAGTCACCTTTGCATTAATAAAGAAATTTGCCATTTTCCTAATAAAGGGATTTTTGACATTTGAACCACTAACACAAAAGTTCGAACAAAAGACTGAAATAACAGTTTTCTCTAAAATTTTATTGGGTAACTTAAACAATTAATAGTCCGTGTTTCTACCGCGAACACTAACAACACAAGAACATCGGTTTGGCATACTCAAAATGAGTTCATCCAAATCACGCTGTGGAATGGCCGCTCATGTTCGTTGCAACAACAAAAAAAGGTCTTCTTGCGACTGGATACCCTCCATATTCGGCAGAGCTCTTCTCTGTAGCATATCCCATGCATGCTCAATCGGGTTCAAGTCTGGCGACTGAGCAGGCCAGGGCAGGACATTGATGTTAGCTGCGGCGAGAGTCTGTCTTACAACTCTTGCGGTGTGCGGTCGTGCATTATCATGCATTAACTGAAATAAGGGACCGATTTGCACTTGTAGAGGAACGATGACGTCTGATACAATCGTCTCAGCATAAATTTGAGCGTTGAGGTTGCCTCTGATCCAAATCAACTCAGTTCTTCCGCCGATCCAAATACCCGCCCATACCATGATGGTTCCACCACTATAAGGATGGACTTCCTGGCAGGATTTTAATCGCTGTTGGCGTCCAGGGGTTCTCCAGTGTCGTATACGTCTTGTATCCGGTCTCATACCAAAACGAGACTCATCAGAAAAGCACACGAAACGCCATTGTTCTTCTGCCCAATTTCTGTGTTCAAGAGCCCATTGATATCGAATCCTACGATTGTGCATTGCTATAGGTGGTACCCGTAGCGGTCTTCGGGAATGAAGGTTCACTTCATGCAAGCGGTTTCTGACTGTTTGGTCGCTAATTAAGTTCCCTGAAGAGTGATGAAGCCTCACGGCTAACATCATGGCGGTTATTGTTGGAGCTCTTCGAGTTAAGATTTGAATGTATCGGTCTTGTCTCCGTGTGGTGCAGCGATACCGTCCTCCATGGCGCTCAGCCACGGTACCAGTGCTTCGGTAACGTGTCCAAAGTCGACTGATAACACTCTGACTTGTATTCAGAGCTAAAGCCACAGTACGTTGCCGGGAACCAGCTTCTATCATTCCCACGGCTCTGAGCATTTCTTCCCTGCTTAAATGACGTCGCCGCTCCATAATAACGTTGGTTTTAATCAGTAGTAGGGAAACAGTAGCACTAATAATGTCTTCAATGCGTTGTATGTTTTTATAGGGAAAATATTGACAGCTGATTTTCATCTTTTACTCGAATTTGATTCACAGTTCCTGATTCAAATTATGAAATGCACCAAAAAGGATCCATATAAATTTATAAAATCATAAATTTATTACAAAGCCACATCTCAATCTCAAGAAATCCGCATAAAAATGCTTGATCCCTAGACACTTTTGATGTGTGTATATATATAAACATGCAACAGGAGCAAATAAAATATAATGATGTTGTTTAAGGAGAGAGGAAGGGCATTTTATCATAATTTTAAAAATGGAGAAGGATTGATCACGCCTTACAGTAAAAGATTTGTCATAGAAACTGGTGGAATACATCTCTGGTCTCAGGTTTTCCGATGACCTCAAATATCTATTATGTGTGTCATGAAGGAACTTGAAACGTTCTTTAAGATAAGAGGGCGTTTTACGATTAAACAAAATACTGTAGAGCTAAAACAAGATATGAGAATTCTGGCGAAGACGTATGGGAAGCCACTTGAGCTTTGTATGAAATTCAGTTATTATGTGATCATATTTGCGTAGACCAAATATAAATCTTATGCAAACGTTTTGAAGTCGCTCAAGTTTTACCTTTGATAAGACTGGTTGTCAGACTTTCAAGCTTCTGACAACCCGAAGCACGAGACCAATGGCTTAACGGGCTTTCCGGGGTACATAGGAATATCTAAAAGTGGTCACCTACCCAAGGACCTGCCTCGTATTAAGTCAGCTAAAAGTTTATAGGCCCTGCTAGACGCAAGTCACGTTTTATATATGCAAAACAGTTTGGAACACAAATAACACAAACGTTTTGATTTTCAGATCTCATCCTTAGAGTCAAGAGAAAGTGAATCTTCGAGAGCATGCTAACAGGGTGCTTCTGCGACTGTGCTGTCGCTCATTGAGTTGACTTCCTGCTACTGCTGCAACAAGATGGCCAGCTATACAGAAACGAGCCCAAAAAAATATCCAAAGCGTTCTGGAACATCCGGGATAAGAGGTCATCTATACGAGACCAAACTTCTTAGTTTAATATATTTCAGAGCTATACACAATGATAGAATCGAAGAGTTTCATTTAGCCACAAATGTAGACAAATTAGGTTCGTTTGACGATATTTGTTTTAGGGCTAAAGTGAAGGGAATCGATAAGCCTCTTACAGTGTTTATCCAAGCAAAACACAGGGAAAATAATGCAATTTCAGCGCTCAATCTTAAAAGTGATTTGGCCACGTATTTCAACAGTTATTTGGAAATTAGACGGAAATTCAAACCCAAAAATAAAGACGTGCTATTCGATGGGACATTTAGTGAAACAGAATGTCTATTCGTTATTTACACAACCGCTAAAGTTGACCAACTTACCACAAAATACGAAGGTATTTTTTCTGAACATTTAAATGCTCTGCTAAAAACAGGGGAACCAGATTCACAGCCCATGCATGGTTTTATTAATGAAGAGCTATACGAACTAGTTTTGGAAGAACAAATCACAGCACTAGCTCGTCCGATGGCGAAGTGTATATTTGGAGAATTTAATGATATCCAAATGTTGATGCAGGACGAGCACGTGCTACGTTATCACGTAATTTTGGCACAAAAAGCATTCGATGTTTCTGAGAATCTACCAGGAGGACATCGTGTCGCACGCTTTAGACAAGATTTTTTTGGCATCAACGAAAAATTTCTGCAGTTATTTAAAGATGAACTGTGCACAGAGATTTTTAAAAGACGAAAGCTGAATTCAGTTATTTTGGACCGTTTACTGCATGAATTTGATTTGGCTGCCTGCGATGTACCCGATAATGAAAATGTTAATAAACAAATTGCATGCAATATGACATTCAAAAACAGAAAATTTGAGTTTCTTGATAAAACAACATCAGAACATCATAAGGTATTGCTGGACAAAATTAATGAATCACAAAAAACCATAGAAAAAACAGTTGAACTGGCAGTAAGGGAGTGTTTGCCATCACTAGAATTTAAAGTACCGACTTTGTTCGGTAATAAAGATTTAGCAATAAAAGGAGGAGACCAAAAAATCGAAAGAAAATTAAAAGATTTGTCATCCAGAATTGTAGGATTGATAAAGCAATCGGGGCCCGATAATATTGTCATAATAGATGAATCTATGGGTTCAGGATTTCTACAGCTTAGCGGTGGCATAACTTCTGCTGTTGGTAATTTATTAGTTTTTGATGACGTATCCAAACTGATGAAGTTCAATGATAACTACGAGTCACTGGGAAATCTTGCCAAAAAGTTATTTGATAGACTAAATAGTGAAATCGTAAACTTGCATGAATATAAATTTAATATGAAAGTCAAAATATTTCCAAAACTTTCATTCAACACTGACGAATATACCAAGAATATTTTGAACGACTTTTCGAAAATGTTACTATTTTACACATCCCAATCTAATGAGGATAGAGTGGAGACAACTTTAATATATGAAATAAATGATAGTTTGAGTGATGACGTACAAAATGGAGAAATTACATCCGACGCGACATTTCTCAAGTATCATGATGAGATACAAAAATGGTGGATGGAGCCTAAAGCTGGAGAATATCTTACCAAAGAAGGCAGTAAATATAAAAGTGCTGTAAAACATACTTCAATTCAGCCATTAATTAGTGTTATAAATATGATGCAAAGAATAAAGAATAAAAATAACACTTTCAGTGAAGATGTTATAGATTCAATTAAGTTAGAAGACCTGCCTACAGAAACAGTTATCGTCACGGAGAACAGTGAACTAACTATTGCTAAGCTTACAAAATATTTAATAAATAAAGACTGTGTCGTGTTAGATTTGAAATATATATTTAATTTATCTGCAAGAGACGACAAAACATTACGTAGAGATCTGACAAATACGAACGCTGTAAAAACAGTTATAGTTGTTTTTGACAAATCACTAATTACGACAATTTCCAGCAATAAATTGGAAAATATTGCAAACTCTATAAAAAATAAAACAGTAATTATTATTGCAGACCAGAACTCCGTTGAAAGCGCAAAAAAGTATTTCTCACTAAAAGATAACACAGTTAAGGATGAAAGAAATAATTTAATTGACATGAGTGAAGAATCGCAGAAAAATATCTTACAGAACTCAAAAGTTATATTTCAAGATGACGAATTAACCCTAGACCAAGTCTTGGACGACAAATCGATTAGATACGTTGGAGGTGCCGTGTTAAATAAAATTATGCATTGTAATAAAAATACTATTGGAAAACCGGTAAGTCATTTAAATTTTAAAGAAAATTTACACCATCAAAATACTGTAATAGAGTATTGCAGTGGGCCTACAATGCACTGGACTGAATCTCATGAAGAAGATGAAGAAAGGATTCATGAGTATATCTCTTCGGTACACGACGTAAAAAATGACATTTTACTTATCATGGCGGATGGAGAAAATGCAGTAGGCGAATCGACTCTACTCACCAGCGTGTCTCTTAAAACGAAAAAACAGGATCCAACAATTTGGATACTTAGAATTAACTTATTGCAGCACTCCAGACAATTCCAAGAGTGGCAGAAAGATTGTGCTACCTCTCGATCTCAGCGATCTGTCATTTGTACTATGAAAATTTTACCATTCTTGTGCCAAGTTGCACTTAGCGAGGAAAGTAGCAAGAAGGAGGATGTGCAAATAACATTAGAAAATTCTAACGGCACCATACATCTGAAAGACTGTACGGGTGATGAGTGGACTGCATTTGAATTGCAAATGTTCCTGCATTATTATAATAATACAAATAAACTAGTTATCTTATTCGATGGCTTTGATGAAATCTGTCCAAACTATGCGTGTGAGGTTTGGTATATAATAAACTTAATAAAACATCATCCCCGAAAACATAAAATATGGATCACTAGCAGATCATATGGCAAGCAGAAAATGATCAGCGAAGCCTTTTACCGACTATGTTCGGATCCGCTTCCACTCTGATTGGATGATGAAATGATGTATTTTACATGGAGCGACTGCCTATCTGACCTCCACATTTCAGTTACTGGGTGACATACTACCCCGCGGTAAGATGAGCTGTCAGGCTTTCGGGCTTCTGATGAAATCTAACCATTTAAAGGTACTACTTGCTACCCGTATTCTAACATCTTGAACTTTAACTAAATACGACTATGTTGTTTTAAATACTACTTCAACTAAAAATGCAACAAAATCTTAGAAATCAATTTAAAGCTACTTCTAATTGTCGTATCGAAATGAAACTTTGTAAGTATATGTAGTTTGGAAGACAAAACTATAATTTGGTGTAGATGTTTTTACACCCGTTATTACCTATTATCTACACAAGGACGAGGTCTTTTGGCAATCGAATGACGTGGACAGGGGGCGCTGTTGATTTGTGCAATCTCTTTGTGAAATTTTACTTGAAATGTATTCAAAAAACAAGATGGCGGCGTTAGTTCCGATTTTGACCACGCACCAAAATAACCTTGTAGCACCATATGCAGCGCAGAAGCAAATCACCCAGTCACCATAGTCCTTTCACAGTTATTTTATCTCTGAGTTTGCATAAATTTTTCAGTTTGTTGCAAAATAAAAAAAGACAAAATATACACACAACGTAGTCAAAAGCCTCGTACTCAAGCATTTAAAATGTTGACATTGGCCCCGATTCTGTTGTTCACAAACTAAACTAAATTTAAGTTCAGTGCATCTTTTTCTTTCTATTTCAATATGAAAAGGACAGAAGATAAATACCTACTAGTTTAGTCCCGTCAAATTAGATAATCCATAGACAAGTTTAGACGTGATTAAAAAATTGGCTACTAAAAGTACGTCAATTTACGTCAGGCGCTGACTAATTTGACAGGACTAAACTAATATTTATCTTCTGTCCTTTTGATAATGAAATAGAAAGAAAAAGATGCACGGAACTCAAATTTAGTTTAGTTTGTGAACAACAGAATCGGGGCCAATAATGGGGATCCACACGCAAAGCTCAACATAGATGTCGCCAGCGGCGCGATGGCTGCTGTCAAATCATTTTCGCTTTGTTTACGTTAGTTTAATCGCTATTTTTTATGTTAAAACCGGTCTACCATCGTTATCGATAATATGTATTATATCAGGAAACTTAGAGAATTGAAAGACGAACTAAAAAAAATATTTTAGCGACGTTTAGTCATTTGCCACTTTTTTTTTGTTATAATTTTGGCCACTAAATGTACACCGGGTTTAGTAAATCCTGGTAATTATATAAATTTTTAATTTTCTTCATAATGCCTCTGTGTGCTGCACAGAGGCATTATGAAGAAAATTAAAAATAACTGAATGGTAGTTAAAAAATGTATGTAAGTGACAGCTTTCAATGGCCATGTCGACGATGCCCCACCCATCGTGAAAAAATGGCAGTAATGAACCTCATTTGTCCATTGCTTTATGTCAGAGCCAGGGACCAAAGACAACACAGATTCATTGACTTGACAATACAAATAATTAATCCATGATGCGTCCGCGACATTGGCATAATAATATGACATCAAAACAAAATGCCAATTGCAGAGTGGAAAAAAAAAACACTTTAATTTCGGAAGTCGGTGTCATTGGTTTCGCATTTTTGTTTTTGACACCGAGTTCCAGACTTAAAGTTATTTTTCACTTTTTAATTGTACATACCCCACACAAATTCAATTACCACTAGTGTATTGAAGAATTGAAGGCACCGGCTAAAAGAGTCATCAAAATTCGCATAAAAATGCCGGAGATGCAGTACATTTATGCGTATAACTTCGTACATAAGAATAATTACCTAATGCATTATATACTAAGCCCTTCCTGAAAATACGTAGATTACATTTTAATGAAATATTGGTTCATTAGTTTTTGAGGAAATCACGGACATACATACATACGGGTCGAACACAGAACCTCCTTTTTTGTAGTCGGTTAAAAATAACCTCTATCTCAGCGATCTTTATCGTCGTTAAAGTAAGGTTGCTGTTGACAGAGGTAAAATAACTGTGAATCGACTATATAAAAAGCACGCTGTCAAAAGTCGCAATGACCAAGGAAGTAATTCCACAATGTTTGTCTTGCTTTAATGGTCCCCATAGTAAAACGCCACAGAAAACCCGCATATCTTTACACACGGATGATAGGCAATATCTTGTGAAAGCCGATATCAGTGCCAACAATAGCCACTGAGTGCAAGACCGAATATATTGCGGGTAAATTATGGATCGGTTGTATGTGAGAAACCGGTACATACGTTATAGGCGTGAGATTGTATGTAATCTATACTAATATTATAAAGAGGAAAGATTTGTATGTATGTTTGTAACGAATTGGCTCAAAAAGTACTGGACCGATTTTAAAAATTCTTTCACTCTAAACATTTTATTTTCTCTTGCAATTAATTGCAAGAAAAAATAAAATGTTTAAAAAATAAATGTCCACCCGTGCGAAGCCGGGACAGGCCGCTAGTAGTAAATAAAGTAAGTAGTGAATAAAGTAAATAAATAATATCGTGATATGTCGTGTCGTCTTTTAGTCTTTGCTATATATTTTTTTTCGAGTGAAGGAATCGTGAAAAAAAATCAATTGATCCATACATTACGTCGAGTTATGCAAACATAAATGTATGGATCAGCTGATATTTTTTTACACGATTTCAGGGTTGGTCCCATAACAAAAGTTGTTCATAATGATGAGTACAATGACCCTTTTTAAGTATTAAAAGGATCAAAATGTAACGGTGTATATATAAAATGTATTCAATAATTCAGCATGCTAGTTTTAGCGAATTGTATAAGAAACTGTAAAAAACTGGATCATCTGTAATGTACTACGATTCTTTTACATAAATGTCATTTCATTTAATTTTCTGTTAAATTATTTCCAACCCAACAAAATACTTACAGCACTCACTACAGAAAAATTATGTTTTCTGTTACTTTAATTGAGTTTCATGCAATTCTGATAAATCTATGCATAAAGGGTTGCAGAAACATCGATTCGCAGGATTTGTTGCCTAATAAATGAAAGGCCCGAGACGGCGGCGGCGCGCCGTGTTTCGCGCGCGCCTCTCTCTAGAGGAATGGCTGCATTGGCTGCTCTTTGCGGCTGCTGAGGGTGACGGGGTCTGCATGGATTGATGCGGGCCAACACCTGGCCGGGGGAGCGTGATGAAATGCGCAAGCATTCTAGCAAAAAAAAAAGTAAAAGGCTAAAGGTAGCAGCAGAACACCGTGTGGTTTTAGTCAGTGAGAGTCTGGATGACCCCTCCACCCATGGTGGGTGGTGGAAATCCATGGAAAAAAAGGAACATCGACGCGCAACCAGTTACCATGGATTCAGTATATGATTTAAATGCGTTGAAATTTGTCGTAAATTAGAAAAGTTTCTCGGATTTTTTATAAATATGGGAAAAACTAAACTTAATTTTTTGTATAAATTGTTAAAATTTGGACAGGATAACGCCTCTCGGGTCAGCTAGTAAGAAATGAAACTGACTAATTACTACATCAAGTTATAATACACGAGTAAATTAACTAATTTGGTCCTAATTAACTATAACGCTACATACCAGCTATTATAGTCGCTGACAATAGTTTGGGTAACAATTAGCAGTTCCAAATAGTTTAATAGTAACATTAAACGCGTTATCTCTTCGTACGCTGTGACGTCATTAAATTGTGTATCTGTACTAATCATTATAGGTAAGGCCTGAGTTCATCAACATTCAAACTACCGGTTAGGTATTTAAACAGTTGGTTTATGCCAAATTTTAAATATAGAACTGATTCAATATCAATATCAGAAGGCCAATAATTCTCGTAATTTAAAAGGTTATAAAGTCGCAGTCTCATCTCGGCGACAAACAAAATGTCAAAGACACGTCAAAATGTAGGGAAAATTAGAGGTATTTTTGACAGATTGAGACTGAAATTAGACTGTGCACGTTCTTAAATTACGAGAATTACCCCTCAGATCAGTTGATTTAAATGTTGGTAAACACAAGGCTTAAGCTGAAGGGTTTGTTTTTTGTTTCAACGCACTAATCACCGGGACCACCAGTCGAATTAAAAAAAATCTTTTTGCATTTGTAACCTCAATTCTCGATAACGCCTGTGATGGGGAATACTCCCCAGAGGAGGGTCTGGTGACGGACAGCCGCGGCGGGTTCACGGATGAGTGCTAACGCGTGCCCGTGTTCCCGCCGTAAGCGGCAGAGGACGAAGAACTCCACGGTGTCCGTGGAGTTTTAGTGGGTAAGAGTCCCACATAACTGCACTATCTCCCCGTGGTAATGCATGAGCATTTCTCCACGATAAAAAAGGTTATTTAACATCACGCTACGATACTTAACGATAACGAAGTAATAGCGCTGGAGCACGATGCAATGCAATCAGCGCTGTGCTGTAGGTCCCTTATAGCACAGCATCATGCTGAGTGGAAGCCTTCTTGTCACAGTCATGACGTGCAGCCGTTGACAATCTCTGCTTTGTGCTCATGTATAAAGATATATATATATTTTTTTTTGTTTTTATTATATGCTGTCATTAGAATTAATTATCTTTTTGTTTGCACGTGTTTCTGTGACAAATAAACCTATTTTTCTTTCTTTTCTTTCTTTCAATGCGGCGCGGTGAGTCGAGGGAGCAAGAAATTTTACGCGTACGAAGTCGCGGGCAGATGCTAGGTCTATTAAAATGTCGACCCGCCATTATAGTTAAATATACTTACGGCTGATATTTCCAACGCCAGATAATTTTATCGGAGGAATAATTTTGAATGCTTGACAGTTCTTCTATATAAAAACGACGTCAATTTTATTCCACAAATAAAAATTATCTGTCGATTGAAAATTCTAATACGTTTAAGGCGAAAGCGCCAGGGTAGCCCGCGAAATTCAAATTTTCTTAGGTTTTTTTGCTATTTGCTGGTCAGTATTAAGTTGAACGTTGATTAAAATATGATTCGCGACCGTAACAAATATGTATTATTTACAGAATTATAATCATTAAAGTCATCAATACAACTCTCTAAGACCAAGTAATCCTATTGAATGACTATTTCATGAAATCTTGACATTTAGGATTATACTAACTTAACAAGTTGTATTACGCATTCTGATGATTATTATTCTTTAAATGCATATTTGTTACAGTCGCGAAACATATTTTAATCAACGTACACCCAGACACTGAGCTGCAAATTGCAAAAATCGTATACCTTAGCGCTTCCCCCTTTACATAAGCTTTAGTGTGAGGCCAAAAAATTAATGTGTTAAATTTGTTACATTGATGTTTTTAAATATTTGTATGCCAGTCCATGGCGAAACATGTAAGATCTAACTTTATTTATAAGACCTTAATGTACCATGTTTTAAAGCAAATAAATATATTCTATTTTATTCTATTCTATTCTAGTATAGTCGCAGAATTTCGGTCGCAGAAATTCTGCTGCATTCAGTTTCATAATAAAGTCCTGTTTGTACCTCACGGCGACGCAAAATGAGTTGTCTGCTGACTCACGCGCGTTATTTCAACCGAATTGCGCTCAGGGTGAGGGAGGGGAGAGAAGCAAGGGTCAGTTAACTAGTTAAGTTACAGAATGCGACTGAAGTTAATTCCATCCGTCTGGCAGCCTTACCGAATTTTAGTTGAACGTAAATTGCGTTACTCAAAATACGCGAATCACAGCTCAAAAAATTTAGCTCGTTTGGCCTCAGCCTTATTTATTTTTAAAGGGCAACAAACCTAAGATTAACCGTTTATGCAGTGTACACAATGAAAGCAACATTTTTCATTGCTTTCCTCGATAAATAGACTATCAACACAAAAATAATTTTTCAATTCGAACCCAGCAGTTCCTGAGATTAGAGCGTCCAACCAAACAAACAAACTCTTTAGCTTTATAATATTATTATTAGTATAGATGATATTGTGGTCTCCTGTAATAGGAAGCGCTCACTATAATTTATATAAAAGCGTTCCTGCGTTTTTTATAAGATTTACGGATATTATCCATTTATGTATCCTACTCATTTCCTGCTGGGTATGATAAGATATAATTCCCTGTCAGTGCGTAGAGCCCAAGATCAGATTCTAATAGCCATAAAAATCTTAAGGAGCATAGCAGATTCCCCAGAGCTACACAATACTTTGTGTACACTTTATGTACCTGGCAACTACCTGCGTCATAGGCCTACTCGAAGACATCGACTGTTCGCCACATCCCATTGTCGCACTGTGTCGCGCGCGCAATCCCCGTTGTGTCGCATGCATGGTGCTATAAACTCCTTAATGGAGACAGTCCCGGAATGTGACATCTTTAATGACACACTCAGGGTGATCATGTCAAATTGTCTCATGTTCTGTGGAAGCTATGTTTGTTAAGCGAATAAGTTTTAAATTGTTATCATTTTATTCGATTTTATTTTATTTTCTCTTTTTAAAGTTATTGCCATGTATGTTTTGATCTCTGACTTGTTATTTGTTTTTGCAATACTTATGTTTTTTGTTTATATAATACGTTTAGTTTTACCTATTAATTACTGTCATTAGCGCAAGCCGTTGTAATTAATTATAAATAAATAAATATGTCCCGGCTCTTGTAAACTTGCATGAAATTGTGTTGCATATTCTGTTGGAGATCAAAATTCCAAAGAAAGAATCTTTTTTTTTTAGCCTTTACTGTCTCACCGCTGGTCAAAGGTCCCTCCCCCAAGTACTTCCAGGATAATCCAAATAAATAAATAAATTATTTCAAAGTTGATGCATGTCGTTGTTGTTGTCGTAATCGTCTCCGTTGGAGATCCAATAAATGAATCAAAGCAAACCATAAACTTCAATGAAATGGAACAATAACAATTTAACGCCACAAGTGAACCGTACCTAAGTCATTTTCACCGATCCAATGGTCCCAATAAGCATTGGGACTGCCTAAACTTGTTCAAAGTTATGCCAACAATATGATTCGTGTATTTAACCACACGAATACGACCTTTTCTAACATAGCTAAAAGGTTGAACGGCGGTTTCGAAATTAAATCTTTGTGTTGTAAAATTATTGTTGGGTATTGTAGCGATATCTAACGAATTGGGCTATAGATTTGGGTATTATTATTTGGTATTACATATTACTTTTACAATACTTGTAATTGTAAATATGTGAGCACCATGTCAATTATAATCACATAATTAAGTTACCTGTCATTGCTCTATTTCTAATTCTTTTCACCTTTTGTGGTAGAGTAATTTTATTCAAGGTGCATCGTCTTCATATATGATTAGATTTAAAATGGATCTATGTATACAAAATATTCTAAAACATTTTAAAAGAATAACAGTGGAGTTTCTTGGCCATTCTTCTTCATACGAAACTATCTTTTGGCCTTCCAAAACCTTTTGGCGACTGGACTAATTTCTTTTATGTTGTAATGTCGTTCAAAAGACCCTTTTAAGAGTCCGTGCACAAAATTCCCTCGCTAGAGTTTAGGTAAATTCATTGCGATGCTATGTTTGTGTGCACCGTTCACGCACACACGCCTAAAGATCGAGCGTAGCGATCACTTAAACAGTTTTGATCCCATAAATGATATTTTCTTATTCATAATGGTTAAGAAATAAAAGTTGGAATGTTTGTCTAGTGTAGTATTCGTGTAGTATAATTACCACAATCAATATAAAAATGGTACAATTTGGTGTTATATGCATTTAGGTACCTACATATTTTAGACATTCAATAACATTGAGGCACGGTAATATTATTACAGTGTTGTGACTCGGTCCTGTTCTAGAAATAATTACTTACAGCCGCGCGGTACGTAAACACGCGATTGGGCTGCCCGCCTACAGTATTTTAATTTCATCAACCTACTTGAGTTTATTTCTAGTCTTGTGATTGTATAGGTAAATATTATATTTTTAATAAAAAAAAAATGAACTTCGTTATGAATGAAATAGGAAGAGTTCAATAAAAAAACATGTTGTATTTTTTTATCAGTAATTTAATAAAAAAAAAACTTTATTCAACAGTAAACAACATATCACCAGTAATTACTGTCTTTTCAGAAATTGCATTGTCATCGATTTTCAATGTACTCGTAAATACTTCTATGCACTTCTAGCGCTGATCAAAAGTAAAAGTTTACAAGTTCTTGAGACGAAGCCGTAGCGATTTGATTTGAATCACGTTTTGTTAGAATCTGTTTGATACGTGCCACATTTCGGCCTTTTTTTTTGGTGATGTGATTCTTTCTTTTGACCCATTATCTAAAACAAATTTCTGTATTAATACCAGTAACTTATAGGCAGTGTTGGGCTCAATAACTAAAACACTCCATCGATTGATTAGTCAAACCAAAGCATCAAAGAACCATTAAAAAAAATATGTGTGTGGTCGGGGGACCTTCGTCAGGAACAAGGCTCCTTCTCACGTATGATTTAAAACAAAAACAAAAATTTCACAGCCGCCATTTTAGATTTACATTTTGACCTCACATCGACTATAACACCCTCGAAAACTAAGAAAACGATGCTCATGACAAAAAATTAGAAAATTTTCGCAGTCGCCATTTTGGATTTTCAGTTTCACCTAACTATCTACTTTAGCACCCTCGAAAACTATAAAAATGATACCCATGATGAAAAATTTGAAAATTTTCGCAGCCGCCATCTTGGATTTACATTTTAACGTCACTATCGGCTTTAAAACCCTCGAAAATCATGAAAACGACATCAATGACTAAACATTTGAATTTTTTCGCAACCGCCATTTTGGATTCATATGTTGACCTCACTACTGACTTTAGCACCCTCGAAAACTATGAAAATGACACCCGTGACGAAAATTTAGTAAATTTTCGCAGCCACCATCTTGGATTTACATTTTGACCTCACCGGCTATCGACTTTAGCAACCTCAAAAACTATAAAAATGACAACAGCGCCAGCTGAGTCCAACTTTATAGCTAAGAACCATCCAAGTGACACAACACGCGCACACCAGTATTTTATATTTACATCAAAAGATTTAATGTTCTTCATAAATATACAAAGTACTTACTTAAAATAAAATTAATACTTACCGGATCAAAATGTAAATCAAAAGATTTAATGTTCTCCATAAATATACAAAGTACTTACTAAAATAAAATTAATACTTACCGGATCAAAATATGGTAGTCGGCATACAATTTCTGAAAATTATGTTTACGTAGAACGCACGCGCCTGCGATACAAAGCGACGCGTCCTCACGCTGGGAAGGCCCGGTCGCTACTGACGGGATCGATTTTGCGCGGTCGATAATATAGTTAATTTTGCCATTTATTTACGAAATGAAGTTATTGTTTATTTATAAATTAAAATTTAGATTCTATTAAATGGTTAGCTTAAAATTAATAGGTAATTTTTAAAATTTCTTAAAAGTATTTCTAAGGAATACAAAAAAATACTTATTTGTCTAGAACTTTTCCAAAAATTATGTTATTTCAACATTTTTTCCTGCTATATTTTGTATTGAAGTTGAAAAAAGTGGTTCAGCCACGTGCAAGTAGACCATATAATGATGCTGATGATATTTTTTAATGTTCAAAATCAAAAGTAGTTTCTTGCAAACGGATAATCAAACGTCAGTCTCGCGTCATTTTTCGGAAAACTTGTTGCGAAATTTAGTGATTTTCCATGAATTCTTAAATTTTTTGAAAAATCCCTTTCAGCCACATGCAAGACAAAGAACTAAACCCTTCAATTCACAAATAATTTTGTTTAAATTTTCTTTCCCTTTCCCACAACGAATGAACAAAAATGATCAAAATCAGCCAATTTCGTGCACGGCCCCTTAAGCGCCTATTTGAAATAAATGATTTGACTTTGACAGTCGGTGTCAAAAATGTCTAATATACAGGTGAGTTTTTTCTCACCAGTAGGCAGTATGAAAATTCTTGAGACTTAAACCAACCATGATCTCGATTTTCAAGACAATCATAATTTGGGCTGCCGAATTTTTTCTGTATTTTATCTTTACTTATAACGTCTTTTGCAATCCTAATAATTTGTATTGTATGTATTGTACTCATGTTTGAGCAAATAAGTGAATTTCTTAACTAAAATTCTAATCTAGAAATTAATAAACTCCCTTTCTTATTAATTCTTAAAGCATTCTCTTCTCACCATTTCTTTATTAAAGCTCGATTTCGTGAAAAATACTGCAATCTTTTGCGAACCCCTTGTAAGATGCGAAGAGTCACTTAAGTACCTCGTCAAGATATACCAGGGAAACATCTTAAAAGCGATTTTAAGACGCTGGCACAACTTGATGGTGGATTGATATTGTAGCTGTATAAAAATGAGATAGACATTTGCATTATTTACTTTTAAGAATAAACTGATGAACTTTTTATACGAAAGGAAAGAGATCTTTTAGTAAGACGAGAATGTAACTCGCACAGACCAGGGCGACATATGAGGAGGCGGCCTGGGTAGAACAAAGCTGGCAGTAATGACGATAATGATGAGGACCTTTCTAATAGATTGCTATAGAATGGAGAAAGACAGATTAAAATGATCGAACAAAGATGCAAGATAAATATTTATTTATGAGTAAACCAGCAATGCTGTCTGGAATGGTCTTTGATGGCCATTGAACACAAGAACTTTACTAATATAAAAGGTAGCCAGTTACAAAGTAAATACTATGCACCAATGAAATCCAAACTTTTTGCATCCAAAACGAAACACATCCTTGATTCTTGCTATCCCATACTCAAGATTCGAAGAAATCGTTAGCTTTGCAATCAATATAAGTCGTACCCTCAAGATATACGAGTACTAGCGGCGATGTAGGTCAGCCTGATAACGCACCTTATCTAGCCCATTTCAGCGCGGACCGTGATAGAATTAGAACGAAGTAATATTGCAAGCTGGGTCCACTGAATGGAATCGTCTTAAGGATAATTTGGACAACGTCGAAGTTTCCGTGCTGTATCTTCATGATTAGGCAGCCTTTCGAATCCTTTGAATTTTATAGCTTAGCTTAGCTCTGGTGGAAAATCTGGGATTCAACGATGCTTGGTTTTTTTTATTCAGGGAAAAATATATATATTAGCTAATGAAACTCCGCAGTATTGATGTCTGTCGATATCTAAACACGATTAAAAAAAAACTGATTTTCTCTTTCATACTTCAAGTAACTTCAGTACAATTTTTTTTTGTTTCTAGAAATTGATAGTCGTCGGAGTTTCGCTAGCTAATTTGATTTGACCCTTTATACTCGCTATGAAAATGGTGGGGGGCCCGTGGCTAAATAATTAAAGATAACGAAAACATGAATTGATTTGGCATTTTTCGAGACATGTCGGGGTTTTTTTTAAATGTTGTTTAAAGCTAAGTAATGATTATGGTAAAGCTAAGTAATGATACTTAACCATGTATTTATTGACGCTTAAATGTCTGCTAACTTTAAAGCAATGATTATAATCCTTTAATAAAATTGGCTTAAAATAAGGCATACTTATAATGTGTATAATATCCACCAATAGGATTGTTTTATTTTCATAGCGAGTTATCATCATCTGCCTAGCCTTTTCTCAACTATGTTGGAGTCGGCTTCCAGTCTAACCGGATGCAACTGAATACCAGTATTTTACATGGAGCGACTGCCTATCTGACCTCCACAACCCAGTTACTGGGTAATACGATACTACTTGGTAAGACTAGACTTTCGGGCTTCTGACTACCCGTAACGACTGTCAAACATCCACGAATGACAGCCGGGACCAATGGTTTAACGTGCTTTCCGAGGCACGGAGGGGTCACGAAATGTAAAGATGGTCACCCATCTACAGACCAATCGCGGCAAGCGTAGCTTAACCTGATCGATCGACCTGTGCGGCTGTTATTATTTAGCCACGGGCCTCTCCCCCTTCTGGTCTTCAAAATATGGTAATCCAGACATCCTAAGAGGAACTTGGTAAGATAGAGGCAGGATAGCAAATACACACATCAAAAGTGTCTAGGGATCAAGCATTTTTATGCGGATTTCTTGAGATTGAGATGTGGCTTTGTAATAAATTTATGATTTTATAAATTTATATGGATCCTTTTTGGTGCATTTCATAATTTGAATCAGGAACTGTGAATCAAATTCGAGTAAAAGATGAAAATCAGCTGTCAATATTTTCCCTATAAAAACATACAACGCATTGAAGACATTATTAGTGCTACTGTTTCCCTACTACTGATTAAAACCAACGTTATTATGGAGCGGCGACGTCATTTAAGCAGGGAAGAAATGCTCAGAGCCGTGGGAATGATAGAAGCTGGTTCCCGGCAACGTACTGTGGCTTTAGCTCTGAATACAAGTCAGAATGTTATCAGTCGACTTTGGACACGTTACCGAAGCACTGGTACCGTGGCTGAGCGCCATGGAGGACGGTATCGCTGCACCACACGGAGACAAGACCGATACATTCAAATCTTAACTCGAAGAGCTCCAACAATAACCGCCATGATGTTAGCCGTGAGGCTTCATCACTCTTCAGGGAACTCAATTAGCGACCAAACAGTCAGAAACCGCTTGCATGAAGTGAACCTTCATTCTCGAAGACCGCTACGGGTACCACCTATAGCAATGCACAATCGTAGGATTCGATATCAATGGGCTCTTGAACACAGAAATTGGGCAGAAGAACAATGGCGTTTCGTGTGCTTTTCTGATGAGTCTCGTTTTGGTATGAGACCGGATACAAGACGTATACGACACTGGAGAACCCCTGGACGCCAACAGCGATTAAAATCCTGCCAGGAAGTCCATCCTTATAGTAGTGGAACCATCATGGTATGGGCGGGTATTTGGATCGGCGGAAGAACTGAGTTGATTTGGATCAGAGGCAACCTCAACGCTCAAATTTATGCTGAGACGATTGTATCAGACGTCATCGTTCCTCTACAAGTGCAAATCGGTCCCTTATTTCAGTTAATGCATGATAATGCACGACCGCACACCGCAAGAGTTGTAAGACAGACTCTCGCCGCAGCTAACATCAATGTCCTGCCCTGGCCTGCTCAGTCGCCAGACTTGAACCCGATTGAGCATGCATGGGATATGCTACAGAGAAGAGCTCTGCCGAATATGGAGGGTATGCAGTCGCAAGAAGACCTTTTTTTGTTGTTGCAACGAACATGGGCGGCCATTCCACAGCGTGATTTGGATGAACTCATTTTGAGTATGCCAAACCGATGTTCTTGTGTTGTTAGTGTTCGCGGTAGAAACACGGATTATTAATTGTTTAAGTTACCCAAAAAAATTTTAGAGAAAACTGTTATTTCAGTCTTTTTTTCGAACTTTTGTGTTAGTGGCAGGGACCGAAAACCTGTATAAATTACGGTACCGGTATCGAAGAATTTCGGTTACCTCTACGATTAAGGTAACCGCTATCTGGGTAACCCCAAGAAGAAAAAATATGTTACCTTTATTTAGGTTACCGTTTTAATACCGGTTACCTAAAAATGACCTTGACTACGAGAAAGAAACAGAATATCGCAACGCCGACAATTTGTTGGCATTAGAAAATACATTACTAGGGAGATCGTCGTGCGTGCTGTACCTGTACTGTTTATATTTATTTAGTTCGCCTTTTTGAGGAGTATTTGATTTAAAGTAAAAAAAGAAAATGAACAAAGGTAATTAAGATAATATTACATTGTAAATTGGTAAAATACCATTTGTTTATCTTTTTTTCTCATCATTATAGATGGGCAATCCACCGTGTTTAAACCAAGGTAAACACCCAGAAAACTGGGTGCTTAGGTACTTGATTTGACGAAATTGCATTAGTGATGTTAAAAAATATATGTGATTTTGATTCATCTTACATCATTTTAGACAATATTAATGGAATCAGGGAGGGTAAAATTAATTGGTATGAGATAAAAACGAAGTTTGAAAAATCACATTTTCTATTATTGAATAGCGTGTGTAGTCACAAGTCTGCAAAGGGATTACTTAGCATTGAAGACTCGAGCATTAGCGTGTTAGTTGTCATTTTCTTCATTTGTAAGTTGATTTAATTGATACCCCTTCATCATAATCATCATCATTTCAGCCGAAAGACGTCCACTGCTGGACATAGGCCTTCCTCAAGCACCTCCACTTCGACTGGTTCTGTGCTTCTCGCATTCAACGTGTTCCTGCGGCCTTCACAAAGTCGCCAGTCTACCTTGTGGGAGGCCTTCCAACGCTACTTCTTCCGGTACGCGGTCGCCACTCCCGAACCTTTAGGCCCCATCGGCCATCTGTTCTGCGAGCGATTTGTCCTGCCCACTGCCACTTAAGTTTGGCAATTCTTCGGGCTATGTCGGTTACTTTGGTGCTCCTGCGGATCTCTTCATTTCTAATTAGATCACGCAGGGAAACTCCAAGCATAGCCCTCTCCATTTCAATTTGGGTGACATTTAGCCTTTTACGTTTCCGTGTCATAGGCCATTACTGGCAAGTTGCCAGTGGCAACACGCACTGGTCAAAGACTTTCGTCTTGAGACACAGCCGTATGTGGGACGAGAAGATATTGCGTAGCTTCCCGAACGCTGCCCAGCCGAGTCGGATTCGACGATTGACCTCTTTTTCGAAGTTCGACCTACCCAACAGGACAGTTGGTCCTAGGTAAACATATTCGTTCACGATTTCGAGTGTAGCGTCTCCGATCTTCATGAGAGTGGGCGTTACATGGGCATTTGACATGACCTTCGTTTTGTCCATGTTCATTTTAAAACCCACTCTTTCAGAGGCTCTACTGAGGTCATCGATCATTGTACTGAGGTCCTCCATAGATAGTCTCAGCCATGACTACGATATGGTCGGCAAACCGAAGGTGAGTTATTTACTCGCCATTGATGTTAATGCCAGCCCCTTTCTAGTCCAGAACCTTGAAGGCATCCTCCAGTACAGCGCTGAACAGTTTCGGAGAGATAACATCTCCCTGTCTCTCTCAGAAGGATAGATTTCGAGGTCTGGTCCTGGAGTCGGACTGACATAGTGGCATTTTCGTACAGACACTTCAGCACCTCGATGTACTGATAGTCGATCTGGGTCCATTGAAGAGACTGCAGTACAGCCCATGTCTCGATCGAATCAAAGGCTGTCTCGTAGTCCACAAACGCTAAGCAGAGAAGCAGGTTATACTCTTCGGTCTTCCGTATAACCAGTCGTTGCGTATGTATGTGGTCTACGGTGCTAAACATTTTACGGAATCCGGCTTATTCAGGACGCTGGAAGTCGTGAAACCTGCGCGCGAGACGGTTCGTGATGACCCTTGAAAACAGCTTGTAGATATGGCTCGGAAGTAAGATGGGCCTATAATTCTTAAAAAGGGCATTGTCGTCTTTCTTAAAGAAAAGTATCACCACCTCTGTTCCATGACAGTGGTGTTTCACCCTCGAGTATGACTGAACCACGCAGCTTCTGAAGGGCCTTAAGCACGGGTTTTCCGACGGCCTTTAGGAGTTCGGCCGTAATTCCATCATCACTAGGCGACTTGTTATTTTTGAGCTGCTTCAGAGCCATCCTAATCTCATACAGGCTGACGTCCGGGATCTCTTCGGTATAGTGTCGGGTAAGTCTAGCTCTCGGGTCGTTTGCCAGATTCGTAACGGGGTTACTTGTTGACGTGTATAACTGTCCTTAGAACCTTTCGATTTCTCTTTAACAGCTGAGGTTTGGCAGATACGATCCTGCCATTATCGGTATTCAGTTTCGTAAGCTGACTCTGCCCTATAGTCAGATGTCTAGCAAAGACCTTGGAGCCTTTATTCTGCTCTATCGCGTCCTTAATAAGGTTTGTATTAAAGCGGCGAAGGTCGCTTTTCAAGGACTTAGAGATCCATCTATTGAGCTGCTGGTACAGACGCCACCACATCAAGCTACCCGAAACTGTCAAATTTTTCCAATCAACCTTGAACCTTATACTATAACGATAAAGTTGAAAATCTATTAAAGAAATTTGACAGATTGTAGCAGCTTGACGTGCTGGTGCTGGCGTCTGTACTTGAGCGTATCATCTGAAGACTGCAGAATCATCTCGCGGCTCTCCTTCATGAGCTGTAAAGTAGGATCAGAGAGCCTCTTTTTTGTATTCGTACGACGGCTCTTGAAGATCTTAGACCCGACCGTGTGGACAGTTTCTACGAACCCATCGTTATACTTGTCCACAAAGCTCCCTAGGCACTCGAAACGATTCTGAAGTTCAAGCTGAAAGTTCTCGGTGTTTTAGACTTGGATCGGTGCTGAGCGGAGTGTAGACTTTATCAGTCGAGATCTTTCCAGCTTGATGTGCCTCTTACCATGCGGTGATCACGTCTGGTTTTCACCGCGTTGGTCACAGAGACATCATTGAATACTTGCTTCTTCGTCGAAATAATGACGTCAATCTCATTTTTAGTTGCATCATCCAGGCTCTGCCAGGTCCACTTTCTGTGCTCACGTTTTCTGAAGAAGGAATTCGTCATAAAGAGACCTTCCTTTTCCATAAAACTGGCCAGGAGATGGCCCCGGGGGTTCCGGCGTCCAACTCCAAATTGCCCCACTCGGAGCTCATCATCGTTTCGTTTGCACAGTTTCGCATAAAAGTCCCCCATGAGAACGGTGAAGTGCACTTAATACATGGTCTCCAGCTCATCGTCGGGGCGGGAACCTGTACGACCTTCAGCGCATATTCTGAGTACTAGGCACGCCACCCTGGTCGACACACTGTCGATCTTCACCACGTTGCTCAGAAGGGACTTATGGACGATAAGCCCGACGCCACCTTGGGACTGCTGGTCGCCCTCCCGGAAATAGAGCAAGTTTCCAAATTTGAGGATTATCGAGTCCTCCCCCTGTCTTCGGACTTCAGATAACCCCACTATACTCCATCGTAACCTGCTCAATTCTTTCTCGAGTTCGGTGATCACCTCGTTGGCGTCGGTCCGGAGTGTACGCGTGTTGTATGTTGCCAGGTCCAGTTTTCGGTGATTGTGGTAGCCAAATCTCTTCCGGGGGTTCTTAGCACCCTTTCCCTTACTGTGGCCTTGGCCGCTACCGTAGCCAAGAGTAGGCGGGCCGCTGCGTACTAGGGGCCAAGTGTTTTTGTGCTTCTCATTCTCGGGAGGGTTTTCCATAATCGCCACGATTGGCAGGCGGGTTGGTGATCGCAGTATGGTGGTAAAATGTCTAGAGAACGCTGCTGCCCTTTCTCCGGTACCTACGTCCCTTAGTCGTCTTTTACGACACCCACTGGAAGTAGGGTGTTGCTATTCTTTAATTTCGGCACCACGCACCACACAATACTGATACCCCTTAGCTTCCTGTAAATACTTTAAGATTTGTTCATAACATTTGGTGCGCACATGGCTTAATATACCTACTTACTTAAGTTCCTTCGCTACAAATTTTCCGAATAGCTTATTTCTTTTGTCTTCTCCCTCTCCATAAAAAGCACATTTTGAACAATTCTTCATAACTGCAATATCTTTTCTTTCCTTCTTTTTATACCCGTGGGGACAGAAAGGCTTGACTTTAGTATAGTGCCGCAGAAGTTGCGGGCTAAAAAGGGTCAAAGCTGGTAGGGCTTGAGTCCCCGATTATAACGCTATCACTCTTATTACAAGGTAATTCATATTTTTCGAGAAATTAATAAAAATTGTTTCTAACCTCATTCAGATAAAAAGGGAAAACGAAACGTTATTATGGGCGATTGACAACCAAATCTGTACAGTTTGTCCAGTATATTGTCTGAACGTAAAAAAAAAAACTACGCCACTTGCGTCATGTCACTATATGTCCCAAAACCGAATCGGGGCACCCCGACTCCACGTAGTCTTTTAGCTGTTACCCCTAGAGTGTTTATAAAAAACCGGAGGCGCGGAGGGAGAGCAGCTCACCTACGCAGCTTCGGCTTGCTGGTAGCCTCCGGCGACCAATAATCAATTTTAAGTTACAATAATCAATTTTTCTTAAGAATGGTGCTTTACCTTTTCATGGGAATGGTACCAGGGGAAAGGGGGCAACGCCCCACTTCCCCCCTCCTACTCCCTACCCCCTTCTCGTGCCCTTTTAAGCAATTTTTGAGTGTTGAGGGTAGGTTACAAAAGATCGTTTTTCTCGGAAACGGTGAGTTACCTTTTCATGGGAGTGGTGCCAGGTGGGAGGGGTTAACCCCCCCTCCCTCCCCCTCAAGTACCAACTTCCCCCTCCTGCGGCACTATTCTAAAGTTATACCGACAGAAATAATAGATGGGGAACTTGGTCTGGGTAGCTTTCTTGGTGACGGTAAATCATCTGAACATTGTGTCTCACTATGTAAATTTTTTTCTACCGGCTCCGAGAGCAAAGTCTGTTCTTTTTCTCTCCTACGATTACTTAATAAAAAAATAATTAGATGGGCTATAATACCTATCTACGTAATATTTATTTATTTATTATTATTGTTTTACCATTTATGTAAGCACACCATAAATATACAGACAAAAAAAAACACACAGAAAAATAGTTACAAAGGTGACGCTTATTTCATAAGAAATCTCTTCCAGCGAACTTGCGATAGGACAATAAATAGAAAGATGTAGACAGCGTGTGAAAGAGTAAAGGAGACAAAAAAATTGGTTGTCTGTAAAGTCGGTTTAAGGACGATAGTTTTACGTGATAACGTCATCGTCTCAAAGAAATTGATGAATAAATGTGTCACAAGCCAACGCTTGGACCGATCGTGCCTCTCTATCGCTTGTTCCGCGCTCTCGCTTGCACGATCAGGCTCAGGCGGAACGTGACACTTTTTCGTGCGTGCATCCGGTGTTCATCGATTTATAAGACGTTATCACGTCAAAAAAATTCATAAAATCGTAAACAATCCACTTAATAAAAATAAAAAAAATCTTATGAGAATATACTTACATTCAAATAAACATACATACATACTTACTTCTAAAATAAATATCACTAGAATGTTAGTATGTAATTATATCGTAATCAAAATAATAAATACATACACAACTATGATGAAGTGGAAAGATACGAGTTCTTTTACTCTTTTTTTAAAATCTGCAATCTATAGGTAACTACTCATCATAGAAATCAACTCGGTAGTTTTGACACATACACAGGCGATGCGCGCCCTTTAACTAATGTCGGCGGCACGTGTAAGATAGAGGTAATTTTTATTTCGGTAACCGGTATGAATACCGGTTGTATTCAATAGTTAAGAATTAAGGTAACCACCTGTAAAATACCGGTAAATCAATAAAGGTTGTAACCGAAAAATACCGGTATTGATCGTACCGGTTTCGGTCCCTGGTTAGTGGTTCAAATGTCAAAAATCCCTTTATTAGGAAAATGGCAAATTTCTTTATTAATGCAAAGGTGACTTGGTTTATCGTTACTGTGACAAACGAAAACACTTTATTTGATGAATCCTTAAAGAAAATTTTAATTAATATCAATCAGGAGAAAAGTTATTGCAAAAATATATGTTGATCCCTAGACACTTTTGATGTGTGTATTATATTATATATATTATTACCTTGATTAACTATCAGAGTTAATATGAGCTGTCATGGTGCATGCTGATGTGATTACCTGAAACATAATTATGATTACTGTAGCACAATTCAGTTAGGAATCAAGTTGAAAAGGTGAGTATAGACTGAAGCATTTACTTGTAACAGAAAATCGAGCATTCGGCGTTTTTAATTTTATCGAACCGCACTTCGAAAACGACGGTCGATGATTTGTCAGAACCTGATTTTAAAAACCAACGGCCGTATTGGTGTAACATTTTATCGAGTAAACTCTGAAGGTTGAACAAAGGCTGGAAAGAAATGTTACAGGTAAATGCTCACTCGCCGTGAGCATTACGGCGAGCATTCGCAGGAACGTTACATTACATGGAAATGCTCGAGAAAATGCTCCAGTGTATACTCATCTTAACATGTCATTATGCTGTCAGTGTGTGTGACAACTGCGTTGAGGTTTAGACCACTTACTGTTTACAACAAACTATTGAGTTTTTCATTTTTAACCTTACCATACAAATAAGTAATTATTATGTACCACAACCTATAACAGACTGATCTCAATAAAATAAAATGTTATATTTACTTATTTAATGTTAATAAAATATTTTAATAATTGCTAGTATTTTTATTTATTTTACAATTTATGTACACACATTATAAACAGACAAGAAAAAAAACAGAACAGAAAAATAGGTACAAAGCTTCTTCCATAAGAAATCTCTTCCAGCATACCTGCGATAGGACAATAAATAGAGAGTGAATAGTGACAGTAGTGAGTGAATTTGTGTCCTAAATTCATTTTTATTATAAATATATATAATTATATATTTATTATATAATTTTGCCGTGCCTTACAGGGTCCATATTGTACCTTGGCTTTAAGACATTGTAACACCTCTACAACATTATGAAGTGCCAATAAATATATGAATAGGTACATTTCTCACTACTCAAGCTTTCCCATATTTCACGCAATAACAATCACAAAAGATTATTCCTGAATATTTTTATACGTAGGCTACCAAAATGCCTTTATAGAATTCAGGGCAAGTAAAAAACTATGCAAAACTATAAAATAGGGGACAACGGTTTTGTGGATATTCGGTTAGTAGAATGCTAAGTAGACATTCTGTTGGGGTAAGGAGGACCGGCCTATGTTTTTTGCAGGAATTTTAATAATGTTTCTAAGTACAGACGCCAGTACATCAAGTTACCCGAAACTGTAAAATTTTCCCAATCAACTTTGAACCCTATGTTTTAGCGATAAAGTTGAAAATCTATTAAAGAGATTTGATAGATTGTAGTATCTTGATGTGCATACTTAACCACCATGCTGAGATAGGAGCCTTTTGGCCTCGTATAGGACTTTCTGTTTCATTTTTCTTTTTGTTACTTTTTTTTTAATATAATTAGATTTTTTACTTTTGACTGTGTTTATACTCCATTTACAATAAGATTAGACATTTAAACAAACCTTTTTTACCGTCTGTTCAATCGATTTTGACTTCTATTCCGTAGGCATAAGGATGGCATTAAAAGCAGTAAACAGTTGTTATTGTAAGCACTTTTTTTGCTATTAATGCCATCCTTATGCATTCGGGATAGAAGTCAAAATCTGTTGAACAAGCTGTAAAAAAGGTTTGTTTAAATGTCTAATCTTATTGTGAATGGAGTATAGTTTAGTTTGTTTTCTTCCTGTACGAGTCGCAATAAATACTTTTTCTTTCTTTCATTACTACTAGTTAACATTGGATCCGCGGGGTAATTGCGTAACACACTATCAGTAGCAATGGCATTCATTTTGACAGTTCAGCAACATTCATTGCGTTATTTACGTTGTTGATCAGAAATTTTTCGAACATATGAAGCAGTGGATTAGGATTGAAAATAGATTCTGATTAAGATTTATAGTGTGTTACGCAATTAGGGTTGCGGGTTTTAGAAAAGTTTTTTTTTAATTCAGAAAATTACAAAAGCTTTGTGTAAAATATTGACAGGGGTGCAAGATAGACCTTACTCAGGCAGACTGAATAAAAAAAGCTTATGTAAAGTACTACTATCTGTCAAATTTCTTTAATAGATTTTCAACTTTATCGCTAAAGCATATGGTTCAAAGTCGATTGGGAAAATTTGACAGTTTCAGGTAGCTTGATGTGCTGGCGTCTGTACTTCTGGCACTCCATCCTGCACCTTATTCTCATAGCTATAAAAATTTATATCTTGGAGGGTGTTGTGGCCAGTGGTATCGGCCCCGGCTTAAAAGTTGTAGGTCGTGAGTTCGAACCCAAACAGATACTTTGTGTATTTCATTTCCTAACTACTGCTCTCAAAACGGTGAAGGAAAACATCGTGAGGAAACCAGCATGTCTTAGAACCACGAAGACACGTGACGTGATGGATTATGGCCCACTCCCTTTCATATAGAGGAGGCCTGACTGTGTCCCAGCGGTGGGAACATCATAGGCTGAAAACATAAAATATAGTTATTTATTAAAATTACATTTCTGAACACAACTCAATTACTACCCTAAAATATGTAGTTTGGCAGGCTAACATTAGTTCGTCAAAGGATACAATCGACGGCTTATTTCGCGCACTACTGATTAGATCATTAATTTATCGATAAATTTCCAATACATTACATAAAATAACAACGTTATAAACATTAACAAACCTACAGTGAAAACAGTTTATTAATTTGGGTTGAATTTTGCCATAAAACCTCATTTTATTATGTCCGTCTTTCTCTGTAGTTTTTATTATACAGTAATCTTGTACCAGAAACTCCTGCAAGCTTCACGTAGCAACAAGAAAGCGAGTGCATCCCTCTAGATTATTATGCGAACCGTATACGTTCTACAAACGACTTCTGAGTCCCATCCCTATCCGTTTGAGTGATGTACTACGTCATCTCGTAATCCGGGACTGATCCCGACGTAGTGCGTAATCACATAACTTCTATTTTCTGTTATCCTGGTACCCATATTGGATTACGCTGAGCGATTTCTGTTTGAATAATGGTTTTTAGACAAAAGGGAATCAAGAGAGATAGTTCGCCATTTATGAATACTGAAAGGACGAAATTGATTTAGTTACCATCATTTTCATTAAAAATTTGGTGACCCCACAGACGTTCTGTGAAAATTTCAATAACGACTTTAGTTAATACAAAATCCTAAAGGAAAAAGGACGTCCAGTTAGTTATTCTTTTCCGTGTTACTTTTCCACATTGGTATATATGTTACACTAGATTAGCAATTACCGCACCAAGGCGTTGCCACTAGGCTAATGGCCACAGCCATCAGCCTAGCTAACGTCAGTTCAGTGCTCTGTGTGACGCCAACCGAAGTCAACCGAGTGACATGCGACAGCAAATATCGCGAAAGAGTGCGATTCAAGATCACAAAAACATAATAAATTAACCGGAATTACTTTCCACACGTAAATTAATTGTCTCTGTGTTTATATCAACGTAAAAACGCAATAAAATGTAGAATTTTGTAAATTAGGTTCAGTGTTACCACTAAAAACTTAGTTTTAGTTTCCCACATTAGTGGGAGTTTTTAATTTATGGAATAAGTGATTTTAAATATTTTTTAATAATAAAAACGTAGCAGGGTGCCTAAAGATGCAGCACACCGTGAAAAATGTGTGGA
Organism: Globia sparganii; assembly: GCA_949316385.1. NCBI lineage: Eukaryota > Metazoa > Arthropoda > Insecta > Lepidoptera > Noctuidae > Globia > Globia sparganii. The sequence continues at coordinate 4,492,575 of OX438672.1, read as the reverse complement.
AATAATCCGATTGCTGAGAAAAGAGACTGACTGGCTACCTACTAAATCATTTAATTTCATTAATAATAAAGAAAAAATATTCAAAAAGAAAATGTCTTAGTTATTTTCATTATTTATAAACTTCTATTACACATCCAATAAGAAAAACATAATTCAAATATTTTAAAAATAATTTAACTTAACCTAAAACGCTTTTTATGGCTTAAAATGTTGGGTAAAATTTCGCATGGGTAGGCAACCCCATCCCATCATTGCATGTTTATATTGCGGTCTTTGTCTAATCTCAGCGACGGTATTATTCTTACGACGTGTGTAAGTGAGACAGATATATGTTTACTTTTAAATCTTTAGTGGTTTCAAAGCTACGTCGTCGCGTTTATAAAGTGGCTACACTTTTTTGACACATTTTATTGAGGTTTGCTTCTCTAGTTATATAGCTCAATGCTTTTCCAATTTTTCTGTCCATGAAAACCTAATTCGTACTACTACGAATCGGTCCCGCCGTTCTAAAGTGACGCGCTTACCAACGGACTGCATTTCCTTTTTCATTAATTTATATGAATAATAGCAACTATAATAAGTAGTAATCTTTCAAATAAGCACAATAATTTATCATTAAATTTGGATTGGGTTCTAAGATATTAGCAAGAACGCAGATCAAACGTGTGCTCAGCCTGGATAGAAACAAACCCACGCGCTGAAAGTCATTAGGCTTTTAAAAATCGAAATTTGAACAAACTGATTTGAAATGAGGAATATTGAGTAAAAAAACCTTTAAGCGTAGGTACCTGTAGGCGGAGATCAACTAACATAACGTCCCTATTGGCTATCTGAAAAACAGGTACAGCTCGAAATAGATTCTTCGTAGGTGGTACAGATTAATTATTCCCGTCTATGCGGCGTCAATCTGTCTGGCAAGTGGGAGGGTAGGTAAGACACGTTTTCATTGAAGAAGCTATCGATGAACATTTTTTTTTTTGTTTCACATATTAAGATAATATTACGCCTGTAATTGCCGAAGGGTTTGGCAAAGCTGTAGATACCATAATATGTAAGTCTGTTCTTTATTTTCCTTCGAGTATTTTCAGCTTTTGTGTTGCTAAGAGGCAAATTATGTATTGTAGCCGAATCCTAAGTTACGTTACGTCTCTTAGCAGATTTTCCAATGGCGACAAAGGTTATTATTAGTGCTCAATAGGAAAATATTTTTAAAAAATCTTTCACTAGCCACCAGTGGTGGACAATGGGACAAGAGATGTCTCTCTGCCTCAGTGTAAAACAATGGTGGCAGTTTAAGTGGTGGTCAACGGGAATAATCACTTTATGGTACCAGGACGTCATAAGATGAGCAGCGCATCATAATAAACTTTCAATAGTCAACTCGATACGAGGATGCAAGTAAGTTCTCTGCTTGTTCAGCACAATATTCTTATAAGGAAAACTTGAAGTTTACTCCGGGAAGCTAATATGCGAATGAAAGTCAAACAAAAGCGACGGAACTTCTCCACACATCTTACTTGATAGGTAAAGGATAAAACAGAGTATTTAAAGTTGGTTTACATTATTACTTAAAACGTTTTGTGCAGTCACTTGAAAAAAGTACTAGGCTTACATGAATCGAAGATAGTAATTCATTTCTATTATTAAGTACCTAATTATTTTATATTCATATATTCACATGATACCTTTGTCCATCTGGAATTATATACTTTTCAAATTGGTGAAAGAATTTTTCAAATAGGAGTTCCGGAGATGACCCTTATCATATACACAAAGGTTAGGTTATAGTGAAGAGTTTTCAATGTCTGTACTGAAGTTAAGAATAACACCTTAATGATCAAAAAACTTACCAGGGCTTAAGGAATAAATAAATTGCTTATGAAAAACAGGCTGGCAGAAAGTTGGTTATTTTCGTGGCTTTTCTTGAAAACTTAAATTCCTACAGAAGAAAGACTATAATAGTGATTATTGGAAGGCACTATCTAATAAACCTCGATATTTATTTATTTATTTATTTAAACTTTATGCACAAGTAAAAACTGTACAAAGGCGGACTTAATGCCTTGGGCATTTTCTACCAGTCTGCCTTAGGGTGATGCAGAGACAATACACAGTAGGTGCAATAACAGAAAAAAAAATAGGAAACAAAAAATTATAACTAAAAAATATAAGAATAAATACATAAATACATACATACAACAAAATATAAAATAAAAAAAAGTTATGAGAGATACAAGAAAATCTACAACAACTTTAATCTGAGACGAATCTGCCAACTTCTTGCGATATCACTTTCATAGAATAACTATTAAAATTTAAATATCCTAACATAACTAAAACTATTAATGAACTAAAAGATGGCATCGAAATATTCCTCCGCTTCGCTGTCGACTGGTAATGTACCCAAGAAACTGGCGGTAAAGTGACGTTGTACATATGGCAATAGTTATCTCGGGCCAAGGTAAAAGCAAGCCCTTGGAGTATCAGTCTACGGGAAGTATCAACCAGCCGTTTAAAGGTTTCATTTAAACGGCCCATCAGCACTCGGACCCCACGACCCGAAGGTTTGAACCCCAAACGACTCGAAAATATAATTACCAACCAGTAAGGGTATTATACTTTCTCCAATAGATTCTAGATAAGAAGGGTTATTGAAAGTAATTTTCAGAAGGAGTCTTCAACAATACCCAAGAGAGCTCCAACCAAGCACCTGACTTTGACAGTGGCCCCGATTCTGTCGTTCACTAGTCCTGTCAAATTAGATAATCCATAGACAAGTTTAGACGTGATTAAAAAATTGGCTACTAAAACTACGTCAATTTACGTCAGGCGCTGACTAATTTGACAGGACTAATTTTTATCTTCTGTCCTTTTCATAATGAAAAAGAAAGAAAAAGATGCACTGAACTTACATTTAGTTGAGTTTATGAACAACAGAATCGGGGCCAGAATCTCATATTTATAGCGTTTATCTTTGTTTTAGCACATCCGGGCTTCGCAAACACAATTAACCGACGCCTGAAGGGGGTTTAATAAATAGACAATGGATCTCCCACAATATTACGTGGTACTCAAACACAACTTGTGAAATTTAGTCTAAGAACACCAGCCCTTTGAGGAAAAATGCTTGGTGTTTTGTAAGGTAAGACTTAATTAAATTAGCAGACGTTTGTATATTTTTCTACCGACTGTTCTTTGACTGACGAATTTAATAAGACTAACGAATCTAGGAAACTGGCTAACATTGGCCAAAGATTATTTTTTTTTTATAATTGCTGAATGAGCTCGCTCTTGACCTCGATCACGCCTGATGAAAGTGAGGGATGAGATCTGTGATGGAACGAGCGTACCCAGAAGATGCATAAGGCACTGGAACTCCCACGCATCGACGAAACACAGCAGGCTGCTTGACGCCGGACTCCGGTGGGAGGGTGGTCGCAAACCGGGCGGTCATTATTATTATTATAATTATTGGAAACTGTCAAGTTAACACAACTGACAATCCGCAAAATTGACCAACCAGGGAAACTGACTAAGGCCTGAGTTCACCAACATTAAAACCACTGGCTAGGTATTTAAACAGTTGGTTTATATCAAATTCCTTAAGGAAATTTTAAATAAAGAACTGTTTATTATATTTTAATCAGTTAATTTAAATGTTGATGAACACAAGGCTAATCTACGAAACTGACGAATTACATAAACTGACGAGTGAGGGAAACTGAGCAGTGATACGCGGGCTTACAGAAACAATGCACTACATTACACATTTACACAACGTTACATTGAATAAAAATCGCCATTTATTTTATTTTTGCCATTAATTCGAAATTCAAAGCGAAAAACGATCGAATAAGTTGGCAGTGTTCCTGAGCAAAAGGAAATATTGGTTCAATTTTTGAAATTCCCCTGGTTTGGAACGTGTTCTAGAATAGTTTTGAATGCATTACTCGAAAATTTTAAAGTTTCACTACGTAACTATGTAAGTTGTTATAGAATGACTTTAGAATCAAGTTATATTTTAGCTCAAAGCATCTTGAATTGTTACATCCAATTGAAGATCTAAAGGCTCTTCACAGCGCAATTAAAGAGTCACGCAGTAGTGAATGAAAAAGACAGAAAACATTCCGTGTAAGTGAAAGGGACAAAGACGTTTCCTGAGGCGGTAAAATTAGGGTTGTCGTGAGTATACGTAGAATCTGTGGAAAGGAAATTGACAAATGAGAGTAATTGAATCTCTTTATAGGGAGACACATTTTAGCGCGAAGACGGGGGCGGCGTGCGTCCTCCGCTGAGAAACGTAGCTAAGTGGCATAATTACTATGTATTTCTCGATGTGCATTTTATAAAAGCTGTAAGTACTTAGTCTCGCGGACTGGTTGGTATATTTTTTTCTTTTTTTACACCATTATACGATATCTACAGTCAAGTTTATAAAGCTGGTTGAATTTATTTTCTAGCAGTCCCTTTTTTGCATATTCATCTACATAGTAATCTTTTACGTAGAAGAAAAAAAACAGAATTATTAACAGAACCATAAGTAGTAGTAAATTAGTATCAACTGGATAATAATATAAGAACTAGGAAATATTTAAACCTTAAATTAAAACACTGCATTACATAATATTATTTATTATTTTATTGTAAAAAAAATGGAGCAAAAAGAAAATTGTGGTTGATCTATAATTATTATCAGCTTCTTTCTTTCTTCAAAATGATTAGTAAACTTCTTTCATGGGCAGTTAATTTCAAGTTAAGCAGTAATCGAAAAACTTTTCAAAGAAGTATTCTCCGAGATTCTTTAGTTCGTTTGATAACTTCCTCTGAGATATTTGTTTAAAGTACCAGTAGCACATAAATTGAAAGAGGTCATAAAATCCAGACAGCATGCAAATCCATTGAACTGTGTCCAGCAAAAATTGAGTCGGTAAATTGTGGAAAACATTAGTGAATTGTCTTCGCTCCATTTATTTGCAACTGCTCCTAGTCCCGCAGTCTTACCACCCGTGATGCATAGGTATGAGGAGGTCATAGTTTGTGTTCATATTGGCAATCGCGATCGCTGGCACCTACCCAGCGTTATTTGTAGCGCTGCAGCGCTGCTGCGGTTCGGTTTAGCGCTGTCAACCGAATTAAGTGATTTATTATGCTTAAAAGAATTCTGCTGGAAATGATAAGCGATTGTCTTCGATTTATTCAGCGGAGTTTTGAAAAGCTTTGTTCTAAAAGCTACTTTTCTGACAGCCGGTATTTCTCGGATAAACCAAAGAAGAGAAAAACATGTAAAACGAAACGTTCAAAATGTAGTCGCAATCTTATCTCAGCGACAATCAATGTCAAAAATGTAGGCAAATTACAGGTATTTTTGACAGATTGAGACTGAGATCTGTAGGCCAATTCTGCTAATTTAAAACTTTCAAAATCTAGTCGCAGTCTCATCTCGGCGACAAACAAATGTCAAAAACTTGTCAAAATGTAGGGAAATTTAAAGTATTTTTGACAGATTGAGACTGAGATCAGACTGTGAACGTTCTTAAAAATTACGAGAATTGCCCCTCTGACTGTGAACATCGTTAACATAACGAAAATTGCCCCTCAGTTGACATAGGATTCGTTCAAATCACTTTCAGACAAACACGTCAAATTCATAAAGTTATAACTCTGTATTCAAGGGTCGTAATCTCTGTGTATGTAGACATTTTTCTTGCGCAATATTCCACGTCATTACCATCGACGTTGCCTGTCAAATGCCGACATGTGAGAACGATTGATCCGAACGGCGATTACTGGCGCAGACATCAATTGGCGAAACGTGTGTGTGCGCTATGCAACATATTACAATGTGATTTTTGAAGAGGGGCTCGTGGCTAAATAATAACAGCCACACGACTCGATCGAAAGTTAAGCTACGCTTGCTGCGGTCGGTTCGTGGATGGGTGACCATCCATATCGAGACCCCTCCGTGTCTTGGAAAGCACGCGGGTGTTACTCGTAGATCTTTGACAGTTGTTACGGTTACTTAGAAGCCCAAAAGTCTGACAACCAGTCTTACCAAAGAGTATCGCGTTACCCAGTACCTGGGTTGTGAAGGTCAGATAGGCAGTCGCTCCATGTAAAATACTGGGATTCGGCTGCATCCGGTTAGACTGGAAGCCGAACTCAACATACTTGAGAAAAAGCTAGGCAGATAGATACAAATTGATTTTTATTTGGGGTTTATGTTTTTAACCAGACATCGTGCATGGAAGCGCAATAATTTATGTAATACTATAAATATTTATCCTAGTGTGAAATCTATGTGTGACAAACATTTTCTGCACATTATGTTTCCGTGGTACTTAATCCCAAGAAATAGTAGAACCGTAACAATCTAGCAAGACTAGCGGGACGCTTTAACTTCAATCACGAACTAAGCGAGTATTTTACAGCGCTGGAGCAATTACTGCAACTATTAGTGCTACGTCTAAGCTGTATAAAGCGTCAATCGCCACGTCCTCGTGTGTTGTCGAAGATATATTACCCATGTAGCATGTTTATACTCAAGGAACTTGATTATCTCAGTAAAAGGTGCCTGATCAAAACTGCCTGCCTGGTATATTTTTTCGAAAAATAAGTTAAAACTCGGAAGAAGAGTTCACATTTCCATGATGTTACCAACAACAGTTTAATGAATTTATGACAATCTCTGATATAATTATGTAAGTATAAAAAACTGCTTTTCCATACAAAAGTCAAGGTCACATTTCCATGATGTTACTAACAAAGTATAAATGACTTTATGACAATCTCTGATATAATTATGTATTTAAAAAAACTGCTTTTCCATACAAAAATCAAAATGCTGATAGAAGTAGATTTTTTCATATTTATTGTTGATACCCTAGTAAAAACTGTTAATTTTAATTTTTGTTTGTCTCTTCTTTCACCAGAGGGGCAATTCTCGTAATTTTAAGAACGTTCACAGTCTGATCTCAGTCTCAATCTGTCAAAAATACTTCAAATTTGCATACATTTTGACAAGTTTTTGAAATTTGTTTGTCGCCGAGATGAGCCTGCGACTAGATTTTGAACGTTTTAAATTAGCAGAATTGGCCTACTGATATGGGGCTACTCCTTTAGTACGTAACACGATTTGACGGGGTAAGGGGTGCAAACAAGTCTTATTTTTTCTTTCGTGGGGGTGGGTGGTGTCTAGACTGTTCTTACGTAAGGTCACAAAAGTAGGCAAAACTTATAAGTTTTTGCTACTTTTTCTTTGCAATGTTGGTAGACCTAGAAACTGATCTTACGTAAGTTTAAAAAGGGAGGAGGGGGTTCACCCAAGTCTTATTTTTTCTTACGTAGGGGGAGTGGGGAGAGGAAGTGGTCAAAATTGCTTCACGTAATAAATTAACAGCCCCTATACGGTGTAGCACTTTGTATAGTAGTGGATTGTAATCTATTTTAAGTAAAAAAGCGCTACTGCAGAGCGTGAGGTCCTGGGTTCGATTCCAAGGTCCGACAAATGTTAGTGTTAAGTGTTATTGGGCCTTCCATCAGGTCCTGCTGCCCGGAGTCTAGATTTGAGCCCGGTTGATGGCTATAGGATCGCCCCCTGTTATGATAAATGTGGGTGTAGTTTATTTACTTTACTTTGAACAACAGAATCGGGGCCAATATCTGCGCGCCTTTAAATCACCATTTTATTTTCATTCTTTTTTCAATTTTTCTTAAAATCTAACCAAGTTAATTATGTATGCGTAATTAATGGATTAATTTGACTGGACTAAACTAAAATGTATTTTCTGTCCTTTTTTAATGAAATAGAAAGAAAAAGATGCACTGTACTTTTTAGTTTAGTTTGTGAACGCCCCAATATTTATTTTCCATAAATAGTCTTTCCACAAAATTCCTTAAGAAAATTATCATTTACTACAACAACATTTACTACCAAATTATTAAAACGTTGAACCAAAATAAAAATTACAGAACAATTTTAGTAGCTAACAATCTGAATCTAGACTGACAAAGGATATTGCATATATTCGAATAATTTGTCTGCTCAACAACTTAAATAACACAATGAATGTTGTTGAACTGTCAAAACTCAAAATGAAAGCCATTCGTACTGATAGTGTGTTACGCAATTAGCCCGCTAGTTCGAATCAATAACCATTGTCCATCAAACGGTCCTTTTGCTAATCAATATTCATGACGAATCATTTGATAACAAATCCTAAAACTTTTCAACCTTTCCTACACATAGCATAATTCCTACCACTATCATTTATCAGATATATAGAATACTAGCTTCTTCCGCAGCTTTACCCATGTGATGTGGAGGTTAGAAATTAACCCACGGGAACGTACTACTGGGATAAAAGTATCCTGTGTTAATCCAAAAAGATCACCGTGATAACTTAGGTGAAGTGAGTTTAAAGTGGGTTGTCATTCCACCTGATGCTAGGTATTTACACTAGTGACAGCTAACTTTAAGCTCACTTCACCTAAGATTTCACGGTGAAGATATTTACAGAATAGCACTGCTGGTTATAAACTACTTACATAGCTGTGTGCCAAATTTCATGTAAATCCTCAGATGTTTTTGCGTGATTAAGTAACAAATATCCAAACTTCTTGTTCCTCCGACCCACACGTCGCATCGCATCGCCTGCTCGCGCTATTACTGCGTTTTCGCTTAAAGTTCTTCATGACTTTTTGGGCGATTCCTAAGTGTCCTAGTGTGATGTTAAATAGCACATAGCCAGAGATTAACGCGATCAAACAAAAAACTCTTTAGTTTTATTATTAGTATAGACAGACACTAGCAGCGCCCCGCAGTCTCACCCGCATAAGTGTCGATCCCGTAGGAATATCGGGATAAAAAGTGTCCTTTGTGTTATTCTGATGTATAAGCTATATTACTGTAAAGTTTCAACAAAACCTGTTCAGTAGTTTTTGCGTGAAAGGGTAACAAACATTCATCCATCCGTCCTCACAAAATTGTAGAAACAATTTTCAATAAATCAATGGAACCAAAATCCGACTATGCATAAAGTGATCCCCTATTCAAATGTGCCTTTAACCAACGATTACATTACACATACATCAAAGTTACCCTCACGTCCAATTTACCGACCGTATCTCCGGACTTTTTAAGCATTCCCCTTCGGAGTTTTTTTACGCATCACTAAATTAGGTACTTATTTGAGTACCAGCTCTACGGCAAATTACTTTTGTTACTTACAGATACATACGTGATGAACTTAGGTGTTGGCGAAATATCGTACAATTTATACCTGCCCAATTGTATACTCGCACCTCTTTATAAAAGGTTTCGGCTCGTTTTCAATGAAGATTTACTGGCTTAGAATTAATCAGAGAGTAAAGGACTTTCTTTGACGTTTTTCAGGCTATTTTCACAAGTTTTCATGATCTTACCTTATAAGAGCGTAACATAAACTACCTTATCTCTTCGTGTGTACTTTGGTAGATGATTAAGATATGTGAGGAGTACACACCGCAGCATCCTTTGTGCTCTTATATTTAATGGAGTCACCAATCACAACTGACCATTTTTATACTGAAAAGAGAATAAGATGTGTTGCTTATGTTGCGATGGCGTGGCAAATTAATCGGTCAAGACTTTTTTTTCACAACTATGTTAGGGTCGGCTTCCAGTCTAACCGGATGCAGCTGAATACCAGTATTTTACATGGAGCGACTGCCTATCTGACCTCCACAACCCAGTTACTTGGTAACGCGATAACCCATGGTAAAACTGAGTTGTCAGACTTTTGGGCGTTTGAATACCCGTAACGACTGTCAAAGATCTACGAATGACAGCCGGGAACAACGATTTAACGTACTTTCCGAGGCATGGAGGGGTCTCGGTATGTAATGGATGGCATCCATCCACGGACTCAAAAATCAACTCAGCCTATTGCAGTCCACTGCTGGACATAGGCCTCTCCCAGGCTGCGCCACAACACCCTGTCCTCCGTCTTCCTCATCCAGTCCATTCCAGCCACTTTCTTTAGGTCGTTCGTCTATCTAGCTGGGGGACGTCCTACACTACGCTTGCCGATACGCGGTCTCCACTCAAGGACTCGTCTGCTCCACCGGCCATCGGTCCTTCGACAAACATGGCCAGCCCACTGCCACTTCAGTTTGCTCACTCTGCAAGTTACGGACTGTCCGCGCCACATATAGCTAAACCTTCGATCAAGACATGCGGCTATTATCATTTAGCCACGAGCACCTACCTACATATATCTGGCAAATGACGTTATACATATTTTTTAATACATCATTTGAAAGATTGTGGATACAACAAAAGCACCGAAAACATACAAAGCTCTCATTTGGAGCATACCCAATTACCGAGGGCTAATTAATGTGGAAACTCGAAAATTAAAGTGAAAGGGATGAAAATTATCTACCAAACCAGATGTATAAATTATTTAAATATATCATCATCTGCCTAGCCTTTTCCCAACTATATTGGGGTCGGCTTCCAGTCTAACCGGATGCAGCTGAATACCAGTATTTTACATGGAGCGACTGCCTATCTGACCTCCACAATCCAGTTAATGGGTAATACGGTACCCCTTTTTTCATGTACATTTGCCCCGCACGGCCCCGCTGAATTTGCGATTTAGGTGTGCACCAATGGAATGTACTCGCCTCTAGGAGTATATGTACCGGTTTCTTTTTCAATGTACCTCTGTACTTTTGAAGAAATATGCATAAAAAGGGGGCCGTGCCAGCCAAACGTTTTCAGCACGGCCCCCGTGTAACTTGAAAAATAAAAAGCGTATTAAAAAGGTTCATATACTCAAGGAATGTACTCTATTAACACGTTATATGTACCGTAACAGATATTGTGAATTCGTAATAACAAATAATATATAGATGTGGAAAGGGGGCCGTGCTGAAAAAAAAACATATAAGAAAATATCTAAAAAAGACAAAACAACCTTAGCCAAAAACTATTAAAATATAATTGATGTTTGGCAAGTAACATATGTACCGCATTGGTTTCTCATACAACTAGCAAAATTTAAAATATAAACCAATTTTAGTTTATTCAGCACGGCCCTCTATAGTTGCCTATATCTTTTTAAATATGACATGTTTGTTTACAAAATTCGACTTCCTAAATTATGTATAGGAGTACATTCGTTCCCAATAAATTGCGATTCTGCTGTATTAGTACTTTAAAAGATAAATTGGATCAAAAATATCATATAATACAACTGACAGGGTGACCATGGTTCCATATATTAGGTACATAATTATATTCTAAGGCCGCCCATTGTATGTTTTGTAGTAATAAGTGTTTTTTTTTGTTATGTATTTTCTGGTGTACAATAAAGTATATATAAATAAATAAATAATAATAAATAATTAAATTATGTGACTACATTGAAATAAACATTCTTTTTGTACAATTTTTTTTTTCTTGAAAATTAATATTAGCGATGACATCTTTTAAGAGAATTAAATCAGTTAAAACTTGTCCTGTGCGGTCGCTATTAGTCCACTGACGCTACCGTGATTTTTGAAGTGGCGCTGGTGTCGCGGTTACTTCATGTTGCGCAGTTGCGCTCGAGTGTTTATTGATCAGTCACATCTTTACGCGCACAATATACCTACAGCAGTAAATGTAAACATTGCTCCATTAATTTCAGTATTCACGTGTTTTCTACGTGTCGTTGAGCAGTGAATTCTATTTCAAGCACGGAAATGGAATGTTAATAAACAGGTAGTTGAAAGTAATCATATAATTTATTTGTACTTAAGAAACGGATTTGATATGTACTAAAATCAATTTACTTAAGTACTAGGTTTATTTAATAAAATTTAAAAATATCAAAATGTATGAAGCACCCGCTCACGGCACAGTGAAGTGTAAGCGAGAGTGTGCTAAGTCTTACACCCGTATACAATAGAAGTAATTGCTTGTTGCTTAATCATTTCTTGATTAAGTCTAAGGTTAGAATTCTTAAGTCACAAAACCTAACTTTATAGGCGTATACCTACCATAGGTATATTAGACGTTTATAAAATTAGACGTTACTTATGAGTATGACGTTACTTATGGGTATTTGCTTCAGTGTAGCCCGCGAAATACAAATTTTCATACGATTTTTTGCAATTGCAGGTCAGCGTCAGGTTGTATGTTAATCTAAATATGATTCGCGAGTGATCTTTGATGTTTTATAATTATGTAAAAATAATAACAATATTCTAATTATTACAGTTGCTTGAAACACTACTGTGATTACGTAGGTTGAATTAGTTGCCTGTGATTATTCCAAATAATATTAATGTGATTAATGTAAGTAATATTATTGTAATATAGGTACTTCAATCGATGTGAATTGTTGGAAACGTATCTGTGATTTTTCAAAGCCTTTTAAGCTCTGTAGTGTTAGTGACACATAGTTATAGTTTTCTGTGATTATTCTATAGGTAAACGTATCTAATCTGTGAAATGTAATGAATCTGTAATTTTATTGTAATGTACGGTTCAATCCGTGTGATTTATTGGAAATATATCTGTGATTTTTTTAAGCCTTTTGAGCGAAACTTGTTGATTTGCGACCTATTACTTACTACTATTATGGGCATTTTCGGACAGATCAAAACTGACACTTCAAAAAGGCTGCTGGTGTTAACATATTTGATTTGGTGTTGTTATTTAAATAAAAAATCGGCGAGTAGTAGAAAAAAATCAGTATTAAAATGGATTCAATTTACGGTCACGGTGCAAGGACATGTCCACTTAACACATACCAAGGGGACAGAATATAAATTTTAAAATGTTATTAAATACTTGTATTATAATATTATAGAGTTTAACATGATTGAAAGCTACAAATTGATAACAAAAACTAAAATATGTGGAGTATGTAATAAGAAGCAAATAGCGAAGAAATAGTTTAACATAGGTCACATCTAAAAGAGGACAGTACTGCAAGACGTAAGATGCCACAATTCTGGATTTAATTTTGTTATTTGTTTTAAGTTTCTGTTAACAATTTAAGTAAAAAAAGAAAACTTTAGTCTTTTGCATCTTTCAATTTTCTTTTATCTTTCATTCAATAATTAATCGATACTTCCATGTCATAAAAATGTTAGTTATTTGCAACTTGTATGTATGGGACATCCCATAAGAGGGTTGGTAGCTATTTTGACGAAAATGCCCTTATAGTTATCGTTAATACAGATTACGATATTTTTGATTTTACTAAAGATTTACTCAAATTATGCAGAAGTTTTTTATCCATTCTCACGTGGAATCACGAATCATAGGAAAACATCGTGAGGAAACCGGCATGTCCTAGAACCAAAAATTCGAAGACATGTGACATCTACCAAACCGCACTGGGCCCGCGTGGTGGATTACGGCTACCTCTCACAGAGAGGAGGCCTGTGTCCCAGCAGTTGGAATTATAGGCTGATTATGTATGTATGTGTACGTGGAATCATGGTCACCCTATCGGTTGTATTATATGAAATTTTTGATTCAATTTATCTTTTAAAGTACTAATACAGCAGAATCGCAATTTATTGGGAACGAATGTACTCCTATACATCATTTAGGAAGTCGAATTTTGTAAACAAACATGTCATATTTAAAAAGATATAGGCAACTATAGAGGGCCGTGCTGAATAAACAAAAATTGGTTTATTTTTTAAATTTTGCAAGTTGTATGAGAAACTAATGCGGTACATGTGTTACTTGCCAAACATCAATTATATTTTAATAGTTTTTGGCTAAGGTTGTTTTGTCTTTTTTAGATATTTTCTTATATGTTTTTTTTTCAGCACGGCCCCCTTTCCACATCTATATATTATTTGTTATTACGAATTCACAATATCTGTTACGGTACATATAACGTGTTAATAGAGTACATTCCTTGAGTATATGAACCTTTTTAATACGCTTTATATTTTTCAAGTTACACGGGGGCCGTGCTGAAAACGTTTGGCTGGCACGGCCCCCTTTTTATGCATATTTCTTCAAAAGTACAGAGGTACATTGAAAAAGAAACCGGTACATATACTCCTAGAGGCGAGTACATTGCATTGGTGCACACCTAAATCGCAAATTCAGCGGGGCCGTGCGGGGCAAACGTACATCTTTTTTCTTATAATTGTAGATAAATAAAACGTTTTCAAAACGGTGAAGGAAAACATCGTGAAGAAACCGGCATGTCCTAGAACAAAAAAAATCGAAGACGTGATATTTATCAAGCCGCACTGGGCCTGGTGGGTGGATTACAGACCACTCCCTCTCGTAGAAAGGAAGCCTGTGTTCCAACACCTAGAACATTATAGACTGATTGAAAAAGATGACGTAATGGGCTGTAATCCGACAGTGAAATAGTTACCTTAAAAATGAATGTATTTTATTATTATAATGAATAGGAAGAAAAACACTGTTTGACAGACAATATTAGTAACAACTGACACAATCTAAGAACCGCAAAAAAAAATAATTTAAATTTGAAATAAATAAAGAATAAAATATAAAAAACCAAAGAGTCCGTAACACTGATTATGCTCATTGATTATGCTACGTAGATAATAAGGATACAGAAAATGGTAGGTACTTACATGAATTTAATTAGGTAGCATGGTCGATGGGTTGGTTAGTAAAATAAAATTATTTTTGAAGTTATAAAATTGTTCGACAATCATTAACACTGTACTAAAAACGAAACATGGAATGGAACATGGAACATGAAATAAAGTGCTTCTTTTGTTAATTTATCTACACCCATGCTATAAATAGGTACTATATAAAAGTTTCTGAAACAGTTATCTTATTGCCAACATTAAAACAACCAGTGTCATAGTAACCATAATATCATCCAAAATGCATCCAAACGAGTCTTATAATGTTGTACTAAATTTAATTATGCAACTCCAATTTCAAAAAAAAGAACATTGGCCCCGATTGTTCACAAACTAAACTAAATTTAAGTTCAGTGCATCTTTTTCTTTCTATTTCATTATGAAAAGGACAAAAGATAAATATTAGTTTAGTCCTGTCAAATTAGATAATCCATAGACAAGTTTAGACGCGATTAAAAAATTGGCTACTAAAAATATGTCAATTTACGTCAGGCGCTGACTTTTCCCTTTTATCAAATTTTGTACTAGGCGCGCAGCTAACGATGGTGATAAACGTAATACTCTTTTTTATATTGAGTCACAAATAACGGGCTCTCAAAGTGGAATGGTATTAGGGCACATACTCAATTTAGGAGCGACACGACGACGAAATGAATGCCTCCGACCAAATTAAACCTCTCTTTCCGGGACAAAAAGATCTATATATTATTATTTTCTACCCCAATAGGAACGAGGCTTATTTTTTTTCTACGGGAATATGTCACTAAGAGTCTGTAGTTCTGTAGTACTAAGTAGATGGGCACATCATTTATGAACTAGGCCGCCAGAATCTGAAGGATATTGCATAACTTCCAAATGGTCATTGATGAATCATAGACATCATCATCAACATTTAATTCTAATTGCGTAACACACGTTCAATGACAATCTGAACCATTTTGAAGGATATTGAGAATCCATTGCTTCATATGTTCGAAAAGTTTGTCTGCTCAGTAACGTAAATAACGCAATGCATGTTGTTGAACTGTCAAAAATGAAAGCTTTTGCTACTGTTAGTCTGTTACGCAATTACCCCGCGGGTCATAGACATAGCTGAAGATACTTCTGAAAGTAAGATCAGCGAAGATAGGTACCTATTGAAAAAATTAGGACTTTCCTGGTCTATAAGTATTCAAGCCTAGGGACTGCAGTACTTCGACTTTCAAGCGTACTCCTCCTCTTGTTTAGAAGCATAAAACTTTCCCAGTCAGCGGTTAAATACACATCGTGCATTTAAATTGACTTAACAAGAGTTGTATGTTGCCAGTAACACCCATAGACTGTCTACAAAATCTATAGCACCAGTAACAGGTAACGATCTAAAACTCGTGCCTTAATTAAGCTGACATCAAGTGTGCTGGAAATAATTTATTGCTATTATTTTAGGCGTAAAAGTCAATTATTCCTAATTGACTTTTACGCCTAAAATAAAATGTTTGTTTTTAAAACAATTTAAACCTTCTCTTCCGAGAAGGTTTAAATTGTTTTAAAAACAAACATTTTATCCGTGACCGTTGACTAATTATTTTGTTTTAAAGCGTAATTAGTTGAAATATTAATATTCGTGAAGTTTGCCTGAATGTGAGAAGGCTTGCTAAAGGTTGAACTTTGTTGTATTTTAATCCTTGTTGTGAAGAATTAGTGAGATAAAGTTTGTTTCGTAACACATGAGGGAACGATGAAGAAGAGAAGAGAAGAGAACTTCTCTTCTCTTCTTCGTCGTTCCCTGAATGCTGAGTCGCGAATCATATTTTGATCAAGATACAAAACCTGACACTGACCTGATTATTGCAAAAAATTTAAGACAAAATTGAATTTCGCGGGTTATAACTGCGCATTCACCTTAAAGTAAATAAATTTTAGTTCATTTTGGGACCAACGACAATTCAGACTATTAATAAAAAAAAGTTGGCATGAAATCTCTTTGATGAGATTAAAAAATTGCACATCTCCGACTAGTAAATAGTTATCTGTGGCATTATCGCACTAGTGCAGTAACATAAATTAAAAAGCAGTCGTTTTCAATACACTGCATTATGGACCTAAAAGTGGTTCTACGATTATCCTACTTCCTACTAATCCTACTATCCTATCCTACTTCCTACTAATATTATAAATGCGAAAGTTTATGAGGATGGATGGATGGATGTTTGTTACTCTTTCACGCAAAAACTACTGAACGGATTTTCATGAAACTTTACAGCAATAAAGCTTATACAACAGAATAACACATAGAATACTTTTTATCCCGATATTCCCGCGGGATTGAAAATTACGCGGGTGAAAGCGCTGGGCGCAGCTAATACGTTAATATTATTAGAAATGGTAGTTTTTCATTGTTTTGTTTTATTATAATCCTTAAAACGGGATATAGTGGCCACTGTTATCCGTTTTAAGGATTATAATAAAACTAAACAATATAAAACTACCGTTTCTAATAATATTAATGTATAATCTTGTGAAGCACAACTTAACGTGCTTATTTTCTGCATTTTCATTATAAATTGTATGATATAACCAAAAAAACGATGAGGGCGCCACTGTGCGGTCGGCATAGTCTTAAGAGCCACTTTACGAGCTTCTGTTGAAAAATTATTGACGCAATCATAAGACATCAGACATATTAAATTGCCTTTTGGGTAGTATTCCTGTTGACAGCGATGCGGGCGAATTATTGGTTACCCTATGAATATTTCCCCTCCTTTTTTAAATACATTTATTTACTTATGCTTAACTAGCTGTTGCCCGCGACTTCGTCTGCAATCTAAGATGAAAATAGCCTATGGCCCTTCTCCAGGTTATGGTATATCCACGTGTCGAATTTCATCTAAATCCGTTCAGCCGTTTTAGTGTGAAAGCGTAACAATCAAACAAACTAACTTTCACGTTTTTAATATTAGTTAGGATTAAAACGGTACAACACCAATTACAGTAATTAACATAGAAATAACTTTTTACAGTTATTACGTTGACAATGTTGTATATAGTTACAAAAACACCAAATATTAATTACATGTACAGTCAGCAAAGGAGATAAGTATGCAGGGCCGTCGTATATAGTTGAAGTTTACTAAGAAACTGATTGATGTTTTCAAAAAAAAAATTAATTAAATTAATAGAAAACAAACAGTTCATTTGTCAAATTAAATTTCATTCGAAAACATCAATCTGTTTCTTACTAAATTTCAACTATATTCGACGACCCTGCATACTTATCTCCTTTGCTGACTGTACACATTATTCTCTTAAGGGCTGATTTTTCCAACGCCAGATATAAATAAAAAGGAGGAATAATTGATTAATTAATTGATCGATAGCAATAATTTTGAATTTTTGAAAGTTTTTCCATACAAAAATTGTGAGGTTTCAATTTTATTCCAAGAATAAAAATTATCGGTCAAACTCAAACTCAAATCATTTATTTCAATTAAACCATTTACAGGCACTTTTGAATTGTCAAGAAGTCGGTCAGTCAGGAAAAAATGAAGCTAGTTGCCCATTCCAAAGCGTAGTAGGTACCTATGGAGAAGAACGGGCAAGAAACTCCATGGACATGGTCGATTGAAAAATCGGTTCTAAGACTGTTAGCTTACACATAAACATAATGTTATATTGTTGGAAAATAATTACAGATATAGTAATTAAAACCATAATTATGCTTCCATTAAAAATATAAGCAACCAGGCAATTCGGTATGTAAAGAAAAAAAAACCTACGCTGATTCCCAAACCATTTCGAGATTTAAGGTTTCTTAACTTAATTTTTCTATTTTTAGTACTTAAAATTATAAGATGGAGTTTATTTTAACATAAACACTTAATACCACTTGACTTTCATTTGACCTCCAAATGACGTCACAAGTAAGCAGATTGAGAATACTTTCGGTGCCTCCTCTCATCGTATGATAAAAAGTTAAAGTCATATAATGTCAACTATAGGGATGACCATAATAATATAGGTATGTAATGCAGTCGTGCGAAAATTTCGGCCTTTGAATCGATTCAAATCAAACATTGAAAATCTATTCACATTGAAAATCTATTACACATAAAATCTAAATCCGAATTCTGAATTATCGTTAATCAATCATTATAATGATAGCTTAAATAAAATGCATTCCCTTTAAATAATAATATATTAAGTATGAAATCATTCGAACTATTTTGTAACCACAAATGATGTTGCAAACTTGCAAATATAACTATGTAGGTACTGTAGCTACTTGTTATTGGTTTGATTTTGATAGTGACATATTAATAATACCTATTATTTAATGTAATTATTAATTATCAGTCATTTCTGTCCCACTGCAGGGCAAAGGTCTCCCTTCCCTCCTTCCACTTATCCCTATACAAAATTAATAACTGTACTAAGTAAATGTTCAATCGATTATGTCGATCATTCCCACCTCTAAAACTGTCTAGTGTCATGCTTGAAGTTTCTGATGTCAAGCAAAAAACGTCAAATTTAGGATTTTTATTACTGTGTTATACGTGGCATAGATATTGAACTCTTCAGCCTACTTTTGAAGCAGAATTTAGAAAATTTATTTAAAATTAATGGCTGCTTAGAAAACCAAAATTTTGAAATTAGTTGCATAAAATAACTAAATCTATAAATTAAAAATATAAAAAAAATACCTGAAAAAAACTTTACATGCCCAATTATGTTTCAAAGGAATTAATCAAAGGTAAGTGTATCAGAGTCAGTACCATACCAAAATGATAATATAGCCGTATTATTAAATGTTACCAAGAACCCCTCGAACCCAAGCATTCACTTTATTTTGTGTAAATTATTTTCATCACCACTGCTCTCAAAACGGTGAAGGAAAACATCGTGAAAACGCCGCTCAGAACGAAAAATTCAAAGTCATGTGACTTCCACCAACTCGTACTGGGCCCGCATGGTGCATTACGCCTTTGTCCCAGCAGTAGGAACATTATAGTCTGATTATGTTAGGTATCTAATAGATACCTTGGTGCTAAGAGAGTTTATATAAGACCAGCTCAATAACAGACAATGGCCCCGATTCTGTTGTTCACAAACTAAACTAAATTTAAGTTCTGTGCATCTTTTTCTTTCTATTTAATTATGAAAAGGACATAAGATAAATATTAGTATAGTCCTGTCAAATTAGTCAGCACCTGACGTAAATTGACATATTTTTAGTAGCCAATTTTTTAATCACGTCTAAACTTGTCTATGGATTATAGGACTAAACTAATATTTATCTTCTGTCCTTTTCTTGGTGAAATAGAAAGAAAAAGATGCACTGAACTTAAATTTAGTTTAGTTTGTGAACAACAGAATCGGGGCCACTGATGAATAAATGTGTCACAAGCCAACGCTTGGGCCGATCCTGCCTCTCTACCTATCCTCGCTTATTCCACGCTCTCGCTTGCACGCTCAGGCTCAGGCGGAACGTGACACTTTTTCGTGTGCGCAGCCGATGTTCATCGATTTATAAGACGTTATCACGTCAAAAAAAAACATATAATATTATAGGTATAACATATCAAACTCAAGAGAAGTGGTAAAAATGAACATAACACTCGTTACTGCTTGTGAAACATAAAATCGGAAGCCGAATTAAAATGGTTGAAAGGGCCAAAATTAATTCCAGTACTTACCAATTCAAGAGGCCTTATTTATTTTATTCAGTTACCAAACCATTTCTGATCCCGACTCTGTAATATTTTAGGAGTAAGTATCTGTAAAATAACTTCTCTAAGCTAATAGCGTTTCGCAAGTTTGATGTAATGGAAACATTAGCATAAAGCGTCCTACGCGTCAGGCGCGGTCTGAAGAGGGGGATCATGACCCCCCCAAAATCATTCAAGCTGTCGAGAGTCTAAATGATTTACTTGCATTACTTACTTAAAGCTGTACTTGAGCTACGAAAATCTCAATAGGCATATATGTACAAAACATTAGAACATAGGCAGTCATGGGGACCGCCGACAGAAGTAAAAACTTATAATCATGAAAATGACAGTGGGTATTAATATTAACGCGCCTAAAAAAGTTTTTACTTAAAAAAGCCTTTTATAAAATATAGAATCTAGGATGCAAAAGCGAGCGAAGCAAACTCGGGATATTGGGCACCCCACTCGTACGTAAGGTTTGAAAAGGCTTAGGTTAAGGCCAGATTCCAAAACCAAAACTGCAAAATTCTTGAGTTATATTGAGTAAGGGCTATTTAACATTACGCTAGAACCATCAGGAGTAGAGCAAAGAAAATTCAAAAAGAACAATAAGCGAAAACAAAGTAACAGGGGAACAAAAAATTTCACGCGGACGAAGTCGTAGGCAGAAGCTAGTAAACCATAAAGTTTTAAAATACTGTTTGCACTATCAAGGGGTTCACAGGCCATGTCTTAGACGATTTTACTTTGTCGTCCACCCGAACCGTTTCAACTAAAACACAGCAAAGCTACTGTTGGTTGCAAATATTAGGTACCTATGCTAGAAGTTACTCTGGAAGTCTGGGCAACTCATTTCAAAAGCATTCTTACTCCTTTAGTGCTATTCTGTAAAAATATCACTATGAAAACTTAGATAAAGTGAGCTTAAAGTGAACCCTCAATTATGGCATGGTCTGTGTTGATCACTTACACACACAGATGTAGGTACGGGCCTGCGGCGCGCGGCGGCGTTTTCACAGCAATACGACTCTTAGTATGCTTAAGCAATTCTGATGTATGCTATACTTGTGGAACGATAAAAAATTCACCCGAGTGCTAAGATATGAGCATTACTAGTCCAGAAGAGTAAAACTACATCTGTGTGGGATGATAGTTCTCTTCAACTCATTTCAACTAAGTTTTCGCGGTGAGATTTTTACAAAACAGACCGGCTGTTCTAACAATGCCAATGAATTCGTCAGGTTGCTATATTAGACGGTATCAAACTGCTTTCAGAAACTAATTTTGGTCTCATTTTCATAATAAATAATCATAGTACCAAATAAACTCAGTAGTCAGTAGGTCCTTGCCTTAAGCTACTAAAGTTAAACTACTAGTCACAGTTCAAGGGATAAATCGTACGTACAGAGAAAAGGGCGAAAATGGTACATATACAGGCAAGCCTAAATAAACACGTAAAAAGGAGCCAACGGCTTAAGAGGAAATGCGGTCGGAGAGACTTTTGAAAAAGCCTAAGTAAAAAGTCTTAATTCGAGGTTTGGCTCTCGCCTGCTTCCTCCTCCAATACTGGACCAATTTAAATAATATTTCATAAACTGAATAAGAACGATATATACTGTGTCCTTACGTTTTTCTTTTTTCATTAATAGTTGTGAAATTTGTGTCACTAGGCCCTTGTTGACAGCGGCGGTTTAAATCGGCATTTTTTGAGGGTTCTAGTGCTTATAAAAATACTGTATCATCAAAAAGGAAAACATAGGGACGTACAAGTAGTTAATATTTATTATTCTGTAAACAAACATTGCCATAATAGTCATTAACCAGAAAGAAAACAGGCGAGAGCGTTTCTATGAAGAAACGACCGGGTGCATTTCCTCTTAAGAACCATTTGGAACGGAATACAATGGAATTTGCATTCACTGTTTAGACACATAACATCACGACGCATTTCTCAAAGAGGTTAGGCAAAGGAGTTTAGTACTCACACCCGGCTAGTTATATGTTTAAGTCAGATCGCACCTTGAAAACAAAAGTGGCGTTATACAAAAATTGTCTTTTTTCAGTATGACCATATAAAAAAGTTTCTGACGCAGCATTTTAGTCAATATCTTAGCGAATAACTGAAAAGACTGCAATTAATTTCACTTATCAGTGTGACTATCTTATTCTAAGTTATGTACCGACAACATGCCAATAAATTATGGAGTTATTTAGAAATCATGGTTTTTAAAGTTCCGCATAGTGCCGCTTTTGTTATCAAGGTGCGAGATGTATGTAATAGGGGTTCGTGGCTTAATATTAACAGCCGCACAGGTCGATAGAAGATTAAGCTACGTTAGCTTCGGTCAATTCATCCATTACATTCCGAGATCTCTCCGTGCCTCGGAAAGCACGTTAAGCCGTTGGTCCCGGCTGTCATTCGTAAATCTTTGACAGTTGCTGGTCAGAAGCCCAAAAGTCTGACAGCCGATCTAACCAAAGGGTATCGTGTTACCAAGTAATTGTGTTGTGGAGGTCAGATAGGCAGTCGTTCCATGTAAGATACTGGTATTCAGCTTCATCCGGTTACACTGAAAGCCCACCCCAAGACCCCAACTTAGATGGGAAAAGGCAGGCTAGGCAGACAGATTGTAGGTAATAGGGGGACACAAACCCTGACTCCAAGCTACTACCGAAAGACCCCCATAAGACTTTCCCCGCTCAACGGTCACGTTTTCGACCTCTAGACCAACGAATCAGGCAAACAAAATCAATCGATCTGTTTAACCATATCCCAACTATGTTGGAGTTAGCTTCCAGTCTAATCGGCAACAGCTGAATACCAGAATTGTACATAGACCGACCGCCTATCTGACCTCCACAACCCAGTAACTGGTAAAAACGATACCCTTGGCAAGACTGGTGGTTCTAGACTTTCAGGCTTCTGACGACCCGTAACGACTGTCAAAGATCTACAAATGACAGTAGTGGCGCTTGCGACCACGAGACCAACCGAACGGGGCAGTCATTCTCTATTAAGACTGTGCCAACGGTACAGTGGCGCCCTCATCGTTTGTTTGGTTGTTTCATACAATTTAGAATGAAAATGCAAAAAATAAGCACGTTAAGTTGTGCTTCACAAGATTATACGTTAATATTATTAGAAACGGTAGTTTTATATTTTTTAGTTCCATTATAATCCTTAAAACGGATAAAAGTGGCCACTATATTCCGTTTTAAGGATTATGATAAAACTAAACAATATAAAACTACCGCTTCTAATAATATTAACGTATAATCTTGTGAAGCACAACTTAACGTGCTTGTTTTCTGCATTTTCATTTTAGATTGTAAACAAACGATGAGGGCGCCACTGTGCGGTCGGCACAGTCTTAAACTGAAAACGAAAAAATATTTTCCATTTTGGTAATACCGCCGCTTTTCTCAACTATAAGTATTAGATAAATATGCGTGTAGCCACGCTAAATTCTCTTAATTCCCTCGCACATCTCGCTCCCTTCACCTCTCTCCTCCCTCTGAAAATTGTATATATACAAATTACCATCCAAACGGTAACTTGACATATCGCGGATTACAATTAGGGTTGCCACCCGTACTGTATAATAAAGTATATACGTTATTTCGGGGTAATTGTACTCTACAGGGTGCATTTGATATCATGGGCATTATTTTAACCTAAGGTACTACTTATGATACTAATTGCATTAGGGCTACTATTACGCAAATCAAAAATATTATTAATGCAAGTATGGAAAACCTTAAAATGTAGTAAGTCATACAAAGTATCAAATTAGTTGCGCTTCTCGATAGCAAATGCGTAGGTACACTACGCCGTACGCGCGTCATTGGGCGTGAATTCTTTGACCCCGCCCGACTCACGTGACATTCGTAAGTTGCCAATGAATTGATTCATAATAAATTCCAATTTTCCCTTCGTACTTTGCCGGCTTAGGACGGTCAAAACTACGTCAACTAACATACATTAAAAAAAAACATTTACGTACCTAGCTTGTGGATTGTTTTGAAAAAACCTTATTTGTCGGTAAAGTGACAGAGGGTAAACGGGTGCTCTTCCACGAGCTTGTGCATGTGCTGGCACGTGAAAAGACGAAAAATCCAACAGGTTCTGAGTGGTTCTGGTGGAATGAGACCCCGTGAAGGAATAGGGTCGTTCGGGTAGCGCCGATGGAACATTTCACGAGTTCATACTAAATTTCTTGCGTGATCGTAAATTACAACCATTTGTGGGTATTGTTGGTTGGTGTACCTAGCCTGCACATTACGCGGTCGAGGCATCGTGTACACAAACACACAACTACTACACTAACACTTAATACACTGCAATCCAAGCACCGTATGCCGCGAGCGGCGAGTACGGCGATTACGTCACGGGATCAATAAATCAATTACGCGTCAATGCACCTGCGCAGTCGTTATGACACTGGTTCCGGGTTCGTGACTTCGTGTTGCGGCGGGAAGCATACCCCGCGCGGGGGTGATATTCGTATTTTTGCGAGTGAGGGAGTGGGACGGAGAGAGTTCAGGGAATCCCGCCGGACGGAATGTCTTGTAGCCCATTGTTATTATTACTTGTAAGGAAAAACCCGCGCGCGTGCAGGTGATGTTTGTTTACATTTCGCTTTGCGCTGTACTGCGCTTTAAGATTTTGATATTTCAACAATTATTGGCGTTAACGAAGTATTTTGTTTTAATTACTTTAAGTGTTTATTTGCAATAATAAGCCTTGTGCAATTTGACTTACTACATTTTTAAGGTTTTCCTTACTTGCATTAATAATATTTTTGATTTGCGTATTAATAGCCCTAATGCAATCAGTATCGTGAGTAGTGCCTTAGGTTAAAATAATGCCCATGACTTCGATTCCACCCTGTATACTCGGACAATAAAGTACGCGAAAATACTTTACTACCAATAAAAAGTATGTTTTTAAAGGTATTATTCTATTTCCATACCATGTACTTTTTTTTCTACCTATGGCAACCAATATACTTTATTAGCACAAAAAAAAGGTGGCAACCCTAATTACAATCTCCTTTCTCATCTACATGTAGAGAGCTACGTCACAAAACAGCCATTTTATGACGAAGCGCGTCACACATTCTGTTCTAAATTGAAACTTGATTTTGTTATTAGCTGGTTTAAGACGGCCTTTTTCTTTATTTCGAGGAAATGGCTGTGTTATTCGAAAATTGAAATATTAAATCATTTTTCGACCATTTTGGTAACTGCTAAAGTGGATATCATCATCACCATAATTATTCCCCTTTCCCCAATTTATTAGGGGTCCGCGCAACATATCTTTTTCTTCCATACTTGTCTATTAGTCGTCACTCCCTTTCTAACCATAATTATCATCTTTTACCATTGATATATATGTTACACTAGATTAGTAATTACCGCACCAAGGCGTTGCCACTAGCCTGATGGCCACAGCCATCAGTGTAGCTAACGTCAGTTCAGTGATCTGTGTGACGCCAACCGAAGTCAACCGAGTGACATGCGACAAAAAATATCGCGATAGAGTGGGATTCAATATCACAAAAACATAATAAATTAACCGGAATTACTTTCCACCATTGAGTTAAATAACTAGAGAAGCAAACCTCAATAAAATGTGTCAAAAAAGTGTAACCACTTTTTAAACGCGACGACGTAGCTTTGAAACCACTGAACATTTAAAAGTAAACATATATCTGTCTCACTAACAGACGTCGTAAGAATATTACCGTCGCTTAGATTAGACAAAGACCGCAATATAAACATGCAATGACGGGATGGGGTTGCCTACCCATGCGAAATTTTACCCAACATTATAAGCCATAAAAAGCGTTATACGTTAAGTTAAATTATTTTTTAAATATTTGAATTATGTATTTCTTATTGGATGTGTAATAGAAGTTTATAAATAATGAAAATAACTAAGACATTTTCTTTTTGAATATTTTTCTTTATTATTAATGAAATTGAATGATTTAGTAGATAGCCAGTCAGTCTCTTTTCTCAGCAATCGGATTATTTCCACCCATTTTTCACAGCATGCTGCATGTTTAGGCACCCTGCTACGTTGCTATTATTAAAAAAATATTTAAAATCACTTATTCCATAAATTAAAAACTCGCACAAATTTGGGAAACTAAAACTAAGTTTTTAGTGGTAAAGTTTAAAGCTACGTGGTCGCGTTTAAAAAGTGGTTACACTTTTTGACACATTTTATTGAGGTTTGCTTCTCTAGTTATTTAACTCAATGTCTTTTACATAGTCCACTGATCTTTTCTTTAACCTTCCCCTACTCTTATAGCCATCCAGATTCATACTCAACACTTTCCTCGCAACATTTTCCACTTTCCTCCGCATCCGTGGCAACAGCTAAAGTGAATACCTACATATTATTATAGTAACAGCATCACTGACTATTTCCATACATATCTACACACTATCTTACGCAAACTGACTTTACCATTCACCGCTCTATGCATATACAAACGATCCATTACAGTAGTTAGTAATCTCTCAATGGACACTGAAGTGTGGTCAATATCGTCCAGTGTGGACAAACGCCTCAGATCTCTTTGTACAAAGGCTCAAAATCATCTCAAAATACTATTATGCGGAGATCGTTGTACTAGGAATTTATAAATCGATGGTTCCTAAACGGTGGTTGACACTCGTGAATTAGGAGGGAGAAATCTTAGCTGGGAAAATTGCCATTATTTTTTTTTCTGATCATCAAATACTTCCTATTTTGGGGCGTAAAAATACTAAACAGCTGAGTGTAGTAAAATTCAGGTCACTATGTTTTACAATCATTTATTTAAACAATCAATGTTATACAGCCAAATACCTACGACCTTCGCGCCGTACGGCCGTACAGATTAAAAATTCCCGCGCTCGCTGAGTGTTGACGACTCATCATATCGATTCTTACGATTCCTCAAATCGATTATACCTATCGATATTCGGTTTATTTATTTATTTGGAATGTTTTATTAATTGCTATTAAAAATTATAAACCTTACACGAGTAACTGCGTTCAACTTGGAAACTTGGAAGTATCACTCGCCAGCCGATGCTGCTGCTCTGGTAGCTACGCTCGCTCGCCCCGCGCGCTTTTGGCCAGAACTAACTAGTTTGGTTGGGTTCCCTTACTTAGTAACTACGACCAATTGTGAGAAAATTCCAGAAATTCAAAACGAGGCTCAATGATTTTAAAAAGTGTGCATCATTTGAAGCGCAAATTTTTAATTGATGCGCGTCTAAATATTTCCCGATTTAAAATCGGAAAAAAAGCCTTAACCAAACAGTACGATGTTACAAACTACCAGTAAGTAGGAACACTCATTTAACAAAGACAATTTGGAGAAATAATGACACAGACTCAGTGCCAAAGCCTACCAGATAGATTTTAAAAACTTTTTGCATAAAAAGCTGTGCCAAGTCGTATTATGAAACTTCACTTGAAAACAGTAGTCGTTTCCCAACTTATTCCTTACCACTTCATTCTACACTAGCTACGCCCGCGGTTTCACCTGCATAAGTCTCTATCCCATGGGAATATCGGGATAAAAGGTATCCTATATATCCTATATAGAAAACGACAGAAGATAAATATTAGTTTAGCCTGTTAAATTACGTAACGTAACGCCTGACGTAAATAGACGTATTTTTAGTAGCCAATTTTTTAATCACATCTAAACTTGTCTAAGGACTATCTAATTTGGCAGAACTAAACTAATATTTATCTTCTGTCCTTTTTATAATGAAATAGAAAGAAAAAGATGCACTGAACTTAAATTTAATTTAGTTTGTGAACAACAGAATCGGGGCCATTGTTGGTCTGTTAGCACTAAGCGACCACTCCTCATACTATGCGCTCCTATTAAAACAATAGCTCACAATTTTCTTTCTAATATTTTTTGCCATTTCTCCCTACTCTCTTTCCGTCTCTCTCTGTCCAGAGCTGCCAAGGACCAATCTTTATTAAAAGTTTTCCACCTCATCCCGCCATCTCCGTCTGGGCCTGCCGCGATGTCGTTTGCCACTAAACGGGACCCACTGGGTCGTAAATTTGGCCCACTGATCGTCTGACATGCGGCAGATGTGTCCAGACCAATTCCATTTAAGCGTGGCAGCTTTTCGAGTGAGATCAGTTATTGTATTCTTACCCCGGTCCTCAAGTTTAATACCCAAAATACTCTTCTTTTAATACAAAAATATTACCCGCGTCCCGCGTTTAAATTTAAAAGCGGCAACTTTTTAACCGTATCGTTACTGTGGCGTCACAGGTAGTTGTCCACTTACTAAAGTATTTCATTAAACGGGCGCTTTGTATGCCTCACAATGGCGTCTCGTCATCCCGGTCCCGCCACAATACTGATCGGAGATACCCTA
Organism: Globia sparganii; assembly: GCA_949316385.1. Classification (NCBI taxonomy): domain Eukaryota; kingdom Metazoa; phylum Arthropoda; class Insecta; order Lepidoptera; family Noctuidae; genus Globia; species Globia sparganii. The sequence continues at coordinate 4,463,851 of OX438672.1, read as the reverse complement.
TCAGTACCTATCGAAGCCCGCGCTTTTTATTTCTCCATGCAGTTCCACATAACATTTTAAAAGGTATTGCATTTTATTTTTACCTCTTACTCTTTGATGTTTATGCGATCCTGATATAGTTAACCGCTGATGCACATCAGCTGTAACACTTGCACTACGAAAATCACCCTTACTGCTACGACATAACATAATCAGCCTATAATGTTCCCACTGTTGGGACACAGATCTTTCTGTGATAGGGAGTGGGCAGTAATCCACCACGCGGGTCCGGTGCGGGTTGGTAGATGTCACAATTTAGATTTTTTTTATTCGAACACACATGCCTGTTTTCTCTCGATCCGTTTTGAGATCAGTGGTGATGAAATACATATTTGCACACAAGTAAAGCGCCTAGCGAGGTTTGAACCTTAAAGTTTAAACCTACAACTCATAAGACAAGGCCGTTACATTCGCAAACGGCGCTGTCAGTTGTTCTGTACTTATTTCAAGTATTGTTCTAATTTTACGTTGTAAGGTTTTATTTTTAATTTACCAATAACTCATCTTTATGCGATCCTAGTACTTCTTTGATATTTTAAACGTTCGATTTTTAACAGGAAATTAAAATGAAGCCGGATTTGACAATATTCCGCGCCGCGGACTTGAGTTCTATTTTTAATTTTCGCCATTAATTCTGGTTCCCTGTAGGATGAAAAGATTTTTTTTTATTATGGTCTTAAGTTTATCATATTATTACAAATGATTGAATGCCAACTTAAGGTTTTCAAATAGAAATTAATAAAATACTGAATGATATTTGAACGATATTATATTATTTTTTAGTTTTGTATTCATTGGATTACATATTAAATATTTCCTTTATCAGATTTAACATTAGTACAGAATAATGTTATTTTGGCATCTTTTTAAATTGCAGACCAAAAGAAACAAAATCGAATAAAAAGTTAATTTATTTTTCGGAATTACTAGAACACGAAGCATATTCATAAATTACGCTATTCGATTTATGTATTAACGAAAGTATCTATCTTTTATTAAATGTTGATTCTGTTAGAAAAATAAATGTCCGTTAATTCTTATAACTTTTGCAACTATCCTAAAGTTTCGGATAAATAACCAATGACACCATGAACGTAAACATTAATAAAAGAATGCTTCTACTCCTACATGTTCTCCCAGTACCAACAACATTCATGATTATGTGCAAAAATGAGTTTCTCCGCCCGTATAACTTACGAACAGCAAAAAAAAACACTGAACCAATTTTAGTGAAATTTTACGAACGGGTATCACTTCAATTCCAGCTGTTCCTTTGACTCATGGTAGCTCGGTAGCGTCTGAATATCGGGGTTTTAATCGGTAGGAGTCCAACATTACCCTCCGTTCCCCCCAGACGGAGGGAATTCGTGAGGATTTACCCACGAAAAAATAAACACTTGCTGGGTTGACTTGGCTGGGTAGACCTCTGCTTAACCCTTCAGGGAAAACTAATGATGTTATGTTATTTTAGACAGCTTTGTAACTGAAACAAAGTTTACAGAAAGTGATTCTACAAAATTTGCCTAACCTTTTCCCAACTATATTGGGGTCGACTTCCAGTCTAACATGATACAGCTGAATACCAGTATATTACATGGAGCGACTGCCTATCTAACCTCCGCAACCCAGTTACTGGATAACACGATACCCCTTGATAAGACATGGTGGTCAGACTTTAGGACTTCTGAAGACCCGTAACGACTGTCAAAGATCCACGAAGGCGAGCTGGAACCAACCGGTTTAACGTGCTTTTCGAGGCACGAAGGGGTCTCGGTATGTAAAGATGGTCACCCATCCGCGGATCGCTTACGGAAAGTATAGCTTAATCTAATTAACTGGCCCGTGGGACGGTTATAAGTTGGCCACGAGCCCCTGGTAAATACTTTATCGCAGTAAACATTAGATCAGCTTAAAACGTTCACTTTTATTAAGCTTCATCATTACCTACAATTTATTAGTCTTTGTAATACCTCGGAGACCTGCGACAGATCGGCTAGTTTATTGAGAGTTTTGTATAGGATGCTGATTGCAACGGTTTCTTTGTGATCAAACGGTTTGTACCGGTGTCGATTCGATTGGACACCAAGAGAAAGATATTGTAACTAAAATTAGTTGCAGTTAATCGAAGAACACAACCCTCTAAGTTCATAATAATAGCCTCCCCGACCGATGTCGGTCACGGTGGCCAATCTCAACGGAGATTAGCCAGGTACGCAGGAGATATTATAGTGCACAAGTGTGCACGCAGACACAGGTGCACTCCCTCTTCCCTCACTCTCATAGTCCGATGGGACGGCAATCCGACACGTCCGGAGAAAGATCAGGTGCAGAACCAACGACTTAACGTACTTTCCGAGGCATGGGGGTTCACACCGCCAACTTCCAAACTCCGGGCTGTTACTAAGAAATCCCTAATGGAAAAATTCAATAACACTGCCCGACCCGGGAATCGAACCCAGGACACCACGCTCACCAGTCGCGCTTGCGACCACGAGACCAGCGGGGCAGTTAAGGCTCTAAGTTCATACAATCATATGGAATGACTATTTCATGAAATATCAATTCAATTTGAATTTCGCGGGCTACCTAGCGCATTCCCTTTACTTTTAAAAACTCCAAGTTTTTATTTCCTAAATGTTCCTCACTGCAACGCGTTTAGTTTTCACCTCAGACAAAGTGTTAAAGTAGCGTGTCCACTATGTTATAAAATAATGAATAGGAGGACTCCCTTAAACTTTGTCATAGACACTTTTTAAATAGGTTTTGGAAAAGTTAATGTCAATATTGTAAAAAAAAAATATACGCGTCGACTTGAGAACCCCCACCGTTCTTTTTATCGCGTCGGTTTAAAAAAAAACGTATTTTGAGTCTCCTGAAAACCTAACGGTTTTCCCTTATGCTCATATTTCCACTGTCGATATTGTAATCTGTCCATTGCAGTTAGAATAATAAAGAAATGGATGTTAGATAGAATTAAGTATACCGACCGTGAGGTTGGGAGCTTGGATCAGAGTATACTGTTCCTGTGTCCATCAGTATTGTTAGTCAACTCTCGAACCCGTATGTCACTAAAGTAATGTACACATTGTTCACTTTTACGGATTCAGGTCAGGTGTCACCGATCGTGGTTGATTGTTATGCAAAACGCGACATAACCTTGTTTTAAGGGATTAGGGAATTTAACCAACGTATACACTACCCACGTAATAAAAGAGTTCCGTGATACAGAGCCTATTTTATTTGAATACTAGCTGACCTGACAGAAGTCGTCCTGTCCAAATTTCAATAAAGTTCATAAGGACCAATCCGCACACTGGGTTTGCATGGTGGATTATGGCACACTCGCTTTCACTGAGAGTAGCCTTGTGTCCCAGCAAGCCAGTCAAAGGATAACATCGTTAGATTTCCTAAAGAGCAACTTTGTAAATAGGACTTTGTAAATAGTTAGCCAGATTTTAGAGTCACAAGGATCAAATGTTAGCATAAGGACTCTACTACGGCGGATTTCTAGAGAAACCATCATCTGCCTAGACTTTTCCCAACTATGTTGGGGTCGGCTTCCAGTCTAACCAGATGCAACTGAATACCAGTATTTTACGATACCCTTTGGTAAGACTGGTTGTCAGACTTTCGGGCTACTGACGACCCGTAACGACTGTCAAAGATCCACGAATGACACCCGGGACCAATCGATCGACCGGTGTGGCTGTTATTAGGTTATTACATAGCCATAAGCCTAGAGAAACCACAAAATTAAATACAAGGGTTAAATGCTAGTTTAATGTTACTACTCTCCTGGTAATTCGATACTAGCTACCCATTATCAATATGGTGTGGTGCAAGCCAATGGGAAATTTCCATAACTTTAAAAACTACCTAACTAGGTAGCTAGGTATACCGTAGCAAAGGGCATTATTACCATCGCGGGTAGAACCCGGATGAGGCTAGCAGAGAAACGTCGGGATTGGCAAAAGAAAAAATGATAACATAGCAAAGATCCGACGTAAGACTAAGGTCCAAGACGTAGAACCACGGGTGGTTGTCCTCAACGGTACGCAGGATACTTGGCTAAATCTGGTGATAACCGGTGGAGCAGAGAATGGATGCCGAGAAACTGCAACGTTATTCTGTAAAAATCTCACCGTGAAAACTAAGGTGAAGTGAGCTGTCATTCCACCAAGGAGTGTTGGCAGACCAATAGCCAGGTGGGGTAGACGACCTACAGAAACATCGCAAGGAAGACCTGTGTGACACTCGCACATACCACAAAAAGGAGGAGTCCTAAAGTCAGCAGTGGGTAGAACAAAGTTGCCAACGATGATGATAATGATGAATAAAGAAAAAACCCGCAAATTGTTCACCATACCATAAAATTGCTCCTATAAAACAATATACTACCAAACTTTATCCTTGATAGCACAATAAGAAAATTTTACAATCGCGTTAAATAGAAACTAAAGCATTCTAGAGACTATTTGTCAGTTTGATCCATTGAGCAGAACGATCAAAGTTTTTAGTTTTACCATTTTATGATGGCATCTTTGTAGACTAAGATCAGGATAAAATACAGGAACAGGTATTCTTACCGGTTTTATATATATAACACCTTAGTTCCTGTCCCTAACATATTTAGGGACATGGTAAAATTATTCGTGCACCCTTTGGGTCAGTTCACACCGAGACGCGACGCGACGCGACGATACTGGAAGAGGCTAGTGATTTCGCGCTGCGCCGCGCGTACCGGCGAAGTACCGCTGCGTCGCGATGCGTCGAGATGCGTCGCTCTACGCCGCGAGGCATCACGAGGCGCAGCGCTGCACGGCGCAACGTATTCTGAACTCTCACAATGAAATGTGTACCTTTTCGTGTAAAAAATAAAGTATATTTTGAGTCACTCTTTTAAAGTGTGCGCGCAGCGTCGCGTCGCGTCGCATCTCGGTGTGAACTGACCCTTAGACGCACAGTTCTTGGAAACCATCAGTTTCGTTGCGTTTCCGTTTAATTATTGAAAACACCTGTGTCCAGCAATAGGGGCTTGTGGCTAAGTAATAACAACCGCAAGGGTCGATCTTGCGGTTGGTCCATGGATGGGTGACCATCTTTACATATAAAGACCCTCCGTGCCTCGGAAAGCACGTTAAGCTGTTAGTCCCGGCTGTCATTCGTAGATCTTCGACAGTCGTTACGGGTAGTCAGAAGCCCGAAAATCTGACAACCAGTCTTACCAAGGGGTATCGTATTACCCAGTAACTGGGTTGTGGAGGTCAGATAGGCAGTCGCTCCATGTAAAATACTGGTATTCAGCTGCATCCGGTTAGACTGGAAGCCGACCCAAAAATAGTTGGGAAAGAAAGACCCGTGTCCATCAATTTGGCATATATATATTATATATTATTTATTTTTATTATTTATTATATATTATTTATTTTATCATATATATATTTTGCTATATTATATTTGTGTGATAGTTAAATAGTAACCATTTAATTAAATGATGACTATTTTTGTATTTTTGTTTGTTACACTTTCACGCTGAACGGATTTGGATGAAATTCAGCGCATGGGTAGACTATGACCTGGATCAGGAGTTCAGGACATAGAATGTCTATCCCGATATTTCCACGGGATCGAGACTTTTGGGGGTGAAACCCCGAGGCGCAGCTAGTATTTCATAAACGTTATTATGTAAACATACATAGCAACGTTTATGAGAAAACTTACCATAAAATTTTGTTTTAATCTGTGTTACATTTTTCATGTTGCATTACATACCTATATTTGGACAGCTTGTTAGTTTCAATCTATATTTCATCTTACTATTCACATAAATGTTACCATTTCTACAATAAACGGTCGTTAAATTCACGGAATTCATCGTTTGGCAGAAAACCCTTGCAATAATTACGTCGTCGATAGCCAGAGCGCGGTTGGCCAATTCTTAACATTAATAAACTAGGTTACAAGTTAATAAAGTTAAATTATTGCTCAACCCCTCGCCTTTCGACGGGTACGTCAACTTTCCCTCTCGGAAGAATGAAACCAAACCTAATTATTTGACAATTTGTTTGTCTTAATCGCTTGCTAGGGGAAAATATTGTTACACCGAAAAATTCTGACGAAAATAAAAAAACAACAAGAATTTTTGGAAAGAGCCACGAATTAACTTTATTTTATTTTCAAATTTCCGGAAAAAATATTTGATTATCCATCATTTTTGGAAAAGGCCTGTAATATATCCAGTAGTGGAAAGCTGAAATTAATCCATTCTTCAACATTTGTTACCAGGGCTGCATAAACATATTCAAGTTACAAATTCACATCGCAATTCGCATACATGCCAAGAGATCGCTAATCTATTTATACGAGAAGTGCAGCGAGGCAGCCCATTTCCCTCCTAATCAGCTTATGAAGGAACGGATTTACGTGATTCCACTTACGGTTCTCTTTCTTTCTTTTTTTGAAGAGTCAACTTAATTTAATAATTTTCTCTAATTTATGTTTGTACGCAATTAGATGTACCTAAGCATCGATAGGGTCTCCATTATAAGATGTTTTCCTCTTGAAAGACGTTCACCCCTGCATGAATGAATTGAATTTGATGCGTAGGTACAGCAATAGGCTTGTCAACTGAAAAAATCTAATTAGTCCGTCAGTTAGATTATCAAAAAATATGTAACCCGTATTTTTTCTTTTGCTACGTAAACCAAAACTAACGAAGATACGACGCTTTTAAAATTCTCAATACGTCACACCTTGGTATAATTTTTAGTGCGTTCTGTTCTGACGTCACGAGCCTACTTCCGAGTTTTGATGCGTTTTATCTTTGTCAATATTCATTGATTTACAAAAACAAAAATACGTGTCCATTATTTTCCACACTACATAGATAGACGGACTAAATAGATTTTAAATTTATTGATGGTGGAAACTAAGCCTATTATAATACCCCATATTATACCCGTATAATGTTATTTTTAACATTAAGTTTCACCGAGTTTTGTCCTCATTGACTTCCTCGTTGTTCCAGTGGTCGCAAAAGCTACTGCAGAACATGAGGGTTAATAAAATTTATCCGAGTCCCCGTGGTACGAGTTAATCAGTTTAGTAATTAAACGCCGATACGAAGTATGTGCCCGAATGGAGCGATGAGTAATGGGCCAAGTCGAGAACTTCTGTAATTTATCGTGCGTACGTGACGGCTCGCGAATTCTTACATCACACTTATAAGGGATGGACCTTCGTATAGATAGCTCTTGATAGTCATGTCGTCTTGGTAAGCATGGGATCATGAGTCGAGTATATTAGATATCTTATCTGTTTAAAAGGAGTACATAAGAGGAAGTCTGAAAGTGGCACCGGTAAATGAAAAGTTGTGTGGAAATCGGTTGCCATGTGATACGGAGGAATAAGGAAAATGTCGTGAGTAAAGCTATAGATATGAATGTCGAAGGCTATAAGAGTAGGGAAAGATGATATGGTTAGAAAGGGGGTGACAACTAATAGAGAAGTATGGAAGAATACTTGAATGAATGCATGAAGTATGAATGAATGATTGTATGAATGAATGAATTGAATGTATGGAGTATGGATGTTGCGCCGACACTAAATAAATTAGGATAAGAACAGGAGAATGATGATCTATTTATAAAGCTATAAGTTGTTCTATTTATTTATTTACGCGTTCATGGAACATCCTAAATAACTCGGAGTTAATAGCTAACTCAGGGCGAATCAAATAATTAATCTTGCGCCTCAAAGAGTTAGAGGTAAACCTAAAGTTAAACTTTTAAATATTAAACCCATCGATGTGGAGAGTTACGTCGCTAAGCTCTGGGTTAGTGATAATAATGTCAAGATAAACTGACGTTAAGAGGTACAGCTGATAAATTATTTTGTATTTTATATTCTGCGACGTTGTAGTACAGTCAAAAGCAAAAGTAAATGATGAAATTCAGAAATTCAATACTAATGAACGGAGTTCGCGTCAAAACTGTGTGTCTGGTGGTTACGTAAATTTTCTGTATAATTTACAATGACATACTTTTGAATCACTTCGACACCACACAGTTCTGACGCGAACTCCGTTCATTAGTATTGAATTTCTGATTTTCATCATCTACTTTTGCTGTTGACAGTAGGTGAAAATTCGGCAATAATATATAAAATTCTCGTGTCACAGTGTTAGTTACCATACTCCTCCGAAACGGCTGGACCAATTTTTATGAAATTTTGTGTGCATATCGGGTAGGTCTGAGAATCGGCTACTATCTATATTTTTTTTTTTGCAAAACGACGTTTGCGGGGTCAGCTAGTATACATATAAAAATCTCGTGTCACAGTGTTAGTTACCATATTCCTCCAAAACGGCTTGACCGAGTTTTATGATTTTTTTTTTTGTGTATATTTGGTAGGTGTGAAAATAGGTCGTAAGCTATTTTTTTTTACAAAGCTACGTTTATGGGTTCAGCTAGTCACACTATCATACTAATATTATACAGGCGAAAGTTTGTGATTGTGTTTGTATGTTTTTTACATCTTCACGCTCAAACGGCTGGACCAATTTTGATAAAATTTGGTATAGGGGTAACACACTGGATTAACATATATGGGTTACTGTTTATACCGATATTTTCACGGGATCGAAACTTATGCGGATGAAATCGCGGGGCGCAGCTTGTAATATATATTCCTGCACTCATATAAAAAAAATACAAATTATAAAAAAAAACTTAAATTATATTTTTCCTTATCTGACGTTTTCGTCGATTAATATCTAAACTAAATCTCCATGGTCTTAAAATGAAATGTCATATTATAAAATTCAAAGACAAGAAAGTATTACGTATCGTCATCATATGCCTAGCCTTTTCCCAACTATGTTGGGGTCGGCTTCCAGTCTTACCGGATGCAGCTGAATACCAGTATTTTACATGGAGCGACTGCCTATCTGACCTCCACAACCCAGTTACTGAATACCTAATACGATCCGCTTGGTAAGACTGGTTGTCAGACTTTCTGGCTTCTGACTACCCGTAACGATTGTCAAAGATCCACGAATGACAGCCGGGACCAACGGCCTAACGTGCTTTCCGAGGCACGGAGAGATCTCGGTATGTAAAGATGGTCACCCATCTACGGACCAAACGCGGCAAGCGTACCTTAACCTTCGATCGACCTGTCCGGATGTTATTATTTAGCCACGGGCCCCTCTTATTACTTATTGTAATGTAGTGTTAAAGATGGGTTCACAATTTCCGTTTATGAATTTTTTGGTCACAGACAATGCAATTCTGTTTTATGTTTCGTCGATGGAACTGCAATACTGCAATGTTACCAACTCAAAAAAAACACTAATGCCTGGTTACCTATCCCGGTGTTACTTTTTAGCAGCGCAACGCATCATACAGTTAGGCCTGAGTTCACCAACATGCAAACCACCGCTGCACCGGTTAAGTATTTAAACAGTTTGGTATAAATCAAATTAACTAAGGAAATTTTAAACATAGAACTGTTATAGTTAGGAATTTATTTATTTTATTTCAGGCATCAGGGCCCATATAAACACATAAGTACAATATGCAACTGTTATGTAATAAGAGGTATTACAACACGAATGTGGGTTCAATAATAATATCACATAAGTATTTTAATACCTAATTATGTACCTACAGTTGCTTATAAGACTTTATCTACACCCATATGATAAGAATCCTCTATAAAAGGTTCTGAAACAGTTTTTTGCAATACTAATATCGAACAAATGGCGGCCGGCGGTATACGACGCGAATCCGAATACTTAACCTATAAGTTCTTTTTTTAAATTACGGCGCTGTGTTAGTGAAACGCGCGTGCATGACAATGTTCTTTTTTTGAAAACGAGTTGCATAATGAAATTTAGTATTATATCACTCGTTTGGATGATATTATGGTTACTATGACACTGGTTGTTTTAATGTTGGCAATAAGCTAACTGTTTCAAAACTTATAAAGAGGATTTATAGCATGGGGTGTAGATAAAATATTTAATCAGTCGATTTAAATGTTGATGAACACGAGGCTTAAAACGTTAATTACTTAACTCCGAGTTTACTAAATAAATGTAGGGTTTGTTAACTTTCAGGGACGTTTATGTTTAGTGTAAATATAATGTTGTATGTATTTATAGTACTTTTAACTTATATAAATATAGTATTGAATGCCTTGATGCCTGAAATAAATGGATAAATATTTTTTTTTTTTTTTTAATCTGTTTCTAGTGTCATTCTGATGTGTTTCATTATCGACTGTCGAAGTTTAAAAATAAATCTCTAATAATAGAGTGGAAGTAGGGATCTTAGGTACGCAACTACGCATTCATCTCTTAAGAAGAATTTAGATTACTTTCAAAGGAATTTAAATTACTTTTAAAGCGAAGCAACCTTTTAAAGTAAAAGAACCTGCCGAAATACTGTCCGTTTTTACCCGACTATGGCGAAGCAAAAAGGAGGGTTATGATTTTGACCGGTATGTATGTATGCTCATCTGTTCCCTCATAACTTCTAAACTACTTGTCATAATTTGACAAATGAGGTATAGTTGGATGCGTCTTGTTTGTCCGCTGGTTATAGGCTATGGGCTTCAGCGTCAGTTTCAGTCATGACCTAAAAAAAAACATTTTTTAATCATGTCGTTTTGGGTATCAAATGAAAGGGCTTAATTAGCACATTCCAAATATATATATATATATATATATATTGTTGCTCACGGCTTTGCTTGCATGCATCCGATAGCTAGGAATGATTTCTATAAAATCAGGCTTCAGATTTTAGATAAACATATTTTCTCTTCAAACATGCCCAAAATACATATATTATTACAAACCCTCCGGATCAGAAGGTCTAAGTAGCTAAATGTCCAATAGCGCGAAATATCTAATGAGCAGTAAGCCTAATTAGCAAAATGATGTGGAATAATTATTTTTAAAAAAGTGTGAAATACTAGTTAATTAAATAAGCTGGGAGTACCTCCATGCGGTGAAGTCAATAACAGTAATATTACTGGCTAAAACTCCCATTTAATTAATGAAAATGCCTTCGGGCTTATGTTTTGCGATAGTAACCTACCCTAACAAAACAATATATTTTAACAGTAGTAAGCGATCATAAGCTTTGAGGCAAAGTGGCATACGACCACGGCTATCTTCTGAACATCACAACGAATATGTATTAAATACATTAAAATATATTACGTGTAAATTGTTTATTTAATAGACGATAAATATTGAATAGTTTGTACATAACAATTTCAGATGAGAATATTTTCTTATTTCGAACTTTTTAGAGCGTGATTTTTCAGTAGTCGGGTTTTAGTTTTTGAACAAATTTTTTTTTTAGGTAAGTAAATAAGATGTATTCGGTTGATGGCAGTAGTCTCGCCCCTGTTAAATGGGACTTATATAACAGATTAAATGTGGGTGTATTATTATTAGGTACAGCTTTGCCTCGTACGAGGAATATAGGCGTTTTATTTTGTGTTATGCAAATAAGATACAAGATTACTTTGAAGATGTTTATGAGTGTCAAATACCAATTTGATTAAGGCAGCATAACCAGCCTAATAAGGAGGGTTTTGACCAGCGTTTCGGGACGTAATGTGACGTGTTACGCAGCGAGTGTTTATTTATTTATTTATTTAATACTTCAATCACATAAATGTACAGAGGCGGACTTAATGCCATAGGCATTTTCTACCAGTCAACCTTTGGGTGATGCAGAGACAAACAGTGGTAGGTGCAATCATGAAAATTGAGGAATAAATATTTTAAATATAAAGATACGCATAAACCTATTAAAACTATGAATATAATTTATACCTAGTTACATATATATATATAAGCACAAATAAATATATATAAATACATGAATATACTTACTAAAAATAAATTAGACAAACAATGAGGAAATATTACCGTTGTGATGATACTGCCAGCTTCTTGCGAATGTGCTCACGAACTTTAACTTTGAAGTATAGTGTTCATGCAGTCAGTACGGGGAAACAAGGCGTGCTCAACCCCGCTGTCGGTTTTTTTGGTGAATCTTTTTTTTTATTTCTTTCTTTGGTTCTTAATTTGGATTATACAAAAATTATGTAAAATCAAAGATCCTAACACAACTTTTTAGTCCGACATTTTGACTACGAGTTGCAACGAATCTGGAGCACGGGCGAGCAGAGTTCGAAACGAGCATGTTACACGGAATTTAGAACACGGCGCAACGTAGCATGCTCGCTGTGAATGGTACATTACGGCCCGTAACACCGGTCAGTACCTACTAATGTTGTATAATATTTTATTGTTTAGTTTACATATCGACGGTTGAAAGGCTAATTGATCTAAGCGACATTTTGTAAAACTTGTAGTAGGACAGATTAAAGTTTTTTTTTTTATAATTAAAATATTCATAGACATAATATATAAATATTCATAGATATTACATAGACTCTTATTTAAATAAAAGTCTATGCAATAGTTCTTTTTTATGAATATTTTAATAAAAAAAAACTTTAATCTGTCCTACTGCAAGTTTTACAAAATGTCGCTTAGATCAATTAGCCTTTCAACCGTCGATATATAGTAGAGTTTTTTGTAACCCTTATAAGGTATCTTATTTATTTATATTAAGCCACATAAATATACATAAAATAAGCAGCCTTTAAAGTTCCCACTGCTGGGACACAAGCCTCCTCTCTTTTTGAGAAGAGTGAGTCGTAATCTACCACGCGGGCCCTGTGTTGGTGGATTTCACATGTCTTAGAATTTTTCGTTCTAGGACATGCCGGTATCCTCACGATGTTTTCCTTCACCGTTTTGAGAGCAGTGGTGATGTTATAGAAGTGTGAGGAACAGCGGGGCAATTGCGTAACACATTATCAATCGGAATCGGTTTCATTTAGACAGTTCAACAACATTCATTGCGTTATTTATGTGTTGAACAGATAAATTTTTCGAACGTATGAAGCAATGGATTAGCAATTTGCTTCGAAATGATTCAGATTCCGATTGATAGTGTGTTACACAATTAGGGTGCAGGGTGTAAAGTTCACTCATACTCTATAGAAAAGGGAGGATCCTCCGACCAGACGGGTGTTATGTCTGGCGGGCAACTGCCCAATGATTCATGTCGGGCCGTTGTATCTATGCTAGTTGCGCGGTAAACTCTGCTTGCGAGATGCAGGATTTTGTGACGTCAGTATGACGCGTTGTTCGCATGTGGCGTCGTTGTAGATACCGCTACAATGTGATTAATTATTTACACAAAGTAAAGCACCTATCTGTGTTCGAACCCACGACCTGTAAATCGGGGCCTAAGATTGATTGATGCGGCGATTTCTCTAAATTATTTTTAAAATAAATCGCAACCTACGATTCTTGTAAAGATTTTCTTTCCTCCCAATGGCCCCGATTTTGTTGTTCACAAACTAAACTAAATTTAAAATCTTTGCATCTTTTTCTTTCTATTTCATTAGGAAAAAGACAAAAGATAAATATTAGTATAGTCCTGTCAAATTAGATAATCCATAGACAAGTTTAGTTAGACGTGTTTAAAAAATTGGCTACTAAAAATACGTCAATTTACGTCAGGCGCTGACTAATTTTACAGGACTAAACTAATTTATTTATTTATATATACCTACTTTATTGTACACCAGAAAATACATAACAAAAAAAACAACTATTACTACAAAACATACAATGGGCGGCCTTAATATTTATCTTCTGTCCTCTTCTTAATGAAATAGAAAGAAAAAAATGCACTGAACTTAAATTTAGTTTAGTTTGTGAACAAAAGAATCGGGGCCAATATTCAGATAAGTTTCTTGAGACGCGATGATATTCGACAAAAGCATTGTATCCGGCTCGTTCCATTGCCAAGAAAAAGGAAATATTTATGCTTTCCTGTCATGTTTTAAACACGATGCATTGTTGTTTCTTTTTAGTGGGAGTTTATAGTCAGAACTTTGTTGTATTTACTGATTATCAGTAGCGCTGAAAGTTATCCAAGAAACTGTCAATATTTAAATGAGTGTACTGCAGAGAAACTAAACTCTTTCTACTAAAAATAATGCGCCATTTTTAAGTTTTTTCTCCCGGGAATTAATTATTATTTACCCACGAATTTCAACGATGTTCAGACCGGTTTAAAGCTCATAATTATCTGACCGAGCTGTCAATTTGCTTTTGCATGAAATTCATGGATGAAATCACAAAAGAATTGCAATTTTTCAAACAAAAAAATAGTCGGAATATATTATTAATTTTAAAAAAAAACATAAAGGGTTTCTGCCAAATCTGTGTTTTACGATGTGCCAGAAAGAAAGAACATTCATCTTCCATTTTCTCGTAGTAAAGAATAATATGCACCAGGAGTACATAATGCAAGATATACACATACATCATGAGCTGTAACTACGTACATCATGTAGGTACCGTCGCTTCAAGGCACTAACACTCGTTTACTTTATTACATTGTATAAAAACATACTAAACCAAGTCACAAATCCTATTACGGAATTCTAAAGGGCTGGTCGTTTAACCTTACGTAATATACAATGTAATATTTACTACACACATCGCATATATGGATGTTTTCCAGCTAAATTGAACCATTCACATGTGCCGATAGACGCAATAAAATTTCTGTGGCTACTTTGCTCCTCATGATTATGATATCCTATGCCCTGGTAGAAGGTTGAGCGATTTTGCTGCCCTATAAAGGTTGTTTCCGGTTAACAAATATTATAAGGTAAATTTTTTGCTATATAAAATGGGTGATTATTTGTTTATCGAGTTTCCTACTTAAAAAAATACTACAAGATGAAACCTTATATCCGCAGAAAAGACATAAGCTGCTTTTGATGTAATATGACTAGGTACTTAGAATAACGGATCTAGAAAAAGTTTATAAGTAATAAAATGACAATTATTTTGTTTTACTTTTTATTTATTTATTTATTTATTGAGGATCTCCAACAAAGGATACACATATAAGTAAAATATAAATTTACAATTATAAAAAAAGTTCTTTTACATGTGCTCCTTCAATTATTTAAAGGAGACCACAGCATGCACATATAACTAGATATAAACACGATACAAATAGAGAAAATAAATTATGAATGATGAATACAAATTATAAACTTAGAAGGAAAATAATAAAATTAACATGTCAAGATTGAGCATTCATGTTACAAACGGTGTAGACAAGATAAAAATAAAAATTGAGAAAAAAACATTGAATAAATTTGAGGAAAATAATAAAAATTAACATGTCAAGATGGCGCATTAATATTATAATTGTTTAGTTTAACAATAATTATGATTTCACATTTCGGAGAAAAGTAACATAGTTACATACTTAGTTGTCCCATAAAATCATGTGAAAACAATATCAGAAATAGAATCATCCTCTCTAACTCGTCAAAGTTAAAGTACTAGGTCAATAGGAACCACTAAGAGCTGGAGAAACTTGTCCGTTGTTTATATCAAGAGAGAAGTAAGTCGTCCGTCAATTCAATCAATAGCAAATAATCTATTTCCGCGGTGCAGTCGTCGAGGCAATCTCAGAGGGACGTTGGAAAATGAGAAATCTACCGAGCTATCACCGAACTGCTGCGGGCTATGCGCCCCTGGTGCTGTAAAGCAAATGATTGATTGTGAAATTCAGTTTTTTTTTTATATTTGTAAGGTATCACGCCTTTTCGGTGAGTCATAATTATTAAATTACATACATAAAAGAAGAACTCAAACCCTTTTGATAACTTAGATACTAATAAATTGGATTTTTCAATCGTCAAACAACTTTTACCTGAGGTATTCATAAAAATGGTGATTTGACAGCTTTTGTATAGGAAATATGTCAAACTGCCATTTATAATTTTCAGATGAAACTTATCTAACTATTGAAAAGTCAGCCCTTAGAATAGATGAATCATCATCTCATCTGCCTAGCCTTTTTCCCAACTATGTTGGGGTCGGCTTCCAGTCTTGCCGGATTCAGCTGAATACCAGTATTTTACATGGAGCGAATGCCTATCTGATCTCCACAACCCAGTTACTGGGTAGGTATACGATACCCCTTGCTAAGACTGATTGTCAGACTTTCGGGCGACTGACCCGTAACGACTTTCAAAGATCCACGAATGACAGCCAGTACCAACGGCTTAACGTGCTTTCCGAGGCACGGACGGGTCTGGATATGAAAAGATGGTCACCCATCTACGGACCAATTGCGGCAAGCGCAGCTTTACCTGATCGATCGACCTGTGGAGCTGTTATTATTTAGCCACGGGCCCCTCATAAAATTAATTTGCATACCCTAAGCTGGCGAAATACTTAGACCACCAGCTTTTACGACTGGTAACACCTGTATTTTCCGCAAATAAATAATAATCCTTGATGCAAAATTCTTACATTCGCTTTAAAAAAAAAACCTACTAACATTTCCATACGCTCCATATTTCCATACGCTCCATTTTTGCTGTCCCATATCTGAAAACTGCAAATGAATCAAAGTTGAGCATATTTCCACCATGTGCGGGCTTCAACTAAAACTTTGACATATCGGATAGCGAGACCGACAGAAAATAAACAAAGTTCGTTTGCGTAAACAACAGAGCAATTTGTTTTATGAATATGATATCGAAGTAGGATTTGGTCCACGTGGACTTTCACTTTTCCTTTCTGCATCGGGATTAAAGTACACTACTGTGTTATTTCCCAAGGTATGGTCAGTCTGTATACAAATTCGTTATGCCACTTGAATATAGCGTGGCGTGCGTGTGCGTGTAGCGTGTGTGTTGCGCTGTGTGTGTGTTGTGTGTAATCAGTTGTAAACGTCAAAACGAACAGACATCAAAACTTTTCAGTTTGGATTTTAGAGCCAGTTTTTTTTTTTTAATCGGACATACGTTTTTAGAGTAATTCATTAACTCGTCCTACATGCCTACTGCCTATTTAGGACGACTTGCAGAAAATCAAAATAAATTATATTTTCACTCTGCAAATCGTCCCACGTCTTTTTTTTTCTTTGGAACTTTAAAGTTTATCAACGTTTGGTACCAAAGAGAATTATGGTACAATTAGCAAGACATGATATAATAATATTTTGAAGTGAAACTTCTTTACGCACGCTTGACTTGGGGAGTAAGCTGGCGAACGCGTGACGTAAGCGTTACGAAAAGTGTGATCGAGCAAGGCGAACGGAAGTTAAGTGGGGGATATAAGCAAGAGACAGCAGTGCGCGCGCACATTTTCTTTCTCTCTTCCTCTCATAGCCAAATACGTTCCGTATATCTAAGCAATAGAAGATCTATGCAAAAATATTAATTTACCAATGAAACCATGAAATAAATTTAAATATTTGTAGAAAATTAATATATGTATATGTGTATACATGTATATATTGTACACACATATATATATATATATACATACAGATGGAGCGAAAGAAGTTTCACTTCAGTCGTGTGGTCATAAGCACACTCGTTTTTTTTTATCAACGCGCTTCTAAACTTATTAGCAAAAATACAGTCGCAGGCACAGACACTAATCTGATTAAATAATTTCAGAGTAGGTACTTAGGCATAACCATATTTTTAGTTACATATGTGAGTTATGCTCGGTTCTCGCTGGGCAGCTGCCCTCGGCCCCGACCCATCGCGTCGCATCGCATCGCCCGTCCGCGATATTACTTCATTTTCGCATAGTGTTCTTCCGGACTTTTTTTGTGTGTGTAGTGCGATGTTAAATAGCCTTCCTCAAGAGCTTGTGTTATGAAAGGCAAAAAAAAATTCCAGAGGTAACTGCGTTCAATAAAAAAAACTAACATTCTTCAGCAATAAGCGACAAAAAATTTACGAATATATTATAATATTCGTATAATATTAAAAATATATTGACCCCTATTTACTTTTTTCTGTTATGTTACCTCCGCGCTGATTGGAGACTTAACATTTAAAAAATATTTCAAAAGATCTCCATTCTCGAGAAGACGGTCCTTAGGCATGGGCTGTGCGATCGGAGATATTTACTTTCTAGTTTCAGTTTCAAAGTCACGAGGTTACCCGTAAAATTCCAAATTTACTACTCCTATCAAACTTTTTCAATTTTATCATAAAATAGAACAAAGTTTGGTTTATTTTAACTCTGTTATAAAACTAAATTGTTGGCTTAGGTAAACTTAAATTTGATAGATTCTAGCTAGATATTTTACAGATTGTGCAAATACGCATTTTAACAACCCATTTCATTACTAGATCGACTAGGACCGCATATTAGAAAAGCGGTTGCAGCTCCTTGCCACAGTTTACAAGACACACTTCATTTTCTCCGGTCTTCTTTAAAATATTTTCTTCTCTTTCTTCTTTCTTCCTCGACAGCTCTTCAACTGAATATAATACAATTTTAATTAAATTATTTTGTTGAAAACAAGCCCCCAAACATTCCTTCCACCAAATTGCACACCGCCTTCACAAGGACCAGCAAATCACATACAATTACCAGGAGAATATATTACGTAGGAGGTTGTAACTCTAACACCGTGTAACAGATTATACAATTTTAATTAATACATTAGGTTGAAAACAAGCCCCCAAACATTCCTTTATCCAAATTGCAAATTGCCTTCACAAGGACCAGCAATCACATTCAATCACCAGGAGAACATATTACGAAGGTTGAAACTCTAACACCGTGTAACATATTATCAGGCCCATGCTGCGTTGGGTGAATGGTCGTAATTAGAGGCTTGTAGACGCAGTCTGGTGGTAACACGATTACGTTGAAGCCGTATGTGGCGACAATTATCGGCTGGTGCGAGTTCCTTAGACACGAGTTTGTACTATCGATCATGGGTTCATGTTTGTTTCTTGTAAGGTGGATTGTGTAGTGGGTAATTCTGCATTTGTGTTTGTCAAATTAAAATGGAGAAATATTTTTGTGGTTGGGTATTAGCAAGTGATTGTAATTTTTGTTTTCACTGTATATTGGCTGGCATCTTTTGTTCGTCTTTCTCTTCTCTCTTTTGTTATTTTTGAGCTACGTAAAAAAAGTTTAATGAAACTTTCGGTTCAAGAAATCTTACTCATTTATTCATTTAAAACATCTGCCCTAATATTTGTATTTGCGATTTATTTTCGACTAGTTACTTACCTACTTAAGATTATAAACTTAAAGCAAATTTAACTTTTTATACATAGAAAATTATAGACAAAGGGGTTTATTTACAAACGATTATTAAAAGTGACGTTTAAACGTCAAAAATGTATGGTTAAACAATCGCTAATCACTATTATGAGAATAAAATGGAAATTGTATGGCCGAATTTTGTCTACGAACTATAATAATATCTCATTTCCATAAAAATATTTAAGAGGGTGTATTTTAACATTTCTATTTATTCCTACACTATTTGCAATTGTATTAGTCTCATTGTCTGCCTTATTATGATAAAACATTTTACTGCTAAAACCGTAAAGACCCGAAGTATCTTATGTATCAAAATATCATACTTATTTTAAAAACATGGTAACTTACTACGTCCCGTCTCATCTTTATAACTTTCATCATATAGAACCAATTTTCGTAAAATGAATTTCTTTGAGAAAATACTTGAATAGCAAAAGATTTTAGCAACACAACGTGGGGCTTTAGAACTAGAGGAGACGTACGCTGTATACATTTTTACCAAAGAGGATGATACCAGCAACAAAAATGTTATGTGAATATGAAAAACGAATAATAAATAATTTACTAGCGGCCTGTCCCGGCTTCGCACGGGTGGACATTTATTTTTTTATAATTTTTTTTTTTCTAATTTTTAAAATCGGTCCAGTACTTTTTGAGCCAATTCGTTACAAACATACGTACAAATCTTTCCTCTTTATAATATTAGTATAGATATTAACAAACTACTTATACACCCTATTTTTTTTTATATATAATTTGTTTATTTCCTTTACGAGTTGCTTTTTATTTCTTTCTTTCTTTAATCTTTTTACGTTTCTGACGAATGGTCTGAACCGAATATTTTAAAGATTTTTCTAGTACTTTTCAAGTACTAAACTCATGTTAAGATAATTCTCATTTGCAGTTTCTAAGCAGGTACATTTTGCCTTTATTAATTTTTTTTTTTTCGTTAAATACATTCATCGTTACATCTTATTTTAAGTGTAGGTACCTTAAAAAAAAGTCCGAGTGTGTGTGTGTTTAGTTTACAAAAGTTTGAAGAAACAGCAAACGTGAAAATGATTCTTTTGAGACATGATATTTGCAGGCAACGAACCGCAGTTCTTAACTTCTTAAATTCTAACCAACGTCGGCAGCCAGAGTATTCAACAAGAACTAACTTTGCTCTACGAAAACAGATGAGAGAGATTTTTTACAAGATTCCTAATTATTGAACTACCACATCAATAGTTCGAGTACTCGATATTTGTAACGAATCATGGAGACTGTCCCTCCAGCATGTATCAGAAAGACGTAGTCAAATTTAAGGGTTCGGTACACACCATGAAACTGAACAGCTCTGTCAATGGGACAAAATATGTTCCCATTGCTGAGACACAGGCCTCGTCCCTGTGGTAAGGAGTGGGCCGTAACGTAACCACGCGGACCCAGAGCAAGTTGATAGACGTCACGTCTTCGAATTTTTTGGTTCTAGTACGTCCCGGTTTCCTCAATATGTTTTCCGTCACCGTTTTAAGAGCAGTGGTGATGAAATAATTTACACAAAGTAAAGTCGTAGGTCGTAGGTTCGAACCTACGACCAACAACTCGTAAGTCACAGCCGTTGCCACTGAGCCACCAATGCTCTTAAAAAACTGAACTATCCCCTAAAATTATACTTGCAATATCTACTCGACTTCAACGTATGGGACGGCTGATAACTTTTTCTCAATTACGATGTTGGTCCCAGACTATGCCGACCGCACAGTGGCGCCCTCATCGTTTGTTTGGTTATTTCATACAATTTAGAATGAAAATGCAGAAAAGAAGCACGTTAAGTAGTTAATATTATGAGAAACGGTAGTTTTATATTGTTTAGTTTTATTATAATCCTTAAAACGGAATATAGTGGCCACTGTTATCCGTTTTAAGGATTATAATAAAACTAAACAATATAAAACTACCTCTTCTGAAGGCGCGAATACCAAGATATTGCTTTTGTATAAGTATAGATTATTATTACTCTTTTTTGGATTTCTTTTGCAGTATTTGAAAAGGTACTTTTCTTATTTGTATTGTGAAAATATTATTAAAAAAATCGATACTCCGTATAAAAACAGAAAAATATGATACCAAGGTATACATGCCCAAAATAATTAGTCTACGACTATAATAAGTACTTGCTTACAACAGATTAAAGGATATGGACATTATTTTCTCTAAAATAAAATTCTGCTAAAAATCTTTACGAAGAGACGAAATGTATTGACCATTAGCTGTAACCCGTCTCGTGTCTTATAAAACAAGATAAGACCAATTTAAAGGCAATATTGTCGACATCTTAAAAACCGTTAATAAATCCACCACGTCTTGTAACATAACTCTCTCTAATAAAGTAAGTAGACCAATCATTGGTCGAAAGAAAAAGAACAATCTCAATTTTTATACCAGTGTCTGATTTAGTGCGGGACATTCACCCTTGAGGCCGTTCGGGCGTTTAATTAAGACCCCCTTTATGACCCAAGAGTGGGGAATTCAATCTTTCGAACAAGGAAACTGTGTTTTTAGGCTTAAGATTGTGATCAACTTCGACCTCATATAGATTGGGAAGATAGTAGGTAAGATAGGATACGTGTGCATCTTATTGAAGTACTGCAAATTGTTAGACTGTGGGAAGGCAAACTATGTGAAATAAAAATCGGTTGATTGTCCCGATATGAAGCTGAAGTTAAAGAGGCGTTACAGTTTCAGATTATCAGTAATCAAATATACTTTTTTACAAAACAAAAACCAACGACTTCCAAAAAAAATCGTACAGTGTGAAAAATAACTATAATTTCGGAAGTCGGTCTTTGGTTTTGTATTTTCGTTTTTTTACCACAAACAATTTTTTTTTTCATTTTTTTGTTGTGGTACCTACCCCACAGCAATTCGGATACATCTACTTACAATGTAAACAACAGTGACAGGAAGTTTTATAAAATCAGAAACATATGCTAAGCGGATTACACACGTATTTATTGAAGCTAAATCAAAAACTAGCCAAGTAAAATCAATAAAAAATTATATGGGACTACCGCGTAAGATTCCTCCTGTACCAAAGGAAAAATAATTTTCAAAATCTTTCCACAATTGATGAACATATACATAAAAAATACAAACAGACGAACATAGAACCTCCTCCTTTTTAGAAGTCGGTTAAAAATCAAGTCACTACAATTCAAACACTTTCGATTACAAGAAAACAACTGTGTTATCATTATTCACCCCCATTTAAAAGTAGGTATACATATATACCGAATTAATATTTTTTTTTGGATATTATAAAAATACAATCAAATCCTTCGAAAATTGACACCCCTTAAGATATTTTTAACTACCATGACCACAATTTCTAAAATATTATTGTTTTTTTTTTGTATCGGCAACCTAAGTAGCACTGCTATCCACCACAACCCTTAAAAATCTCAGACTGCTTGTAGTTTTTACACAAAAACCAATCAAAATGATTATTTTCCTTAAAATTTTCAAAGTTTTTTACTTTCAAAACACTTTATAATTACCAAAAAAATTTAGATATTATTTTTTTAATTTTATTTTTCTCTAGTACCTAGTCACGATCAGGTCCACCCTCTGGTGCCCGCTTATCGTATAATTTTGGGACACGTTGTATATACATTCAAAAGAGATACCTCTGGAATATCATTGAAAAGTGATTTTAGTACGACAAACCGTGAAAATCTGCCTCTATCTGGTCTGCAAATCGGAAAACGTCGACTCAGCTGTAAAGACTAGGTACTTCTCGGTAAATTCCTAGCTGCTGCAACCACTATAAGGTGAAACTAAGTAGTCGCAGCAGTGGTTATTCGGCTCAGCCATACCGCAGTCGTTGGCACGTCGGATTGGCTGACACAACCGCAATACGACTGTCGGATTGAATCATGCGCTTGAATGCACTGCTTCGTGTCTTATGCCCGGGTAACATGAGGCTAGTTTTCAAGCTAGAATATCAAGATTGTGCTAGTGAGCTAGCAAGCTAGTCACTCTGGCCTCGTGTTTACAGATATATCCTCATTTTTAAGCTAGTCAAAAGATAGTAAGCTAGTGTGATAGATTTGGCAAGCATGAAGAAGCCTCCTCGTGTAGCGCAGTTTGTTCCGCTAGTTACTCAACTGAATCGAGCGCAACACTACTTTGAAACACTCTCACCTTCAAAATAGTTGTTCGCTCCCTTGGCAAACTATCTACTATTTTGACTTAATTTTATTCACTACTTCGTTGGACCAAAGAAAATCCGTCCATTCAACGATAGCTTGGAAGGTCGAAACTTGGTAATTTATTCGCCGTCGCGCGTCGCCTCGTAACAGAAAAGTAATCTCAGGAGGTTAGAAGTACCAGGAGAACATAAAAGTACGTAGGTCTTCTTATCTCCAGCCAGTTTTGTTTTCCCTAACTTTGTTTCGTGAGCTGCGAACTTACAGCACGTGTACATGTACGATTTCAGAGATATAAAAATTATAAAATATCACGAGTCTTATGGAAATTTGTTTTCTTGTGTGTTGTTGTTTATTTTATTGAAAATTTAGCAGTAAGATAGACATTTTTACTCGGTAGCCTGACACGTTAAAAGGACTGAAGGAGAGTTACAGAATTTTAAGAAGATACTAAGTTATAATTCATATTAGCATTATCAATCGAGGGGCTCGTGGCCAAACAATAACAGCCGCAAGGGTCGCTCGAAGGTTAAGCTACGCTTGCCACGGTTGTTTCTTGGATGGGTGACCATCCATTTAATATCGAGACCCTCCGTGCCTCGAAAAGCACGTTAAACTATTGGCCCCGGCTGTTATTCGTAGATCTTTGACAGTCGTTTGTCGTCTGTCGGTTGTCAGAAAATCAGAAGCCCAAAAGTCTAACAACTAGTCTTACCTAAGGGGTATTGTGTTATGTTAAGTTATCAAGTAACTGGAATGTGGAAATCAGAAAGACAGTCGCTCCATCTAAAATACTGGTATTCAGCTGCATCCGGTTAGACTGGAAGCTGACCCCAACATAGTTGAGAAAAGGCTAGGCAGATTGGTTATCATTATCAATCGATAGACATATTGATTTCAGCTATTAAAATAAATTCAATACAAAATTAAGTTATAACAAAGTTCGAAACAAATTAAAAAGAACTAACTTTGGTTTTCTTTGTAAAATTGTCGGCCTGTTCAAAAAAGTTTAATTATTCTACAAGTTTCATTAGATTTAAATAAATATTTACGCCTGACTTACAGCTGGCAATTTTCTTCGAACTGAAAAAGGGCAATTAATTCGTGGCAAGTCAATATTCCAAATTGTTTCCGACGAAATATGTAATAAAGTTTACAACGTTTTAATTAGGATTCCAGAAACAAGAACGTCTTCACGATGCGAGCCGTATCGAGGAGATCCATCCAGGAGGTCCCTTGATCCATCTGCCCAACGAGAGCCTCGAGAGATGTTGGTCGAGGCTTTCGGCCTCCAGACCATGGACCGTTACGACAATCTGCACGTTGACAGCCGAGCTGACATTCCACATGTCAACAACTTCGCGTACTACGTCGTAAGTCGACATATTTTTTTTCTCGTTAGCATTTATTATTATTAAAGAAAATCTGGCTTAACTTTCCCAGTTTTCATATTATGAATTAGATACATAGTACCTACCTAGTTCTCACTAATAATTTCGTTAGAGATACCAGGATATCATAAACCACGTAGATCAAGTGAGCCCAGCCAATAACGCACGTCGCCGTCGGCTCGTGTGATACGATAAAACACGATACAATTTGTGTTCGCTACTGGAATCCGATATATTTCTGATGTAAACCGTTTTTCATCCTGGATTTGAAAACTTGACTCTAATATCTTATAGCAATACGTACAATATTAGGGAAAATACTCACGCAGGATAACTGTGAGAACGTTGCTTTAGAAAAAAGCAAAATTGGGCTACATTTTACGACATATGAAAGTTATTTTTTGATCTGGAAGCCTTAATTGTACTAATTTTTAAAACTACTTATCTTAGATAAGTAGGTAGGTCTGTATTAAAGAAAAGATTTTGACTGATACCTATGCAAATTGTTGTTATTTACGCTTAAACCAACTATAAAAGAAAAAGTTGTTAACGGGTCAGTCAGAAAAATGAGAGTAGTTTATTTATTTATTATTAGTAAGTAGCTCATTCCAAAGCTTATTACACTGAAAGAAATAAGCAGTAAATAAAAATGAAAAAACATTGATTCGAACTGCTTTAAACGTTTCCATATGACCCTAACGTTCAAAACAGTACCTACGATTTTTTACTGATCCGAAAACAGTTAAAGCTTCAGGCAAAATGTTACCGTCGTGACAATAAACTTTAACATTTTTTCAGTAAATGGTATGTTCAATCATTAAACGTTACTGTTTTGTCTTTATTATTTTACCAAACATTTCGTCTTACTGGATAAAGTCAATAAATCTTAATGAAATCATGCATGTTGAAATTATACATTTGAGAACGATGTAGAAAGACGTGCACGTTAAAAGCGTCTGTAATAAAAAAGATAAAAACAAAAAAAAAAAACAATTCAGAAATTAAAATAAGCCGTGGCGGTTCAAAATCGACCAGTCCCTACTGACGGCGCCCGTTCACGAACATGAAGTATGGATCAGCACCATTCAGCTCAACCATGATTCTATTTAGTTCTCATATGTAAAATGATGTGACATCCTGATAAAATAAAATCCAGATAGAGAATGGAAATATTCTACCGTATAAATGCATGCTTCTCGATTTCCACGTACATCCCGACATACGTATGGATATCAAAGGATTTAGATTATGATCGTGCGAAATGATACGATTATCCTATATCGGAAACGTTTTATTCATCCCTCCGTTACTTATGCGGTCCTGGTATCCGTGGCGAATTCGCCTGAATTTCAGATTCCCTTGCTAATTTTATGATGACCGTGTTATTTTTAAATTAAACCTTATACAGTATTTATTTCTTAGAATAAAAATATATACACTGACTGGATAAACTTCTAATCCTAACTAATATTATAAATGCAAAAGTAAGTTTGTTTGTTTGTTAAGCTTTCACGCTAAAACGGCTAAACGGAGGCACACAGATAGACCATGACCTGACTTTTCATTCTGGATTGCAGACGAAGTCGCGGGCAACAACTAGTACTAAATAAACTAACAAACTATTATAATATTAAAGTTCAATCCTAATATAACTAAAACTATTAATAAAACTAAAATATGGCGATGAAGTATACCCGCATGTCGACTGGTACCAACCAACCAAATTTCATATCCCACTAATAATATTATAAAGGCGAAAGTTTGTGAGTGTGTGTGTGTGTTTATAAAAAATAAAATAATAATAATAATAATTGTTTATTTTCAGACAACTACAGTCCATAGAAGAGGTTAGTAACATAAATCTTATAACTTCTTCACGCTCAAACGGCTGCACCAATTTTGATAAAATTTTGTATGGAGGTAGCTGACACCCTGGATTAACATATAGGCTACTTTTTATCCCGATATTCCCACGTGATCGACACTTATGCGGGTGAAACTGCGGGCGCAGCTTGTACATAGATACTAAATGTATTGGGAAATAAATTAATTAAATAGGTATTATTTAATTTATCTCCCAATACATTTAATCCAGTAAGTGGTCATTAGAGTCGGATTGAAAGTAAGAAAAATCGAATAACCTCAGATATACTTGGTAAAATCATTTTATGACCAAGAATTTTACGTTATTGGTATTGCATAAAATGTCTTGTCTACCAACTATCAATAATGCAACCCTCCACGGGTCAGTGTTCGTCGGACGCACCAGCATGGACCATTGTGTACAAACGCTAGAGCCAACTTGAAAAGGGTAGATTATCGAGGAAAGACCAGCAAATACTACTGGAGTAGGTAATGGCCTGTTTGCACGCGCCTTTTATAACATTTTTGCGTACGCTATCTACTTTAATCTTCCAAGACATTAATCAGCACCCTAATTGCGTAACACACTATTACTCTCAATTTGAATCATTTTGAAGCTTATTGCTAATCCATTGCTCCATATGTTCGAAGATGTGTCTGCTCAACAACGCAAATAACGCAATGAATGTTGTTGAACTGTCAAAATGAAACCCATTGCTACTGATAGTGTGTTACGCAATTACCCTGCTGACTAAAATACAGTGTGGTTGTGTTATTGAAACTTTACAATTTTCAGAACATTACATTACATTTACATTATTTTTATTTTAACATTGTTTTTGTGTTTTGTGTTTCACGAAATGTGTCCAAATATTTTTTTTTTCTTTCAGAAAACAAAGTTTTACGTATCTGGATTTCATTTATCTTAAAAATCATTTGCCGAGCCTTTTCCTGCCTATGTCGGGGTCGGCTTCCAGTCTCACTAGATGCAGCTGAATACCAGTATTTTACATGGAGCGACTGCCTATCAGACTTCCAGAACCTGGTTACTGGGTAATACGACAACCCTTGGCAAGTCTATTTGTCATACTTTCGTGCTAATGATGACCCGTAACGACCGCCAAAGATTGATGAATGACAATCGAGACCATAACGTGCTTTCCGAGGCATGGAGGGGTCTTCATTTGTAAAGTTGGTCACCTATCCACGGACCAACCGCGGCAAGCGTAGCCTAACCTGATCGAACGACCCGTGCAGATGTTATTGCTTAGCCACGAGCCCCTTATTTAGCCCTTCATTTAGCCAAAAAAGAGTAATTAATCCCAGCAAGTAAAATTGCTTCATGTGACAAGAGTCGAACCCTTTGAACTCGGAATCTCGTTGTCTTCGCTGCAATTTTGACGTAAATCCGCTCCTTTTAGCGCCGCACGTAACTTTTTAAGTAGGTAAATAAATACTATCCTCACAAAAAACAAGACACTGTTGCATAAATTTTATGTGTCACCATTTTTGAAGTTCCTTTATGCAACGCTTTGCATAACAGTGCTGCAATTCAAATGCAGCACGTTGTTTAGATTTATGATGCCCTAATAGCACGTGAACTGTTTTGAGTTTGGTCGATGATAAAATTGAAGAATAAAATGCCATTTTAAATCATTTTTAATCCAAAACTAAAAACTAACATGGTACCATGGTACTGACATGGCCTTTGCTGCGAAGATTTTTAGAGAAGTTGGATAATAAGTATAACAAACGTTCCTTCTATCTTTTTCTTTGGTCGATGAAAACACTGAACAATATAAATTAAAAAAATCAAAAAGGTTTATTGGTATCAACAAGTTAAATAAATGACATTTGAATTAATCTTTAATCCGGATTTTTGACTAAAAACTATTATTTTCTCTAACAACCATGGCTAAGCATTTTGGATCTTGATATTATAAAGATCCTTCGATCTTTAAGATGTGTTATTTTAACAAGGTAAAATACTTAATATTATTATAATTATATAATTGCATTCTTTCATAGAAGTTCCAAAGGACCAGCCTATCGATTCTGTAAAAATCTCACCTTGATAACATAGGTGAAGTGAGTGTGAAGTGAACTATCAATGAAGGCAAACCCTAAAATCAGGTGGAATGACAGCTCACTTCACCTTAGTTTTCACGGTGAGATGGTTACAGAATCGCACTGCAGTTTGCGTAATAACGATTGCTAACAGCGACTGTAACTTGACTTACGTAAGATTTGTTAACAATAAAGTACTAGGTATACATAAACTACAAGGAGAGAGATACTAGTTGTCATTACAAAAGTTTATGAGTGAACTAACAGTGTTCACGCATGAGAACCTTAAGTAAACACTACTTTAATATCAAGTTGAAATAGCCTCGTCTACCCAGGCTGGGAATGTTTAGATAAAAAATATCCTATATCCTTTCCCGGGACTCAAACTATCTCTATAGCATATTTTATCTAAATCGGTTCAGCGTTTTAAGCGTGAAGAGATAACAGGCAGACAGACACACTTTCGCATTTATAATATTAGTATGGATAAGTAAGTCAAATCTCTTCTAATGAAATAATAAAAATACACAAAATATATTATATTTATTGAAAAAAAAACTCGACATGTAGTTATTATTAGTTAGCGAATACATGAAGGACGACTGGAAGCACAAAATGGATGAGGTAACTAATGAAGACAGACGAAGTTAAAAGGAAATGGTACGAAAATATGTAGGTTGATTATTTTTATATTGCCTGCTAAAATACTATCTCTATTGCGGATACGGCGGATATACTACCCACGCCTATTTTAATATAGGCTAATTTTTCAATCGACAAACAAATTTTATTTCGAATTAAATTGCCATCTGTCAGATTTTGTCTGGATGAACTGTCAAAAATTCAAAATTATTTCTCGAATAAAATTATCTGGCGTTGGAAAAATTAGCCCTTATAAAAACCAATGATTTCTTAGTAAGTAAACTTCTAGATGTGACTCGCACAGACCAGGGAAGCATGGCATAAAAGTGAGGAGGTCTAACCGTGAGTGGAACAAGGCCAATGATGATAATGATGATGAAGTAAACATTCACTGTAGGTAGCATATTCTTGAAATCTGTATTCGAAATTAAAACGACATAATTATAACCACAGGGGAAATTCTCGTAATTTCCCTACATTTTTGACAAGTTTTTGACATTTGTTTGTCGCCGAGATGAGACTGCGACTAGATTTTGAACATTGTAAATTACTAGAATGTCCCTCTGAACTTTGTACGTATTAAAAATAGGTAGATAACTACAACTCATTACTCAAACTTTACGTTATAACCCACAAACAATACCATTAACACTAAAAAATCACAACCCGAAAAGGCACGAAAAGTTTACAATAATAGTCGAAATAAAAGAATCCAATATTGTTTTTATTAGATCACTCGAAAGTCAGGCATAACTTTGAGGTATCAATGCCCCAAGATGGCGGGCTCTGAAGGGTGCTAAGTAGGTACAGCGGGCTGCTCACCAGTGGAAAGAAAACCAGTATAAGCTGGCCTCGTCAATCTGTCTAGCCTATTCCGTATGTTGGGGTCAGCTTCCAGTCTAACCGGATGCAGCTAAATACCAGTATTTCACGTGGAGCGACTGCCTATCTAATTCCCACACCCCAGCTAATAATAAAAATAAACTATATTGCTAAAAAGATTACAGAGATTTTACACTGGCCCCAAGCTAGGCAAGCCTGTATCTTGGACACAACAAATTTCGATAGACCTAGGTAACGCAAGTATCACGATCTGTATGAAAACCAAGCGTGCCATTTTTTGACTACCCACTATGACGTCACAAGCGCTCTTTCTCACTCACGCTCACCCAGCCAGCGGTACGCCGGACTGAGCGCGAAAGTGGCGGCTTAAGATTTTTGAACGTAAGTTGTTGCGATTTTTGGCACGCGAAGTAGTTACTCTTGCGTTATCTAGGTGTATCTATATTTATCTGTGTTGGGCACCGATATTATTATTATTGGGTTGACCATTTAAACATTTATTTTAGTTATTGGGTAACAAGATATCCGTTGGTAAGACTGGTTGTCAGACTTTTGGCAAATAATTTAATGTTCTGTGTCCTGTAACGTCAATTACTTTGCATACCTAGTATTGTATACAATCAAATATTTTCTAACTGAACAGACAGCTGTGCTGCTGGGGAGTTTGTTGCGCCACTTCTTCTCTCCAGCGAAAGCACTAGGAAGTGGTGAAGGGCGAGCGTTTTGGGGGGATTATCTTTTGTAATTTTGACGTTCGAAAAGTGCTGATTCTCAGCCTAGTTTGAATAAATGACTTTTGATTTGATTTGATCTACGATTGACAGCCTGGACCAACGGCTTAACGTGCTTTCCAAGACACGAAGGGGTAATCACTATAATATATAGTGGAAACATCCACAAACCGACCGCGCCAAGCGTAGCTTAGCCTTTGATCAACCCGTGCGGCTGTTTTCATTTAATCACAAGACCCTCTTATTCTATTGAAGCTCCGTACTAGTACGCTAGGCCAGTTTAAGGTCAAAGTATTACAATGACGTGTTGAAGACTGTACCTACGACTTTCAACGTGAAAGATGGGTAGAACTTATAAGTTTCGTATTATTTCCCTCGCCCCCTTTTCCTTTGTCGGAAGTTTATTAACAGATTTTCTTGGGATGGTAGGGTCTAGATTTTGGGTACTTTTGTCTGACTTAAAAAATATAGCTTGTAGACTTTACGAAAATTTTAACATTAGTTTGTATTGGTGCTTGCAATTTTGTTTCAGGGATTTAGTTTGAAAAACATCAGAAGGCCAATTCTCGTAATTCAAAACGTTCGAAATCTAGTCGCAGTCTCGTCTCGGCGACAAACAAATGTCAAAAACTTGTCAAAATGTAGGGAAATTAGAAGTATTTTTGACAGATTGAGACTGAAATCAGACTGTGAACGTTCTTAAAATTAAGAGAAGGTATCAAGAAAAATCTCTATCGCTCATGATTTGTTATTTTGTTTGCTGTGGTCAATTGGTCAGCCCATCAAACATATTATCTATGCTGATGTATTTTAAAATATAGATGAGGGGGTCCATAACTTTAGGAGAGTAGATAGCGCCCCTTAACATTCGATTCGAAAGCATATTTTCTTGTAACTCAATCATGCATTTTATCAAAGGCTACCAGATACTGGGTTTTAGTATTACAGACTTACTTATCTGATGTTTGCAGGGGACAAGCTTCTCAGCTTAATTTACAGGTACATACACAGTGCAATGGTTTCGCTTATTCAGACCATTCTGAATACCGGCCTGAAATAATTGCCCATGAAATGGATAAGGGATCAGCAATATTCGGCATAAATGGGCGGCAAAATCGACTATACACGAAACTGATTAAGCAAGGGAAAAAATCCGAACTAAGTTTACCGATCACCACGAGCCGAATGAAAGCCGATCATGTGCAGGGTTTGCTTCGGTTCGACTTTATTGTTCAATAAATACTGCCGAAACGAATGTGTCAACCCGAACATGTATGTAGCATCCCTATTATTTATATTTCCTGATATTCCTTTTCTCCAAATGTATAACAGTGCACTTCTCTCTCCGTTTCCGGGAACAAACAGCTCCCCTACAATGTGTTACACTTTATGTGACGGCTGCGACTTCGTGATATGATTATAAGAGAAAAGTCGCAGATGGGTACGATCGATCATTAGAACCGAAGCCGGTTTAGTGGTTCATTTTTAGATTCTGATTATTTTTAGTTTTCTAGTTCATTTGTTTATTTTCATGATATTTTATTTTCGTGATATATTTTTTATTTTCATACTTTTTTATTGTTGTTTTATGCATTCTTGTCTTTAAAGTTTTTTGTGTTTAGGTACTGCAGGCACACACGGCTACACTTAAGCTAGACACTTCCAGTTTTAGCTGACCTCGCGCTGTATAGGTTTTTCGTACAATGAGAAGTCAGCTTATATTGGTTATGTATAGTTTGATGTGTAGCCGTGTGTACTACTATATTTATAATTTTAGCAAAAATCCTTTATTTAATATTTGCAGACCAGATACTTGGTAGAATATGATGTAAACTTCTTTTTTTTATGTAACTTTTTTTGGCTTTTATCTCACTAGGACACCATGGTGGCGCAACCATGGTCGCCCTGCCAGCAAAATACATGGTGGCCGCCGTGGCCGCAACTTGTTACCATGGATCCAGTACATGATTTTGGACCCCCCTGTGTGTCAAACTTTACCTGGCAGGTATTTGTGAGAATAGCCCCACTATCGCAATGGTGGGTGACAAAATATTTCAAAACTGTGATTCTTCTTCGGTAAAAAAAATCCTATAAAAACTAAAAACGTTAATCTGCTGCTATTGACTAACTGCACTATTTAGTTAAATCCTCAGAAGTCCGTCTCACCCGCAGTATACCTAACTTGACAGACGTTTGTATGTGGGTCAAGTGACCCACATTAAACCTCATGGGGGTCGAGAATCTCTCGTGAAAATGGAAAATCAAACAGAGGTTTTTTTTTTCATACAATTATTTTCTGAGAACTTTTCGTAGTATTTATGTTTATGGAGGAATATTTAACATCACATAACATAACGCATCACATATTCACCGCGCGGTGGTTCGGCGTATGTACCTCTATACTGGTGACCCCGAACATGAACGTCAGCGCTGCCTTCGTGCAACCCGGGCGTCGGGAGCCGCATGACGACTCCCGGCCACCGTAGGCGCGGGACTGCGGGCGGAGAGTAATGGGTAACTCTCCGCCCGATCAGGACCAGGCCCGTGCTGGACGGCGCGTACGTGTTCCACGCGCGCCTCAAAGAGATGTCAGCAACAAGGAAGGGGCCCGTAAGGGCCGTAGCCTGCCGGGGGAACGGGATTGTCCGAAAGGGTTACCGCTGCCCCGAAACATAAAGGGCTAAGGAAGGAACACGGGTGGGTTTTAGTCAGTAAGAGGGGTCCCTCCTGCTCCACCCAGAGCGGGAGGGGTCATTTGATGATTTCCCATCCACAAAAAAAAAGCCTTCGTGCAAATACTTTAGCGTGACGTCATCATCACTCCCACATTCTTAGAGCGGCGAGTCACCCAGACAGCCAGCACCCACGGCTGCAGTTCGTTGCGCGGTAAACTCTGCTTGCGAGATGCAGGATTTTGCGTGACTTCTGTATGATGCAGGATTTTGCGTAACGCCAGTTATGTTTAAGTTCTATGTAATAGGAGGCGATCCTATTGCCTCAACCGGGTATAAATCCAGACTCCAAGCTGCTACAGAGACATTCCAGATGGAAAAACCCAGAAACATGCACTTTGCCCGACCCTGGAATCGAATACAGGATGTTGCTCAGCAGTACCGTTTACAACCACTAGACCAACGAAGCGAACGAGGAATATATTCAGTAGTCATTACTGCCACCACTGCCATTACTGCCGATCGATTCTGTAAAAATCTCACCGTGATAACTTAGGTGAAGTTAGCGTGAAGTAAGCTATCAATAGGGGCAATCCCTGACATCGGATGGAATGACAGCTCACTTCACCTTAGTTTTCACGGTGAGATTTTTACAGAATAGCACTGCTGGGCTTGCCACTGACATCTGTGAGTTCTGAATCAAATTAAATTATATTCGAATTGTTTTCAAATGAGTGTAAAATAAAAGGGTAATTTTGATACTTCAAGCTTATTTCAATTAATTTAAATATAGTTTTGTCGCAATTAGTCAGCACATTTATGAAATAAAATGTGATAAGTAGGTACCATTCAACTGCTGTTAACGTCTCGCATATGTCTGCAAGTAGTACAGTAAACTTCAAAGAAAAGGACCCCCTCGTTGGTAATGACGGGGGGCTCCTTTTCTTTGAAGCTTACTGTACAAGGTGGATAAGTCATCATCCTAGCAGAAGATTCTATATTTTTTTGCAAATGACGGCAAATGTTAATTCTACTTTGACATTTATGAAGCAAACAGATACAAAATACACGTCAACAAGAGATGAATCGCTATATTATACTCCTAAAGAAAGCGGAATAATTGTTTCGGTTCGCCTATAAAATCTCTCGTTTTGGCGATTTGCACCGGCCGGCAAGATCGCACGGATTAACCGCTCCAAAATTTTTTGTGGGGTTTTTTGAAGTTACTACTATATGTCAATAAGCCTCAGACTCTTGAAGCTGTCAAACAATATCCATCAAGAATTCGAGGACGTATCGCCCAAAGAGTGATAGAAAGAAAATACCATAAATCCACTCAACTAGCTTCATCTTTCTGACTGACCGACCCTTGACAATTCAAAAGTGCCTATAATTGGTTTATTTGAAATAAATGCTTTGAGTTTGAGTTTCTCTATTTATTTAAAAAATTGCTGTGCCCGACAGGGTCCATAATTATTTCTATTATTTTTTAAATTTACCACCTGTAATTTTACATTATGGATTGCAATAAACGATTTGAGATTTGAGCCCAATAATGATCATCAATTATCTCGACGATATCATTTTCTCGACTTAGGGATGATTTCAATCATCTGATAACCTTATTCGAGGAATAATTATGAAATTTTGACAGTTATTTCATACGAAAACTGTCAAACGTCAACTTGAAACTTTTTCTTTCTTTCTTTCTTGATTTTTCGAATAAAAGTTATCTGGCGTTGGAAAAATCAGCCCTTATGGAAAAAAAAATAAAAACATCAAATAAACATAATCCAAAATCAGAACGAAAGTTTTTAAACTATATCGCATAAAACAATTATTTACAGTAGATACTTGTCAGTATAAATAAAGTGTTCTTGCCAGGAACAATATTAGTTTAAGCTGGAGCTGTATTCTGACAACCGCTAAATAAACCACCCAAGTAAATAAACAACGTTTATAAAATATTAGCTTCTGCCCGCAACTCCGTCTGCGCAAAATTTGTTGTAACCCCGCCCCCACCCGTCCCATCGCATCGCATCGCCTGCCCGCGCTAGAACTTCGTTTTTTCGCTCTGATTTTATTTTCTTTTTGCTCGGCTCCTTGGGCTCCTAGCGTGATGTTATAAAACCTATAGCCTTCCTCTAGAATTGGGCTATCAAATGCAAAAAGAAATTTTCAAATCCGTCCGCTCAAAGATTAGCGCGTTCAAACAAACTCTTCAGCTTTATTATTAGTATAGATACTCGTAGATGATGACACCATAATATTTGAATATCTAGTT
Source organism: Globia sparganii (assembly GCA_949316385.1). Classification (NCBI taxonomy): domain Eukaryota; kingdom Metazoa; phylum Arthropoda; class Insecta; order Lepidoptera; family Noctuidae; genus Globia; species Globia sparganii. The sequence goes on along the minus strand of OX438672.1, from coordinate 4,427,904 downwards.
AAAATCAATTGAAAATGCAAATCATTGGATGTTATTACTTGCGCCGCCCGTTTACATATATGTAAACATAATACAAATATGATATTCAAATTTTGGTAATTCGATATGACGATATTTGCGTCATGAATCAAGAGGTTTACTGGTATTTACACTAGTAGCTTCTGCCCGCGACTTCGTTCGCGTAGAAGTCGTCAGATACACAATATAAATAATAACTGCAACATAATCAGGCTATAATGTTCCCACTGCTGGGACAAGAGAAGGAGTGGGCTGTAATCCACCACGCGGGCCCAGTGCGGGTTGGTAGATGTTACATGTCTTCGAATTTTTGGTTCTAGTACATGCCGGTTTCCTCACGATGTTTTCCTTCACCGTTTTAAGAGCAATGGTGATAAAATCATTTACACTATAATAACTGCAAAATTTTTATAAAACTGCATCGGCCTCTGACCCACCGCTTTCTTACTGTTTTTCCTTTTGCTTGGCTCCTTAACCTTCCTCAAGATTTGGGCTATAAAATGCAAAAAGAAATTTTCAAATCCGACCGGTACTTTCAGAGATTAGCGTGTTCAAACAATAAAACAATATCTTCAGCTTAATTTTATTATTAGTATAGATGAAGTATACCCACCATCATATCATATCGCACTATCGTACGTGCTAGGACTCCGATACCTCGCACACTCGCACATTCAATGAACTCTTGGAGTCTAATCCAACTTACTATCTGTTTGCGAATGAATGGACCAAGATTCTGTAAGTGCTTTTGTCAGAAGTATATTAAGCGGGATTGTATGTCAAAGTTTTGTGAGAAGGATTACGAAACTTGCTTAAATATATCTTTCGAATTATTGTAATTGATCAGTCTCGCAGACCGTTATGTACCTATACAAAAAAAAAGTTATAAAGAATTTTTGTCTATTTATTTATATTTATTTTAATTTTTGACATTATATGGAGACAATTCTAATTTTCCAATTCTTTTTTAGTGGTTGTAATGGAAATCAAATCACTTGGTTTTTATATGGTTTTTATAATATATTTTATTTATCTTTCTTTGAGATTTTGATTTTGTAAATATGAGGACTTTGTAGGCTCTATAGATTTTAGATCTGTAGACCATTTTTTATTTTATCAAGTTTTGGTACTTGTTGACAGGCCTATGCTGTCCTCCCATACCTACTGTAATTAGAAAACATTGTAAAAGCCAATTATTTTTAAAAGAGTAACCGTGGAGTTTCTTGCCGGTTCTTCTCCATAGGAAACGACCAATTGGAACCGTGCACCTAGCTTCTGACGTTTCATAAGTGCCCTTGTAGGCTTATGTGAAATAAAATATTTTGATTTTGATTTATTTGGATGTATGTTTCGGATTGGCGGAAAAACAGCTGAACGGATTTGGATAAAATTTGGCAAAAAGATAATTAAACACATGGATGAACACATCTGATATTTTTATATCTACACCTCTCTTATCCCTTTTTATCTTTTATTTTGCTTTTACTTCTTTTTTGACGGCACGGTTGGCGCAGTGCTTAAGCGATTGACTGCTGCGTTGCGTGTCGCGGGTTCGATTCCCGCACGGAACAAATATTTGTATGACCTGCAAGTAATTGTTCCAGGTCTGGCTGTTTGTGTATGTGAGTTTAAATGTTAATTGTAAACGCACTCACAATACAGGAGAAATCCCTAGTGTGGGACAACGTTTTTTAAAAAAAGAAAGTATCTCGGTAGTACGTTAACCCGTCAGATATTTTCCCACATCAACGCGGGCGGAGTTGCGGGTAAATAGCGGCACAAGTAAAATCTTAAAATAAACGTATTTTGTGTAGGTCCATGTCTAAACTACATACAAAGGGTTACTACATTACTGTTGCAACAAAACCCCAAGCCGAAGAGGTAGGTAAAAAATCAAGCACCTCTGCATACGTGCTATTCAATTTAAATAAAAAAGTGAGTACAGCCACAACATTGTTACCTTATCATGGATTGGTGGCATCGATACTGCGTTATGGAATCATATTCTGGGGAAATTGTAGCATGAAAGAACAAGTATTCAAAGCCCAGAAACGTTGCATAAGGGCAATGTGTGGCTTAAAAATGACCGACAGTTGTGTTCCTATGTGTAAGTCTCTAAAATTGTTAACATTCCCAGCATTAAATATTTTGGAAATAGCCATGTTTGTAAGAACAAATAAGAATTACTTCAACAGTATCAGAAACTCGAAAGAGCCCTGTTAGAAGCCAATATGACCTATTACAAAATGGTAGCTACAAGACAGCTTTACTTAAGAAAAGTGTTTTCGTCATGGGTCCTACAGTATATAATTAAATATCCGATACTATAAAAAATTAACCGATCCCAATGTTTAAGACAAAACTGACAGCACTATTACTTGAAAAATGTTATTATTCAATTAGTGATTTTTTAAATGACACTACTATATAGATTTAGTTGTTGACATTGTTAATTATTTTCCCCAATATGTTCAGTATCAATTCTGTTATTTTTCAATTACTGATTATTTCAAATGACGCTATTTTATGACATTATGTATTTCATATTTTCTTATTATGATTACAAAAAAATAAACTTCATTTTTATTCAATTCATTATTATTTCAAATGACGCTACTATTTAGATTTTGTTTTTGACATTATGTATTTCCTTATAATGATCACTATAAATTCCATTATTCTTATTATTTTTTGTCTCGATTCAAATCTGAAATATTTGCATGCCTAATTTAAGGTAGATTGTATCAGGATCACAACTCATTGCAAACACCTTATTTTATGTACCTACTGTCTAAGCAAATAAATGATTATTATTATTATTATAACAATGGGAATTAGAACCAAAGGTGAATTATTGCCAGTTGAGTCTCGAATTTGTCTAGTACTGATTTCTTCACAGAAAGGCGAAACGTTATCTATACTAATAATAAAAGCTGAAGAGTTTGTTTGAACGCGCTAATCTATGGAACTCCTAGTCGGATTAAAAAAATATATTTGTCGGAGAAGTGAAGTAAAAGGTTTGTTTACGTACTAGTCGCGCCATCTATTAGCGTTTCAGATACCTTACTCGATTAATCAAATCGATAACAATTGTCATTGAGTCAGTAGTTCGACTCGGGGTTGTCAATGAACTGTCGCGTGTGGCGTTTTGACATCTGTCAGATGCCAAGGTGAGATCAGTGTGTTAGCTTAGCGATATAATTGACATCCAGAGTTGGACCGCGCCGGGTGTGCGCACTGATTCTACCCAACCACGTGCAAAATGGCGGACACCGATGGAATTTCGGATAAAAATTCCTCAATATCTCCGACATATTTTTGCTTTTCATCCCAATATTCCCACGGGTCGACATTTATGCGGGTGAAACCGCGGGGCGCAGCTAGTTAATAATAAAGCATAATGTATCAAAATATACGAAACTTACTTCACCATTTTATAAGTTGCGTTACAAATTAGCGCCGACATGATAATAATGTTTGTCCGTATCAAACTCTCGCTACATGTACGTACATAAATAAATTATCTACGTGTCTTACCGTATATTATTGTGAAATGACTGGGAAGTGCTGGAGCACACATATTGTTACGCTTATTTTTTCTTTTTTTTAGTAAGCGTGTTTTAAAAGTGTTATACAACACATTATTATATTTTTGTAAGTAGGTTTTTGCAAGCACTTTTTCACAACTCAGCCTATCGCAGTTCACTGCTGGACATAGGCCTCCCCTGCTGCGCCACAACACCCTGTCCTCCGCCTTCCTCATCCAGTCCATTCCAGCCACCTTCTTTAGGTCGTTAACATTAAATCGTGTGTCGTATAATAATACGACACACGATTTAATGTTCTAATTTGAATCTCAAGTTAATTGCTGGGTTGCAGCGGTGCCGGTATAGATAGGTAGTGTACCAGGCTACCATAATAATGCGTATACTATGCAGTGAACAAGTTAAACAGCTGATTGTGCTGCCTACAAATTACAGTTGCGCCATTATTCCGACCATACACTTAACTTAGTTAATCACCAATGCTTATTATCGCGTGTAATAACAATGTATTAATCCGTAATAAGGTCTGTAATGAAATGTTTATTAAGGGTACGGTTTAATGTAGCATTTAACATGATTCGGGCCCCTCTTACAATAGACTCTATATTGTGCACACATAAGTATTATTTTGCTTAGAACTTCACCTGAGCCATACACAGATTAATAAGTCTGTCGAACGTATCATCAACTTAACACATTTCATATTTATTGACCGGCTTTGAATAAGGAGAAGGTTTTCGTATGATAATCTACAATATCTATACTGATAATAAAGCTCAGGAGTTTGTTTGTTTGTTTGAACGCGGTAACCTTGGAACAACCAGTTGGATTTGAAACAATGTTTTTGTATTTGATAGCCCTATTTTTAAGAAGGTTATAGGCTTTTTAAAATCACGCTACGCCTCTTAGGAGATGAGCAAAAACTAAGAAAGAACGCTAAGTGAAAACGAAGTAGTATCGCGGGCAGCCGATTCGATGCGACGGGGGTGTCGGGGGAACAATAAATTTCACGCGGACGAAGTCGCGGGCAGAAGCTAGGAACCATAGTTTCATTGATACATACGTACTCGTTTCAAGAAGCGATACGCAAAGTATTGCTTCTTGAAACGAGTTACATATAGTTATTATTATACTATCGACTTTTCGGAGAGCAATGTTGGCCCACTGGTAACGGACCCGATTTACTAGTTGTTGGTTGTCGGTTCGAATCCGGGCAGGCGCAGGCGTTTGGAATAACCACCGACGGCGGCCATCAAGTTATCTACATGAAAATAATTGTTTGTTTATCTGTCATAACTTTTTTTTTATATTTTGTTGTATGTATGTATATAAGTATTTATTCTTATCTTATATTTTTTTTCTAATTTGTTTTCAATTATTGCACCTACTGTGTATTGTGTCTGCATCACCCTAAGGTAGACTGGTAGCCCAAGTAAAAACTGTACAAAGGCGGACTTAATGCCCAAGGCATTAAGTCCGCCTTTGTACAGTTTTTACTTGTGCATAAAGTTTTAATATATAAATAAATTCAAAATATATACGGTACGGCGTATAAACCGCTCCGTAGAAAAAACGAGTCTCTTATCAAGCTTCCATAGTGATCCATACAACACTGATGACCGAGTCTACACACGGTGAATAAACCGTAGTTTTTCGCGGCAAGAAAAACGTGTGTGTATACAAGGCCTTTGGTCACTCTAACTGACAACAGAAAAAAAACCGACGTCCAACAAACACTACAAAGTGAAAAATAACTCTAATATCGGAAATCGGTGTCGTTGGGTTCGCATTTTCGTTGTATGCCACCGACTTCCAAAATTAAAGTTATTTTTCACTCTGTAGTGTATTTTTTTGAAGTCGGTTGTTTTTTTTTTTGTAAAACCATTTTTATTTTTCTCTTTTAATTTGTACCTACCCCACACAAATTCGTATAACACTACTTCGGCTGTCCCTTTTCAAAACCTAGTAAGGAATATTTTTTTTTAATCGTTTTATTGCATAATCTTGCTAACCTAGACTAAGTTAGCAAGATTATGCAATAAAACGATTTTTTTTTTAAATGTCCCTTACTAGGTTTTGAAATGGGACAGACGACTTGCTATGTAAATATCAGTGACAGGAAGTCATTATCATCATCAATATAAACTAAGTGGCATGAATACGTATTATTGAAGCTAACTTTATTAAATTTTATTAACTTTGCGTGGGTTGTATTTAACAACCCAAGCAAAGTTAATAAAATTTATATGGGACCATCTCTGAGACATACCCTATCTACTAAAATAATTAATAATTTTTAAATCAATTTACAATTGCCGAAGATATCGCTACAAACACACAAAAAAGAAAAAAAAGCAACATATAATCGAATTGAGAACCTCCTCCTTTTTGAAGTCGATTGAAAACAATATATTTCTTCCAACAAAAATCTTAGAAAAGAAAGAAAGAAAGAAAGAAAATACATTTATTTGCGGACATCGCGTGACAAACATCATCATTATCTGCCTAGCCTTTTCCCAACTATGTTGGGGTCGGCTTCCAGTGTAACCGGATGCAGCTGAATACCAGTATTTTACATGGAGCGACTGCCTATCTGACCTCCACAACCCAGTTACTGGGTAATACGATACCCCTTGGTAAGACCTGATTATCAGACTTTTGAGCTTCTGACTACCCGTAACGACTGTCAAAGATCCACGAATGACAGCCGGGACCAATGGCTTAACGTGCTTACCGAAGCACGGAGGGGTCTCGGTATGTAAAGATGGTCACCCAAAAAAGAAAAAAAAATAGAAAAAAAAGTCTCACATTCACATCTTAGCATCAAACACAGTATAAACACTCGTACATAATGGTTCCCCTCGACATACAGTGACACAGGATGTCATGACACTGATTACCATGTCTGCGAGTGGAATATTACATTTCCCACTTTGAATAGCAGCTGGTCCTGAAAAAAATATTTGCTGTTTTCTTTGACACAATCATGGATTTTTAGATGGTATCATGGCGCTTTGCGAGCTAATCTAGATTCGAAACTCAGTGTTCTGAACGCAGCAACGCAGTTTCTGCTGGCAAGATTAATGTAATTTTGACAAACTCGTTAGTAACAATAACCCGACAGCAACCCTATTAAAATGAAATAAAGATCACTGTGAAAATCACCGATAAAATAACTGTGAAAGGACTGTATGTAGCTGTTCTAACGTATACCTAACTAATTTGTAAAAGCAACATTTATTTTTATTTCTTTGTGGACCTGATCATTACTCGAGAAAAAATTATTAAAAAAAAAAACAATTTTTTTTGGTAATTACAAATTGGACTAAAAGTAAAAAACTTTGAAACTTTTAAAAGTAAAAAATAATTTTGATTGATTTTTGTGTAAAAACTACATGCATTCTGGGATTTTTAAGGGTTGTGCTGGATAGCAGTGCTACTTAGGTTGCGGGTACAAAAAACAGACAGAAATATTTGAAAAATTGTGATCATGGTAGTTAAAAATATCTTAAGGGTTGTCAATTTTCGAAGGATTTCAATGTATTTTTTGTAATTTCCAAAAAAAAATAGATATTTTATTTTCATTATTTTTTCTCGAGTAGCCAGGAGTAGGTCCACCTTCTGGTGCCTGCTTATCGTTGAATTTTGGGACACGTTGTATATATCATTTACGGAGACGCCAGCGAGTTTTGGCTGTGTAAACTTGTGGTAAAGCTAAATATGTCTAAGAAGAAGATTAAGTACTATGATTGATGTGTAATATATTTTGTGGCTACACATTAATAAAATATGTATAATAGCGGCTCGTCCCGGCTTCGAACGGGTGGAAAAAAAACCTTTATTAATCAGTGATAATGTAGCATTCAAATGGTGAAAGAATTTTAAAAATTGGTCCAGTACTTTTTGAGCCAATTCGTTACAAACATTCATAGAAATCTTTCCTCTTTATAATATTAGTATAGATGGAACGAAGAGTGAACTATGAAATTATGTTTTGTCGATGTATACCTCTTTTTAAGGCTGAGTGTAGCAACTGCTGAAACTGAAAACAAACATCGCTGGGAAATACTAGCCCAGCACGTAACAGGGTTATGAATAAAATATTAACTTGTTTCTATTTTCTGTTTTATCGATATTTTTGATCGACTTTTATTACGCGTACCGGGCAATTACAACTGTTTGTCCAAAGTAAAGACTGTTTGTTTACAAGTGTCTGATTATTTTTGAAGTTTAAAGGTAATACGTTGAGTTTATCAGAAGAGGTCTTATTGTCTCCTATGCGCGGGTAATGCAAGCGAGATGTTATGTACCTAGTTTAAAAAAAAACTAAAAAAACACGTGTATTTTATTTATTGTACTCGTCAAAACAAATCATACTCGAGGGGTTTACTAGTAACTACTGAAGAGCTCTACTATCCTCCTCCTGGCTCCATCATCAGATCAGTTCCAAAATACCAAATTATAGTTTTGTCATCCAAACCTCAGACACACACAAAGTTTCATTTCGATACGACAATTAGAAGTAGTTCAAAATTGACTTCTAAGATTTTTTTCATCATTTATTAGTACAAGTTACAAGTGAAGCTAATAAAAACGTGTTAAAAAGTCAATAATCCTACTTCCTACTAATATTATAAACGTGAAAGGTTGTGAGGATGGATGGATGGGTGGATGGGTGTTTGTTACTCTTTTCACGCAAAAACTACTGAATGGATTTGGATGAAATTTGGCACACAGATAGTTTATAACCAGGATTAACACATAGGATACTTTTTATTCCGATAGTCCCACGGGATTGAAACTTATGTGGGTGAAACCGCGAGGTACTGCTAGTATTCTGAATAATCTGATCATTTTAGGGAATGAACAATAATGTAGACGACGTTCCTCTGAGTACGTAAGGTGCGAGCGCAAATCAATCAACTCACTGCGTTGCAAGGGTAGAAGGGCACAATGGTCACCAGCATGTGTAAGCCCCTTCGTACGCAAGGATCAAATCTTAGATTCTCAACGATTTTAGTCTTCAAGCGACTGTCGCCATAAAAATCGCGTCGCCGACATTCGTCTCGCGACCCGACTCGTGTACGAACTTCAATGGATTTGTGTGGCGGCAGTCGCTTGAAGACTAAAATCGTTGAGTATCTAAGATTTGCGTAGCCTTGTGTACGAAGGGGCTAGCAGTACCAGCATAGAAACTGGTTTTGTGGACGAAAGAATAGACAAAATGACCGAGTGTAGACAGATCTCTAAAGAAATCTGTAATTTTGTCTAATCTGCCTGCAATTGTCTCTGTTCTTCCGTCGACAAAATCCGTTTCTATGGTGATACTGCTACGCGTGCAGTATCACAGTTGCCATAAATCAATGCCGGCTTCAATCGATCTCCGCTATCTTCGTTTAGCTTTCGTTTTTGGCGGGCCACCGCCTCAATACCCAGGGTTACATCAAGTTAACAGCTGTCAAAAATAGCTACAATAGCTGTAACTTTAGCGCCGATAAAACTTCAGACACGCCCGCCGTCAAATTTATTTTTCTTAGTTTCATTATTTATCCAAGTTGTTCGACTTCGTTCCTAACTTGAAAACCTCTCTCTTTCTAATCTAAAAACCTTTAAAATGCCTATTAAGTTGAATAATTTTTGGCAAGTTAGAACAGTGGTGGTCCACCACAGTGGCACGGCAGTGGTGGTACGAGGTCGTGGGTTCAAACCCAGGCAGACGCTTGACTTTGTGTAAATAATTTCATCACCACTGATCTCAAACGGTGAAGGAAAACATCGTGAGGAAACCGGCATGTACTAGAATCAACAATTCGAAGACATGTGACATCTACCCACGTAGCCCGCGTAGTAGATTATAGCCCGAAATTCGATAAGGTTGCATTCGTTATTAAAAATGGGTCTGGACTAAAATTCACCAAAAATCTCACTAATATTTTTTTTTATTTTATTTCTTCAGAATAACAAACAATTGCGCAATGCTTAATATTTAAGTACAGGTATTTTATACCACACTTAAGTAATCACACAACCAGCATCGTTATCCACAAATTAATCTAACTGTAAAAATAGTTTGAACAAGATCCAAGCAAACTTAACAATAAATTTAAAAAATAATAATAATTATTGTCCATCATAGGTTTGGTGAAATAACACCTTTTTACTAATAAAAACTAAAACTTTATGGTACCTATTTGAAAGGTTTTCTTATAAATACTATTTTTAAACTGTGCGAATGACATTGCAAATATGTCAATATAGCAAAATCATCGAACCTTTGACAGAAGATATAAAACAATGAACAACTACTCCCATAAATTGAATTCTCTTTATCAAAAACATCTGCGTTTAGGGAAACAGTTACAATATTCCAATAAAATGAAATGGAAAAGAAAACAAGAGGAATTGTTCGACCGGCCACCGAGAATAAAATCTATACGGATAACCCCAAAGGCCCACTGCATACACACAAAGTTATCTGGTAGAGCACAGGAAGTCGCTTGCTTTTTATAGAAAAATGCATAAAGGAAAGTTTCGAGATTGGCCGCTGAAAATATAAGTTTAAGACAGCTGTCTCTTGTGTGCTTTTATTTCTCGTGTTTTTTAGGCTTCCGTACCTAAAGGTTTTGGTTAAATAAATAAACCCTTTGGGTACGGGACCCTAAAAAGCACGGGACCACGGGACCACATTACTAATTCTCCGCTGTCCACCCGTCGAGTTATATCTCATAAACCGTAATAGATAGACAGTTGAAATTTTGGCAGTGTGTAATTTCTATTGCCACTATAAAAATATAAAAACAAAAATAAAATAAAGTAAAAATTTAGAGGCGTTTTTACAAAAGTAATAAAAAAAATTGTGTTAAATATTGTACACAGGCCAGCACATCAAGCTACCCCAATCTGTCAGATTTTCCCAATTGAATATGAACCTTATTTCTTTGTACTAAAGTTGAAAATCTATCAAAGAAATTTGACAGATTGGGGTAGGTTGACCTGCTGGCGTCTGTACAATGACACGTAACTTTCGTGTGTGAGTTCGACTCGCACTTGGCCGCTTTTTTTATATGCACGTGTTTTCGTGATAAAATAAACCAGTTTTTTTCTTCTTGCGTCTTCTAAACAAAGTACCTACCTAAAACGAATTAGGGTAATATTCACCACGCCTCTCAAACAGATTAAAATTAGCACACAGGTTTTTTTTGCAGTAATAATTTAGTCCTAAATAGCATGATGACTATCCTATAATGTACTGTTGTATAATGTAATGCTGGGACACAGGCTTCCTCTCTTCAAGATGGAGTGGGCTCCCGGCCCAGTGCGGGTTGGTAGGTGTCACATATCTTCAAATTGCTGGTTATAGGACATGCCGGTTACCTCGCGATGTTTTCCTTCACCGTTTTGAGAGCAGTCGTGATGAAATTATTTACATAAAGTGAAGCACCTGCTTGGGTTCGAACCTACGACCTTCAACTCGTAAGTCGGGGACGTTACCAATGGACTATCACTGGTCCTAGATAATTTGCCATTAAAAGGACACCGTGGGAAAATCTGCCATTTAAACGATAAAATATACTAAAGGTATAAATGTTGGTATATAAAACCTACACGCGTATCCAATTTTCCCCATTCCATCCAGAGCTTAAAATCATCGATATTGAAACATATAATATTTATATGTTTTATTTTCAATTTTTTTTTTTCATATTTTATCAGTGAAACCTAATATCATCTGCCTAGCTTTTTACCAAGTATTTTGAGGTCGGCTTCCAGTCTAATCGGATGCAGCTGAATACCAATATTTTACTGGGTAATACGATACCCCTTGGTAAGATTGCTTGTCAGACTTTCGGGCTTCTTCGGGTTGACAGCCGGGCCCAACGGTTTAACGTGCTTTCCTAGGCACGGATTTTTCCGAAGAACGGCTGGACCGATTTTTATGATCTTTAATTTATCCAATTTGTCTCCGCCCCGTATAGAAGAATAACTATAAAAACATGGGAAAAATCACGAAAAAAAATTAAGATTATTCATTTTCTTTTTGGCGTTACGAAGTTCGCCCGGCAGGCTAGTTATTCAATAAAAACTTAATTCCCTTTGTTAAAATATATAAAGTAAAAACTAAATTATTCTTGCAGACCTCTTGAATAGCCAAACTTTCGCAACTAGGTACTAGACTTTAGTTGAAAATCTTATAGAAACGATGGTTCTGACTTTAAAAGCAGCAGTAGGTAATGCAGCATTTCCCCCTAGGGCACCGTTAACTTATACGTTTCCTAGTCGAGTAGTTGAAGTACTTGTATTAATTTCTTGTTAACGATATGTGCGAAGTTTTGAGTTTATAGAATATGCAGCTACCGAGGTTGTGTCTATTATAAACCAATTAGATTTTTTTTGTGCTTAATGGGCTCGCTCTTGACCTCGATCACGCCTGATAGAAAGCGATGAATGAGGTCTATGATAGAACGAGCGTGCCCAGAAGATGCCTAAGGCACTGGAACTCCCACGCATCGACGAAACACAGCAGGCTGCTTGACACCGGACTCCAGTAAGACCGGTCGCAAATCACAACTGATTTAATCTCTGCGTGATATATTTACAATTATATCTATCAGGTAGGTAGTGCCAGGAACTATTTAATAAAGAAAAAAATTCGCAAAAAAAAATATTAAGTACCTATGTCGTTTCTGTTAAACTTGTTGTAGCACGAAATTCGTTAAAGTACATTAATTTATATTGTCATTAATTGCAAAGGTATTCGAGTTGCATTCGTTATTTAACCAGTTAAGTAGGTATCAAAGTGACCATAATTCGTAGATCTTTGTCAGTCATTATGACTAGTCAGTAGCAAGCTTAAAAGTCTGACAAAAAGCTTTACCCAGACATACCGTGTTACCCAGTAACTGGGTTGTGGAGGTCAGATAGGCAGACGCTCCATGTAAAATACAGCTGCAACCGGTTAGAATGAAAGCCGACCCCTACATAGTTAGGAAAAAACTAGGCAGATTGTTATTGAGGTAGATATCATAGACCATTGATGAGCAAAGGTTCCGCCTTAAGTTAAATTGTACTATTATTGTTGTAAGTAGGTACTTAATATATTTATATGCAATTAAACATATTAAATCCATATTTAGCAATAGTATTAAATAATCAATCATAATATCAATCAATTCCCGTAATTAAAAACGTTCAAAATCTAGTCGCAATCTTATCTCAGAGACAATCAATGTCAAAAGCTTGTCAAAAATGTAGGACAAGTAGAGCTATTTTTGACAGATTGAGACTGAGATCAGAAGGCCAATTCTCTTAATTTAAAACCTTCAAAATCTAGTCGCAGTCTCATCTCAGCGACAAACAAATGTCAAAAACTTGTCTAAATGTAGGGAAATTTGGAGTATTTTTGACAGATTGAGACTGAGATCAGACTGTGAACGTTCTTAAAAATTACGAGAATTGCCCCTCTGACTGAAAGTTCATAAAATTACGAGAATTGCCCCTCAAATAGCGGCATTAGTATTCAAAGTCAAAGTCAAAGCATTTATTTGAAATAGGCACACGAAAGACACTTTTGAACGTAAAAATTACAATAAAATAAAATTGATTCTTGTCGCCCCTTCCAAAAGGTAGTTTTCGTAAGGAGAAGAATAGACAAGAAACTCCACCGATACTCTTATAAAATGTTTTACAATATTTTGCATACATTCGAGTATAACAAGTTCATTCAAATTTTCCATTCAAGAACGTAACGTGTGACGTAACATCCTACACTCGTTCTCAAACAAAGTATTTTTATCAAAACGAATGTTCCTAGAAGCTTTCTTAAATGAAATAAGAGTACTTAGTATAAAGATGTTAATGACGCTTCATGTTCATGAGAGCGTAATCCTAGCTTAATCACGTGCTTAAGACTTCGTAAGATACCAGGACGTCAGGATCTTTAAGAAACGGCTTAGTCGAAACTGTTCTTATATTTAGGAGTGAATGTCTTCAATATTAGAGCCGTCATCAACCGACTATTATTCCCCGGAATATCTTCAAATAGCGTCAATTTAAATGAAGTGACTATTAAATGGTTTCATTAATTTATTTTCGCTTACAAATTAAACTTAATAATGGTGCCGTTAATAGGAGATTGCTCGTTTCGGAGCATTGGCGGCAGATTAAATTGCTTGATTTCTGTAATCGTTAAGTTATTCATAAATATAAAATGTACGCGGAAAACTCTCGTTAATGAGAGCCAAATCTAGATTATATTTCCGAAAAAAACGTAAATAGACTTTTTTGTTAAGATCTATGTACATGTAGAAAACTCCCGCTTTATTTTATAATCAACCAAAAAGATTTTTTTTTAATGACAGATAATTTAAAAAAAAACTTGCCAGTTTCCACTGGTTCCTTACTATAATATTATATCGATAAATATTAATAACGTTGCTACCTAAAGTTCAAATCAAGGAAACCTTCAAATATCAAAACCATATAAATTCAATTTCAGAAGCAGGAAATCAAAAACTTTTACAACTTTCCTTAACAGGAAGAAAGCCTGAAAATAAATCCCACTTACCTTATGGGAAACTTCCATAACGGCCAGGAAACACAATTCAGTTCTTTGACAGTAACTTTCACATACTTTACGTTTTCTCAACAAAAAAAAATTCAACCAATCACCGAACAGTTTTTTTTTATTGTTCGCAAAACTTACACAGCCCTAATCTCACAAAAAAGAAAATATTTTTTTAATTTTTCGAATTTAAATTACACTATTTTTGTTGCTGGCACAGTTTTATTTTTTTTTTAAAGAATGAAATTTGAATTTTCCTTTGGCGGGCTCGGGTCGCGGAGCGCGCGCTTCAGTCCGCCCGTCCCAACCATTTTATCACACTGAACATTGGTGAAATCTGCCATTAGGGACGTACCGAGATCTCGACTTTTATTGTTCGCAATAATGCTCGCTATCGAAAACAATATCTTACGGTCGTGCGGAACAAATAAACACTGCAATAAACGCCTTGCAGTGTTTTTACGGATGTAATGTTTTTATGGATGAAAAAAGTATGTAGTAAAATGGAAGGGCTATCTTATGGATGGGGCTTATGTTTTATTCATGAATTGGCGAGCGAAAACAACATATTTACGGTTATCAGAAAAGTATTACTAAATTCATGATCAGTGAAATTATCTTGGCAGGTACATAAGTTCTCAAGCCTTTCGTTACAACAGATGCATAAAGTCGCAGAAAAATCACACACAATACGGTTGCATTGTCAGAAAAGATACTTTCTCTACAAAATCAATTCAAAGCCTATAGATTAACTGAGTTCACTATCTAGAATAGCTAACTCAAATTATTGATCTAGACCTCTTTGTACAACCAACCATTAAAACCGTTAAAATAAATCGAAAATACACACAACACTTAACAAAAAAATAATCTTATCAGTCATCGACTCGATAGTATCGACAGCGATCCCATCCCTACGGCGTCTCGAGCGCCCGTCACGCACTGTCCATGGCACGGGAACAACATTGGTCGAGTTCGCGCATGCGCTCTACATGTTTTTCTCAACTCAACTTGAATACCGGTTCGTCTGTATTCGGCCTATAAATCTTAGAGATGAGAAGAAGCGGCCCATTTGCGACTATCACAAGTTTTAGTAAACATCTAAATAAGTCTGACTGACTTGAGTTGAACGCTCTGACATTGCATAATATTGAATGCAAATAATTTTGTTTTATTTTTTAAGAGGAGAAAGTTTTAATGACTTTCGAATTTTAAAAGATGTTTTTTTTTTTAAAGTAGTTTCTTTGTGATTGGTTTTTACTCGTAATGTAGTACTACTTTTGTATAATAATGTTTTAAAACATAATTCGATTTATCCCATCTTCCAAGTACGGCGGGCTGTTCTGGGGCAGCTGCTGCAGGTGTGGAAAAAAAACGGCGCAAATACTCCAACATTATTGAGAGTTATATGTTCGAGCCGTTAGCGGTTGAAACAGTAGGGCCATGGGGGGGCCCAAGCAGGACAGACCTCCACCTAGAAAGAAAGAAAAAGTATTTATTGCGACTCGTACAGGAGAATCACAAACTAAACTAAACACAGTCTAAATCAAAATACCAAATTATATAACAAATAAATTTAAAAAGTAATAAAAAGAAAAATGAAACAGAAAGTCCTATACGAGGCCAAAAGGCTCCTATCTAAGCATGATGCTGCGATATTTAAAAATAAATTTCGCAGCGCTGTTATTATGAATATTATTCATAAACTGAATAACAAGGATTTAAACTGTGTTCTTGTTTTTTGTTTTTCATTAATAGTTGTCTTTGTACAGAGGCCAGCACATCAAGCTACCCCAATCTGTCAGATTTTCCCAATTGAATATGAACCTTATTCCTTTGCGCTAAAGTTAAAAATCTATCAAAGAAATTTGACAGATTGGGGTAGGTTGACCTGCTGGCGTCTGTACATTAGGCCTCTGTTAACAGCGGTTTAGATCGGCATTTCTTGAGGGTTCTAGTACTTATAAAAATAATGTATCATCAAAAAGGAAAACATAGGAACATACAAGTAGTTAATATTTGTTACTCTGTAAAAAATCATTGCTTTATGGTCATTAACCAGAAAGAAAACAGGCGAGAGCGTTTCTATGGAGAAACCACCACCCACATTTCCTCGCCAAAATGTGGGTGTACGGTTTACCTCTGCATAACGCTTGGGGAATTACAGTAGTAATTTTATGTTATGTTAATAATATAATTAAGAGCCTACACTACCCAGTGGCGTGCACAGAGATTTCAAACAGGGTATGCACAAAAAAAAACTTACCAGTTACAGCTTGTTGTACAAGTCAACAAGCTGAAACTGGTAAGTTTTTTTACCCTACATATACCCACTATACCGCAGGCGCCATTATTGGCTTTGCATGATGTTTGTTTGAGACCACCATGAATATCTAAATAAGTGATTGATCATACCTAACATAACAGGTCACATAATTATATCAAAAGTAGCCTTTAAAAAGGTCTGGAGATGTTAATTTGGTTTTCTTTGTGCAAATTAATTAAAATTTTATATAAATTACTACTTAAATTTGAACTGATTACTTTTTACAAGTTAATGTTTGAATCAAATCGACGCGCCTATCTGACTAAAGAACTAATCACACTTATTCAGCTTTGTTCAGCGTTTGTCCATAGAAAACAACGATTTTGTATGAAGTCCGTTCAGCTTTCCGCGGCTGAACGGACGCGTATGCATCTCATACAAAATCGTTGTTTTCTATGGACAAACGCTGAACAGAGCTGAATAAGTGTGATTAGTCCCATAAAGTTATTTTTCGATTGTAAACATAGATAAACCTGTGAGTCTGTTTTGGCCCCGTGTGTTTCGTAAATATGTATGAATTCAAGTAGGTACCTACTCTTTGATGAATTCTTTTTAGACTAGAAAATGATCGTTCGGTAGATGCGCTGACTGAAACCGTAACTATTAATTTTCCTAATTTGTAAACTTCAGAAAATATGGAAGTCAAATTGTTTGAATACATACCTATAAGTAGTGTAGAATTGGGGGTTCTGCATCACTTGCTCGCTGCGCTCGGCAAGTGATGCAGAAACCCCAATTCTATTTACGGTTTACGATACAACTTGCAATGCAGATTGAATATTGTATTTCATAATGTCGCATTAAGTGACTGTAACCCACCGCCGCAGATGTAACAAGCTACTACATCACTTATAGTGGGACAAATTCGCTAAGTCGGCGAGTGGTCAGGTTCAGATGTCTCTTAGCTACCGCTCTGGATGATGTCGCTTTCTGTGTGTATTGACTTAAGTCACCAGTTCACAGATAGAATTGCAGTGTCGTAGCGCCGCAGTGAGGTTTTGTATTGTTCAAATCCGTATGAGCGCGGTCACACATGATATGGAAACAGAATAATAATGATGCATAATAATGATACAGTAGATTAACTGGGCTAAAGATTTGATAAGTAAAATACAGTTTAGTTAAGTTTCAGTTGAAAATAAAAAGTTAAACTAATGTGTGACTTTCAATTAACATAGTGTTTTGAATTGTACAGACGCCAGCACGTCAAGTTACTACAAATCTGTCAAATTTCTTTAATAGATTTTCAACTTTAGTACTAAAGTATAAGGTTCAAAGTTGATTTGGAAAATTTGACAGTTTCGGGTAGCTTGATGTGCTGGCATCTTGTACATGTTTATAATAGACGATGTTGTTATAGATGTGGTAAAATATTGGACCGAACCCCCCAATTCTAGTTTAGGTCTAACTCGATGGTTTGTAATACAGATTGAATTATGGTTTCTTGCGCTTAGTCGCTTATTTGATGAATCGAAATGAATGATATGACGAAAGTGTGACGATCATTCATAGGCAGAACATGCAGCGCGCCTCAATTATCAGTGTATTAATTTATTTTGTACTAGACTATTAGATAGTAATGATTGATTCTGTTGAGTTTTATCTTCATTGATGCATACGTACCTACGACTAATATTCCGATCTATGTTCATCATTGAAGTATCTATGGAACATTACTTAATACAGTATCTTATATTATTATTCTCTTTAATTTTTGATAATTTCTTAAAAAAAAATTATAAAAGATTTTAAAAATAGTCAAAACAAAATCCAGACCGAAACAAATACTTATTTGATCCGTGCGGGAATTGAACCCGCGACACTTGGCATGTATAATTTGTGATGTGAAGATTTCTTATCCTATGCGCCAAACGTGTCGTCAAAGATAAGATAAAATACTGGACCACTATCCTCACATAACACATCCGTAATGATTAAGGTATTTTGAGTCACATTTTTATTTATTTAAAAATAATTACTGAACAATTAGGTTTATGGACATGCGAAGTTTGAGTATTTTAAGTGTAATGCAATCACTTAATTGTAGCTGAAAACGTATGAATACATTATTATTATAAGAGGAGAAGGATTTTTTTTTATTATTAGCTGTGCCCCGCGCCTTCGTTAGCATGAACGTCGTACCTACTACTTACATAAACTTTAACAGGCTTTAAACGATAAAACGAATTTCTTGTACACCACGTTCTGTAACCTTTTAATAACGTAAATAATTGTGTAATTTTAGGTTTCGTAATAAAAAAATTTAGAGTTCAATTTATATTAGTTATTCTCAATGTTAATATGAAAGACCCGATATGGTTGGTCTCTAGAATTTCATGATGGTGAGACCGATTTGTGTGCAAGTACATACGATTACCTTATAAAAATTTCGTCTCAGTTTTCAGCGACAATGCGGCGCCGTCTAATATATCCTCCTAAAAAGGTAAGTTAGGGCAACGTTACAATTGAGTATGAATGATGATTAAGAAATAAGTAATTATAAATCTTATGCACAATACGCATAGGGATTAAAACAGTATGTCAATATGTACACCTAATTTTAAATAAACTATAACTAATAACCGTTCCTTATATGTGTATACAGTTTTACAATTGATGGTTATAAAATCAGTGTCATCTGGAGATAATCTCCCACAATATTTTTAGCAGTGCATTCTGCAGTGTACCGTATCGTTTCGTTTAAAAATTAAAAACTGTAAGTATGTACGTATCATTTTAACTCTATTTTTATTATCAATGCATGTGCATGTGTGTGGTGTGTGTGTGTGTGTGTGTGTGACTGGGCGTTTTTATTAGTGGGTTTTTTAAGTTCAGAGGTCGCTGTTGAAAGTGAGTTTACGAGTTCGATTCCCTTGCATGAAAATAGCTTGGCGTGACAAGAACCTAATAATTATGTAGGTATGTTGTATCTGAATGGACTGGATGATAATAGTTGTAACTAAACGTTTTAAAACTGTTCGTAAGTAGACCTGTTTTACAAAATGTTATATATTTGTTTTATTTTCAGGTTTCCTAATCCATTTGACTCTGACACTGAAGTGATCCCTATATCACAAAAGAGGAAGTCGAGTAAGCCTAAACCTTCGAAGACAAAAGGAAAAAATAAGAAACCGTTGCAAGAACAGCTGGATGGTAGTGGGTCTGAATCAGAGGCCGGCCCTTCGACTGTACCTGCGTCTGCGTCTACATTGGCTAAAAAGAAACGAAAACGCTGCATCTTCCCTGATTCCGAGGTAAGTTGAGATAAAATTGTGATTTAATCATTATATTTTGACGGTCCGGTTGGCCCAGTGGCTGAACGATTGGCTGCTGTGTTGTGTATTGAGGGTTCGATTCCCGTACGGAACAAATATTTGTGTGGTCTACAGGCAGTTGTTTCAGGTCTGGCTGTTTGTTGGCACTCGTGATACAAAAGAAATTCAAATTTTAAAGTTTTTAAATTGTCTGTCATGGGGATTGCCTACAGAAGTGAAAACTTGAACTTAAAACTATGCATAGTAATATCGCAGTGTCGAGGTGTCACAGTGGTGTGGTGATGCAAACCCAAGTTATCACTTCCAAAAAAAACGTATTATGTTCATTATAGAAAACAGTATTTGCTATACATGTTTAGTGGTGGTGTAAGCATAGTTTCTATTCTCAGGCTTATCTACTGTATATAGTTGTGCCAACTTTGAATAATTTTATAAGTAGTATCTAGCAGCATGGAGTCTAACCGTTCGGAAAATACAGGTGTGATGTTATGTATGTTATAAATAAATGTTGAAGTTTACTTAATAAGTTTAATAAGAATAACTTATGACTTGCTAAAGGGATTTTGTACGGTTTACACTTTCTAAGGTTTAAAAGACATTATTCACATGTCCGACATAAAATCAATGAAGGTTATGGATACCTTAAGATATTATTGTGATGGTATAGGTATAATAATAGCAGAGGGCTGATTATCATTATGAATCAACGGATTATAATGATAATATAGTAATAATGAACAATTTTTGCATTGTTTCCAGGATGAAGAGCAACGTGAACCAATTCGGGCAGCAAAGCTGAAGAGCTACCTAACGCGTCGAGTCGGTTCTGGTTATACTATGCAAAGCAACCCCACAAAGTGCGGTGAATATTATGTTGAGGTCCGCATATCAAATAGTCAGGAGTTGGAGGCCATAACAACCAGCGACCGTTGGAAACATTCACTGGTTTGTTTCAAAACAGCGGTAAATGACGTTAGCCCAACTTGGAAGGCGGTTACTCAGTTGGTTGCAACAGTTAAAGAGGATTACTCCTCTATTCAACCAATTTTGTACCCCAAAAACCCTTTTTAAACCTCTTTTTAATTATGTTTTTTTTTGTAAAGTTTAACACATTACCTACTTAACTTTTTTTAAATTTTATGACTTTATACTTAAGTAATATTTTAGTATTAAACTTGGTTTAATCATTTATAATATTAGGCATAGTCTAAGTACATATTATCGATATTAGTATTCTTTTTATTTTATTTTTTTATTTGAGTAGGTATCTACTAACCATGTGACTTATATTTTTTGCATTGTTCTCTTACAGATCTACTTAGTAGACAAAACAAAAACCTAAATTAAAAACTAAAATTAAAAACAATACAATATTTCATAAAATAATAATAATATTATTCTCATAAATAAAATTTTACTACGAAAATAGAAATAAAGCTTTTCTAAAATTAGTTAAAATGGGTTTCTGTCAAACTTGTAACATTATCATTCATAATTATTCTTCTCACAAAAAAACCAACATTCATAAATCTAATAACCTCATAAAAACTCAATTTGATAATGTCCGTATAATAGCTTGTGCTTTTAAAAACAAAATAGTCAGCTACAAAATAAATCCTCAAAGTTTTACTATTACACCTGAAAAGTTTTTAACTGAAGCTTCAGACACATGTTGCTATCTAATTAAACAATTATTAAAACAACACGTTTCTTTGAAAGTAAATTTCGAACTATTTGTTACGTACACTTTACCTAAAAATGATGAAATTAGTCTTAAATCTTTTAACACAAGATATGTTATTATACTTCAAAGCACAGATATACTATCCATTTACCATGCATTTGAAGAAAGAATCTTAAATAAATGTTCAGAGTTCGAACTAAGTGAGTCAGGCTGGACAATCGAATCGATAAGTCATTTAGAAATGAATTTAGTTAAATACAGTCCTTTGAGAGCGGGTTCTTATTTAGAATTACCTAAACGAATTCAAAATACGAAATCATGTTTAAACATAGTCAATAAAGATAATCATTGTTTTCTTTGGAGCGTTATAGCATATTTATACCCAATAAAGTATAACCCCAATAGAGTTACATCATACCCTCACTATTCAAAAGTGTTAAACATTACAAACATGATATTTCCGCCCAGTTTAGACGATATAAAATTATTTGAAGAATTAAATCCAAACATAAGTGTTAATGTTTATGGTTTGGAACAGAATTACTATGTAACAGGACCATTATATAAAACTTTAAAAAGAAAACTTTATCATGTAAATTTACTTTATTTCAATAATAATGGTAAAAGTCATTTTTGCTTAATTAAATATTTTAGTAAGCTTGTACACAGACAACTAACAAAACATAAGTCTAAGATATATTTATGTGACGAATGTTTTGTGTATTTTGACTCACCAGAAAAACAATGTAATCATAGCTGTGCAAGAGTGCAGACTATACTTCCTGAAGAAAACTCAAAACTTTGTTTTTCAAATTTGAATAGGACTCAAAGAGTTCCAATTGTTATTTACGGTGATTTTGAAAGCCTATTACATGAATATTCAGACAAAAATAAATCCACATGTGTAGAAAATATACAAATCCATACGGCAAGTTGCTATGGATATTACATTTTTTGTCAGTCTAAACCTGAATTAAATGAGTTTAGATCATATAGGGGGCCAGACTGCTCGAAAAAGTTCGTTGAATCTATTAGTCAGGATGTAATAAGACTTCATAGACTTATGTCAGAGATAAAACCTATGACAATTAGCAAAGATCAACAAATGTCTTTAAACAACGCTAAACAATGCCACATATGTAAAAATACATTTTCTGATACTGACCTCGTTGTCGCCGATCATGATCATTTCACAGGAATGTATAGAGGACCAGCACACAATACATGTAATTTAAATGCAAAATCTTGTCCATTTATACCGATCGTATTTCATAATCTTTCTGGTTATGATTGTCATTTATTTATAAAAGAACTTTCAGCTCTTTGCGGTCGTATAAATCTTATTCCCAAAAACAAAGAAAAATATATTTCATTCACAAAATTCGTCCCGATTGACAAAAAAAATGTAGCTCAGTTAAAGTTTATCGATTCCTTTAATTTCTTAAGTTCAAGTCTAGATAATTTAATAAAAACGATGAAAACGGAAGATTTTCAAAACTTGCGAAAGTTTTTTAATGATGATTATTTATTTAATTTAGTATGCAAGAAGGGTGTATACTGTTATGATTTCATCGATTCATGGGATCGTTATAGAGATACGAAATTGCCAGATTCATCAAAATTTTATAATAAACTCACATCTCAATCTATTTCGGATGAAGATTATAATCATGCATTAAAAGTCTGGAATGCATTCGATATTTCTAATTTAGGGGAGTACACAGACTTATATTTGAAATGCGATGTCCTACTTTTATGTGATGTTTTTGAAAAGTTTAGAACAATGAGTTTAAAGTATTATAATCTTGATCCATGTTATTATGTATCATCTCCCTCGCTGAGTTGGGATGCAATGTTATTATATACTAAAATTAATTTAGACTTAATTTCAAATATTGATATGTACCAAATGTTAGAACAGGGTATAAGGGGGGGCCTTGCCCAGTGTTCTTTAAGATATGCGAAGGCAAACAATAAATATCTTCCAAATTATAACAAAAAGGAACCTGACAGCTATTTAATTTATCTTGATTGTGTTAATTTATATGGCCATGCTATGATGCAACCACTTCCTACTCGAAACTTTAGATTTTTAAACGAAGATGAAATAAATAATTTTAATGTAATGTATATTTTAAATGACAGTGACACAGGATTTATTTTGGAAGTTGACTTATGTTATCCTTATAAAATTCACAATTCTCATTCAGATTTACCATTTGCGGCTGAAAAATTCGCTCCACCAGGTAGTAAAAACGTTAAACTAATTGCTAACCTGTACGATAAACATAAATATATCATTCACTATGTTCATCTGAAAGAATGTATACAAAATGGACTTATTTTGCTAAAGATATATAGAATACTAGCGTTTGAACAAACTTCATTTTTGGCTCCATATATCTTGTTGAATACCACTCTTAGACAAAGAGCGGCTTCCGATTTCGAAAGAGACTTTTTTAAAAAACAAAACAACTCTATTTTTGGAAAAACTATTGAAAACAAAAGAAAACAAGTCGATGTAAAACTGGTTAATGTATGGAAAGATATTCATAATAACACCAACAAAATTTGTGGAGCTGAAAAATATGTAAGTGCTCCAAATTTCAAAAGTTTATCTGTATTTTCTGATACTTTAGTAGCAATCCAGTTACAACAAACGAAAATTGTTCTTGATAGACCAATTTATATTGGCTTCACAATATTGGAATTGGCTAAGAGTCATTTGTATCGTTTTCATTACTCAGTGATGAAACGTTTATACGAAAATAATATTCAACTTTGTTATACTGACACTGACAGCCTTTTATATTTACTATATACAGAAGATTTCTATGAGGACATGAAACAGAATATAAAATACTTTGATACGAGCAACTTTGAAAATGGAAATCAATTTAATATACCTAAAGCAAATTGTAAAATACCAGGTTTTTTTAAGGATGAAATGGGTGGTGATATAATATCTGAGTTTATAGGTTTAAGAGCGAAATTGTATTGTATAGACTCTCTAACTTCTTCAATCATCAAAGCAAAAGGTGTAAAAAAATCAGCTGTGAAAAAACTCGATATTAAAAAATATAAACGAGCTTTACGGTACAATGTATGCCTAAGAGATGACATGTGTATTATAAAGTCGAAAAATCATAAAATTTTTACTCAGAAGATTAATAAGCTGGTTCTTAGTAGGGATGATGATAAAAGACAAATAATGGAAGATGGTTGTAAAACTTTGCCATGGGGACATCATAAAACAGTATTTTAATTAAGTGCTATATAAGATAACAATGTATTAATTTAAGATGTCTATTTAAGCAAATATAAATAAAGTTAAATGTATTGAAAAAATATAATATAAAATAAATGATATGTAATCAAAGAAATGTGTTTGAATGTGATATTCTATACCTACTTCCTATTAAAAATAACTAGTAAAAAAATTAAACTCCAGAATAGTTGATAATCGTAACATTTATTTAATAATCACAGAAATGTAATCTTTTTAATTGTTTTACATCATAATAATTTTATAGAACATTTACAGTCCACATTTACTACCTATATATGTTATAGAAAATAATAAAATAAAAGCAATCAAATCTCGAAACAGTAACAAAACAATAAGTAACTAAATATAATAATTATAGACTTATTAACTCAAGTATACATTTTTCGACAGTACAAACTACAACTATTTATTATTAACTAGGTATACAAAAATTACCTAAAACTGCTCAGTGTCACTCAACTTTTTCCCAATTTTTTTAATAAGGGTCTCTGCTGCTTCCATCACTTCGTCATAAGTTTCATGCACCACATATTGTACACTTACACATGCATTGTCACTATCACTATAATACTTTTCATCTTTAGAGTCTTTAAGTTTATGCACTTCTAATTTAATTAAATGACCTCCACTACCGTTTCCCCCTCGGCGAGCAATGTATGATGTTGATGATGTTCCTAATGTACATTTCCTTTTTTTTGAAGATTTTTTAGGGGTTTGAGCTTGATCATTTCCAGTGAGCAGCTTTTCAATATTAGCACTCTGATTTAAACCTTCAAAATATGGTTCGTAGTTGCCCTGGGAGTAAAAAAATGAGCTCATAACAGGATTGCCATTGAGGACCTCAGAGTTCCACTGCAAAATAAAAAAAAGAAATTAGCATGTGAAAAAATAATAACAGCATGAGAAAAAAAAATGTACCTACTCCTATAAAATTATAAAAATATTAAAACAATGATTACCTCACGTAATCTAGATTGCTCCTGTTCTACTGAAATCATATTCGCATTGTCCAAAATGCTGGGGCTGTAGGATGGTGATGGTGCCCGAGACATTATTCTGAAAAAAAAAGAAACTAATTACAAATAAACATTAAACCAATATTTTATTTATTATTTTTTGTTTGATTGGTTATCATTCACACTTACCTTTAGACTGAAAATATTATTTAAATCGTTAACAACAGTGTAAGGTCCTACTTCGATCTGCTACTGCAATGTAGTGTAACGTTTAATTAGTTTATCATACTCAGAATATGTTCTCCTTTAAGTCATTCATTAGTCACAACTGCAGGTAATACGAGAACATAATTTTAATAACGACACAGGTCCAAACCTGTAGTTTGAACACTGTGCGTACATAAATATATAAAGGATAGTAAGTAGTGAAAATAAATAATAGGCAAGATGAAGTTGATCAAACAACTCATATCCCTGAACGTGAATAATATCAATTTTAAGGATTCTGTTCATCAGATTAGACACAGTGCTTTATTGCCTAATACGATTCGTTGCATAATATGTGGACCCTCAAACTGTGGCAAAACAAACGTTATGATCAGTTTATTGTTGCATGAGAATGGACTTAAATTTCAAAATCTTTATCTTTATTCGAAAACTACTTTCCAACCAAAATATAGGTTCTTAAGTGAAGTATTAAGAAGAGTACCTCAGATTAACTACGATGTATTCAATGACAATAAAGAAGTCATATCTCCTAGTGAAGCTTTACCAAATTCTGTATTTATATTTGATGATGTTGTGTGTGAAAAACAAATAAATATCCGTAATTATTTCTCTATGGGTAGACATAAACAAATTGATTGCTTTTACCTATCGCAAACCTACTCAAAAATTCCAAAACAGTTATTACGTGATAACGCTAATTTTCTTATAATATTTAAACAAGATGATGTAAACTTAAAGCACATCTATGCAGAACATGTCAACTCCGATCTACCATGGAATCAGTTCAAAGATATTTGTAAAACTGTTTGGAGTAAGCCATATCAATTTCTTCTTATCAACAAAGAGTCACCATTAAATAATGGAAGGTATAGGCAGAATTTTGATATATTTTTTAAATTTGACTGAAGGTATATAAATATAAGTAAATAACACACAAAAACAAAATTAGTATCTTTTGTTCCTCAGTGGCACACAGTTGTTCCAAAACATGGAGAAAAATATTAAAATAGAATTAATGAAGTCTGTAGACTCTATAAAGAATAAAATTAAACAAATGAAGAACCAGGAACACTCAACGAACTTGTCCCTCGATAAAATGCTAAAACCTGTCACAGATCCACTTAAAACCCTAGTTGATTCGAATATATCTATGGAAAAAATAAAACATTTAGAAAATACAACGCTCGCTAATTCTGAAGACTTAGGCGAAATTAATACTAGCTCATCTACAAAGTTTGAAGACTGCTATTATCCAAAACTAAATTCTGCCAAAAAACCCACCCTACAAAGTCTGCCTACAAAGTCTAATAAAATGGAATTACCAGTTGATTTAGAAATTTCCTTAGAGGGTTGTGATATTCATGATATTTACGATGGTGTAAATATACCATTTGGAATAAGAAGTGAAAATAAAACTTTATTGTTGGGTAATTCAGTAGTATCATTTTCTAAAATTGATTGTCTAAGTGACGACAATAACATTTTAGTTAAAATCGATGACAAAGCCTATAATTTAACACCTGGCCTGAAAGAACTTCTACTTCGAAGAAAACCTGATTTAAAATTAATTTCGAGTAAAGATAAACTTGTCTATAAGGATATGCTACATTCTACAAATGCTCATAAGAGAGATTTTAATCCTAATGGGCAAATAAGAGGCGATAAAGGAATAAAATATCGTGAAATAATCAAACCACTTTTTTCCTATGATGATAAACATGGTCACACTAAACTTGGAGGAAACTTACCAATACTAAAAAAATACAAAAACAACACTGACTTTGTATATTGGGATGACCCTAATGAATTAGTTGAGAGATTGAAACTGTTAGTTGCTTCAAGAGATGCTGGCAATACAAACCATGACAATGAAATTTTATCGATAATTGAAGAATTAAAAGAAGCTAACATAATTAAAGAATAAATAGTTGTATTAATATACTTTTCATTCAGTATTATAGATGCATTCAAGACAAATGTACTCAATTTTAACATGAGCAAAGCTGACGTGGTGAACGAAATTCATAAAAATGCGAGGGTGAACTTTCCCCGAAGACATGTTATTATGAAAGATATAGATGACCTGTGGCAAGCAGACTTAATTGATATGCAATCAATTTCAAAAGAAAATAAAAATTATAGATTTATTCTTACCGTTATCGATACATTTTCGAAATATGCTTGGGCATTTCCTCTGAAAAGTAAAACCAAAGATGATGTATGTAACTCATTCAAAGTTTTGTTAGCTACAGGGCGCGTTTCGAAAAATCTCCAAACGGATAATGGAAAAGAATTTTATAATAACAAATTTCAAAAGCTTATGAAATCTAATCATATTAACCACTATTCAACCTTTTCAACAAAAAAGGCCTCAATAGTTGAACGATTTATCAGAACATTGAAATCTCAACTGTATAAGGAATTTAGTTTAAAAGGCAACTATAATTGGGTAGATAGTACCCTTAATGACGTTATTTATAAATACAATCACACTTACCATCGAACAATTCATGAAATTCCTGCTAATGTGGATAACATCAATAAAAAACGTATATTAGAAAGGTACTTAAGGTTGGTAAAAAAAGAAAGAATAAAAAGCAAGTATAAAGTGGGTGATTATGTACGTATCAGTAAGTACAAAGGCACATTTGAAAAAGGATACACCCCCAACTGGTCGACGGAAATATTTAAAATTCGAAAAATACAAAATACAACTCCTATTACCTACTTAATTGAAGACACAATCAGAGGTCAACCTATTTTGGGGGCATTTTACTTACAAGAGCTTCAAAAGACAAAACATCCCAATGTATATCTAGTCGAGAAAGTTCTTAGAAGAAAAGGAAACAGGGTTTTAGTGAAATGGTTAGGTTTGTCTTCTGCTGAAAACAGTTGGATTGATAAATCCAATGTAATAATATAACTAAAAATATATTTACTAACGCAAAAAAAAAGTCATTGATGAAACGTATAACTATTTATTAAAGTGTTCAATCCAGATTCATTAGTCTTATGATGTGTATTGGAGAGAGTAGTCTTCTCAATTGGCTTATAAATAATTTACCGTTTGAATTACACTTACCAGGATACAATTATTGTGGTCCTGGTACAAAATTAATTAAAAGGCTTGCACGCGGAGACGAAGGTATTAATAAATTAGACGAATATTGCAAAGAACACGACATTGCCTATCTCAAATCATCAAACTTAAAGGATCGTCACAGAGCTGATTTAATTTTATTGAAAATGGCGAAAGAGCGAGCAGTTGCCTCGGATGCAAGTGTAAGCGAAAAAATCGCAGCACGCTTAGTAAGCAAGACAATGTCTACAAAAATTAAAAGTGGTTCTGGACTAAAAAAAAATAGTAGAAAGTGCTCTCAAAAATTTACATCTGGAAAAGGGTTAAAAAATAAATTTAAAAATGTTATCACTAAAACGAAAAGACACATGAAAAAACTAAAACCAAAATGCAAAAAAGCGGCAATAGAGTTAGCTATGGCTTCAGCCAGAGAATTAGCTGACGATTTATCCATTAAACTTCCTCGCGTTATTCCTATACCAAAAACTGGTGGTGTATTACCTTTGATTCCTATTTTTGCGGGATTATCAGCGGTGGGAGCAATAGCGGGCGGTGCAGCTGGTATTGCCAAAACCATAAATGAATTCAAGATGGCTAAAAAGCTGTTGGTTGAATCGAAGAGACACAATGAAAAAATGGAAGCTCTCTGCATTGGGAAAGGACTACACCTTAAACCACATAAAAATGGACTTGGAATTTTTGTATCGAATGAAAAAAACTAAGATATCGGCTACCCAAACGAGCCTTAACTAATTTTGACATTTTGAAGTATGGAAATAGTATTCCCTATTTTAGAGGAGTCTTTATGAGAGATGAGCTTCCTAAATGCCCTTTTAAAAAAGAATGTGGAGTTATTAATTTAGATAGTTCTAAAGATCCTGGCTCTCATTGGGTAGCCTATGCAAAATACAATAATTATATTGAGTACTTTGACAGTTACGGAAATCTTAAGCCTCCAAAAGAATTTATAAAATACGTAGGTACTAAAGTCCACTATAATTATGATAATATACAACGCGATCATCCTTTCAATTGCGGACACCTCTGTTTAAACTATTTAAAAAAATTTTGGTGTAGTCTAGGGATAAAATAAACAGGATCTTCTGAAAGAGTCCAGTATACAAGCATGTCTACCACAGTTACCATCTCTGGAAATAAATCTGAATTGGTGTCATACTTTCAACCACCACTGCATTTATCCGATCAATACGAGTGCGGTTTGTTATACTTTTCAGTGTTAAATTCAAGACCAAATGTGTCCATCAATAGCAACAGTCTATCTGTAATCAGAATCGAATGTGATCTTGTACACAGTTCGTACTGCAACGGATTACCAACTCATTTTATTCATGAATTTCTATTTGATACTGCTCAGAGCCATCAGTACATAGAAATACCGCGAAACGTTATTTACTTTCCAGTGAACAAAAATATAATTTCATTTATAACTGTTAAGATTATTGATCAATTTGGTTATTGTATTAACTTTGGTGAAGATTTTAATATTCAACTACGTCTTCATTTAAGAAAAATAAAATGATACTATATTATAAAAATAGTCCTGTGAAAATAAAACATCTTATTCCTTCAACGATCACTAAGCTGCATAGACGTAAGAAAAAAGTTAAGAAATTGACTGAAGCAAATAAAGGGAAAAAAGTTAACAAATTTACTGAAGCAAATACAGGGAAAAAAGTTAAGAAATTGACTGAAGCAAATAAAGGGAAAAAAGTTAACAAATTTACTGAAGCAAATACAGGGAAAAAAGTTAAGAAATTGACTGAAGCAAATAAAGGTTTTCTTAGAGCCCTAGGTTTTAAAGTATGAATATACTACAGATTACTGAATTACCGCACTTCGATAGTGCGATCGAAAGTTATGAAATTCATTCATATAATCCCTACAATAATAGCTTTAGAGAAAACGATGAAATCAGAATCCCCATACATCAGCAAGACATATACGTCCTACCATCAGCCAGTTCAATTTACATCGAAGGTCAAGCAAAGCTATTCGGTAAAGATGGGAATTCGATCAAGAAAGCTGTTACGTTCACTAATAACCCTGTTATGTCTTTGTTTCAAGACATCAGGTACGAAATGAATGGTATTGAAATAGATCGTATAAAAAATTCTGGAATAACGTCAACAATAAAATCATACGTGTCAATGAATGAAGGAGAAAATAAAGTTGCTGCCTTATGGGGTTGGAATATGGATGGGTTTAAAAGTGATGGTCATTTTAGTGCTATCATACCCCTAAATAAGATTTTAGGATTTGCAGAGGATTACAATAAAATTGTAATAAATTGTAAACATGAACTTATACTAAATAGAAGTAACTCTAACTTAAACAGCATCATATTAACTG
The DNA here is from genome assembly GCA_949316385.1 of Globia sparganii. Taxonomy (NCBI): domain Eukaryota; kingdom Metazoa; phylum Arthropoda; class Insecta; order Lepidoptera; family Noctuidae; genus Globia; species Globia sparganii. The sequence continues at coordinate 4,396,573 of OX438672.1, read as the reverse complement.
ATGATGTTGCTAATTTTCAAATAGATGTTCAAAGAATACAATGGCGTGTACCACACATAAAAGTGTCAGACCGGGAACGACTGATACTTCTAAAACATTTAGAAAGAGATAAACCTATTCAGATGGCGTTTAGAAATTGGGATTTATACGAGTATCCATTACTTCCTAAAACTACTAAGCATTCTTGGTCAGTTAAGACTGCATCTCAATTAGAGAAACCACGATATGTAATTTTTTGCTTACAAACTAATAGAAAAAATAATAAAACCAAAGACAGTTCGTTGTTCGATCATTGTGGAGTAACCAATATAACACTATTTTTGAATTCACAGTATTATCCGTACGAGCCTTTAGGCTTAAAGTTTACTGAGAACAAATATAATATATTATACGAGATGTATGTGAAATTTCGTCAGTCGTATTACAACTGCCCTGCAGACCCGTTACTTGATATTGCCGATTTCAAGGAAAAGGCTCCTCTCTTTATCATAGACTGTTCAAGACAAAACGATAGTTTGAAAACAGGTCCCGTAGATGTGCGGCTGGAGATTGAATGTTCAGCACCAATACCAGATAACACAACTGGATATTGTTTAATTATTAACGATCGACTTGTGGAATATAAACCTTTGAGTAACATAGTGCGCAGGTTATCATGACTGCCATTGTAGATGTTCAAGGTTTTAAAACAGAAGCAAATGAATTTATCGTTAAGGAAATTGCTATATTATGTAATAAAAAAATTCAGGTGTTTTTAATTAAGCCACCATTCCCATTTTACGATCTAACGAAACCAGAAAAACGGCAAGTCAGTTGGATTGAACGTAATAGAAAGATATACTGGAGTGAAGGATTTGTGTCTTACTCAAATCATCAGAATTTGATTGTAGATATTTTAAGAGATAAAAGTGTTTACACCAAAGGTTTAGAAAAAGTGTTATGGTTAAAAAATATTTCGCATAATAATAATATAAATAATTTAGAAGATGAAGGTTGTCCTAATTTATTAAGCTTGTACAATAAATATGAACATTCTCATGATGTGTACAGTTGTATTTATCATGATACAATATGTGCTTTAAAAAATGTAATATGTTTAAATAAATGGTGTATGGATAATAAATATTTTAAATAAATATTTTCTTGTTTAATTTTTTTCATAATTGGTTAGTATGTATCAGTTTCCTATCCCTACCAATCCTGCCAATGTTAATCTTTATAAGTTGCTGGTAACAGATGTCAGTGTCATTACACTTTTCTAAGTATCTGTATCAAGAACTAGGAAGTGAAAAAATAGAAAATGTCACAAAATAAATACTATCCTCGATATGACATGTATAATGCGTATAAAATGCGTGAATTTTCATTTGGTTATTATTGGGCAACGGCTGATTCAAGGAAAAGATTGGTGATGGAAATGGCTGATGCTGGATTTTTTTATTGTGGAAATAGCGTAAATGATAAAGCAGCATGTTTCTCATGTGGAGGTGTTATAGAAGATTGGGAGATTTACGACAATCCTTGGATGCAACATGCTGTACAGTTTCCTCAATGTTTTTATTTGAACGCTGTGAAAGGAAAATATTATATTACTAAGTGTCTAAAACAGTTACTCTATTGAACTCAGAATGAGTCTACTTGGGCCTACATATTATCAAAGCGCCATGTGCCACATCATTCGACTTCATTGCAGTGTGAAGGTTCGATCACAAACAAGTAAATTACTTACAGTCATTTAATGCGACATTATGAAATACAATATTCAATCTGCATTGCAAATTGTATCGTAGTCCCCTAAATAGAATTGGGGTTTCTGCATCACTTGCCGAGCGCAGCGAGCAAGTGATGCAGAACCCCCAATTCTACACTACTCCTATAAATTTTGAATGAGATCGAATACTTATGTATAATTATCCATTTTTTACAATAAACTTACTAAATAATTACTTGACAGGCAATCACTTGCGCCAACAAAAACAATAAATGGCGAAAAAACTTTGCAATTTTAGGTACTTACGAAAAGCGTACGAACTACAAAATACAAACTAATAAATTACTCGGGTCATTTGGCCAATCCGACTAAAAAAAGTCGACCCTCTGCAAACAACAATTAAGCGGTGCTTATACGGGTTCTCAATTTGGCCGGCTTGCAATGTAAGCTATGCTTCTAAAACTCCAACACGCGCGCACATTTTCACGCACACACTCACACTTTTACTGTGTACTACACGAGATGCGTTGAATGAAGAATAAGCAAGGCGTAGTATTGCTTTTGCTCACGCGAGCGCTGCCTGCGCGTTGCACGGCAGCGGGTGTTCGCCGAGTTAGTTCCAAAAAATGTAATAGATGGCGCGTTAGCTAAATTATCATGATTTTTTAAAAATTAGTTATCTAACATTTAGAGGGGCATGTATGTATGGGACTACAGGGTATGCAGAGCTTATTTGCATGTATGGAGTGCACGCCACTGACACTACCTCAGCTAAAATTCACTCTTTATCTCGCTCGCACGATACTGCTCGCGGACTGAGTGAGAGCGAGACAGAGTGCGATGCTAGGCGGCAGGCAGCGCCAATAGTTTAGGTATTTGCTTTTTACGGTGAAAATAATGGTAAATAAAAAAAATTAAATAACATAAGACCTGCTTTATAGTTAGTTCGGTTAGTATACAAAGTTTCATGATCTAATTTGACGTATTTTTAGAATACCAGCGGTTTATTGTTCGGTTTGGAGGTAACTTTGGAATTTTTTTCCATCGAGAAAATTTTATGAAATCGTGTTTTCGTCTAACATAAGAAATAAATATATGCTAAAGTTGAGGATGAATGCTAATTCATCCTCAACTTTAGCATATATTTATTTCAAAATTAATGCTGCAGTATTTTCGACATAACGGAGGATCATGCTAAGCCATTTGAGGTAGTATAGGCCCTTAACATAAAATATTAACATTCAATTTACGAAGAAACTGCACGACCACGACCCAAAAGCTAAAACTCGTAGACGCGTAGCCGCGTAGGCCGGCGTAGCACGTAGCTCTACGAGTCAATGCCTACGCAGATCCGGCAGAACATTATAATTCACTTAGTTTATCAGTTCCTACGAATCCGGGACAAGAAAAATACCTAAATGGTCCATAGGACATTAATTTATGTCCTGAATTTACATAAGAAACGGAAAATATTATCTAGTTTTGTGAGTTATTATGACGTTTGCAAACTTGAATAGAGTAGAATAGAATACTCTTTATTATGTATATCATATAAATTACAGACAATATATAGAAATAAAAAATTTAAAAAACAATTAAACAAACAACCAACCAACCAACGATCAAACTTGAGGACTTAAAATGAACTTTCAAAAGAGGAAATAGGTGATTGATAAAAAAATACTTACCGCGTTTTGGTTCCGAAGAATAAGCTACTAATGTCAAAGGGGGTACACAGACCATTCGAGACCGCCACTGCCTATCGATTCTGTAAAAATCTCACCGTGATAACATAGGTGAAGTGAGCTATCAATGGAGGCAATTCCTAACATCAGGTGGAATGACAGCTCACTTCACCTTAGTTTTCACGGTCAGATTTTTACAGAATAGCACTGCAGCAGTGCTATTCTGTAAAAATTATATATTAAATTATCTATTCTGCTAGCCACCTCGCCGAGTAATGTATGAAAATTCACTAGTGGCAGTTATGTGTGGTCCGTGTGTGGTTACACTAACTTTGGCTAGTAGATTCGGCAAATGAAATAATGTAGGTTTACCGGAAATACTACAATTATACTTGGTATTTTAACCAAGGTGTTTTAAATAAGGTGAAATACTTGGGACAATTTTTTAAAGTATGATTTAAAATAAATCATTTGACTTTCAAATCATTTATTTCACAGGGGCCAGGGCACATAAAAATCACTTTTAAACGTCAAAATTCACAAAAAAATAGAATTGCGTATGAAGAAGAACGGGAAAGAAACTCCACCGTTACTCTTTTAAAATATTTAAAAATATATATACATTCATTAAAAGACTTCCGTTTTTTTTTACAAGTGTGTGTGTTAAAGTAATCACAGAATGTAAAATCAATGTCATAAACTTTATAAATTATACAATTACATAAGCAACAATGTAAAGATTTTTGCAATTATCCTAGGGCATATACATTTATGTATGTCCTTTTTGATACTTTGTTTACATTTTTAGGGTTCCGTACTCAAAGGGTAAAATGGGACCCTATTACTAAGACTCCGCTGTACGTCCGTCTGTCTGTCTGTCCATCCGTCACCAGGCTGTATCTCATGAACCGTGATAGTTAGACAGTTGAAATTTTTACAGATGATGTATTTCTGTTGCCGCTATAACAATAAATACTAAAAAATATAAATAAGAATAAGATAAATATTTAAGAGGGCCCCCGTACAACAAACGTGATTTTTTGCTCGATATTGATAACGGCAACAGGTAGACGCTTGAAATATTCACAGAATATTTAGTTATATATTCACTTTCAAAATAAATTTTAATTTAATTAAAATAAAACAAATATTTAAGGGGGCTGGGTAACTGGGATGTGGAGGTCAGGTAGGCAGTCGCTCCATGTAAAATACTGATATTCAGCTGCATCCGGTTAGACTGGAAGCCGACCCCAACATAGTTGGGAAAAGGCTAGGCAGATGATGATCCCATACAACAGGCATGATTTTTTTGCCGTTTTTATAGATAATGGTACGGGACCCTTCGTGCGCGAGTCCGACTCGCACTTGGCCGGTTTCATTAATAATAAACACCATACCAGAATCCCAACCACGCTAAAATGAAACTGAATGCCCCTAATCTATTCTCACCCCAATAATTGTGATCTTGCAAGATCCTGTAACCCAAATATGTCGCCGCTCGTAATTATTATCTTCTCCATTATACATCGCTTATAGTAAGTGATTGATGACAGCCTTCTGGAGCGCATAAAAGTGGAAGTGCTTAGATCCTGCGCGAATTTGCTTTTGTACGGAATTTGAAAGATAAGACATGGATTTGTTATGTCTTTAGTCATGATATAAAGAAAGAAATAAAGAAAATACATTTATTTAGCACAGACTAAAAGACACACAATACACCAGAGACAAACATCAGATAAAAACAAATAAAAAAGTGTAAAGTCCGATGTAAGACATTAGCAGGAAAGTGTGCCTCGCATTAATAGAATACAAACTGGTAATTTAAAAAAACAAACTGCTCATTTATCAAATTAAATTTCAGTCGACAACATCCATCGGTTTCTTACTAAAATTATTTTTTTGCGAATCCAATAAGTAATACCTATTGGCCAGTATAACGAATAGGACTTTTTTGTCCATTTATCTAATACTTATATAAAATTCTCGTGTCATACTCCTCCGAAATGGCTGGACCGATTTGTATGAAATTTTGTGCATATCGGGTAGGTCTGAGATTCGGCTACTATCTATTTTTCATACCCCTATTTTTTTTTCTTTTTTGCAAAACGATGTTTGCGGGGTCAGCTAGTATTGTATAACTACTAGTAGGTATAACCAGATGGACTGACCCACTTCAACTATATCCGACGATCCTGCATACTTATCTCTTTTATTGACTGTACTTATATCCGTAGGTACATATAAACAAGCTGTGCCGGATATTTCATTCGTGTGCTTGTCGGAAAACAAATAACATTTAATGGGTTTTATTTTTTTGCCCGAAACCATTATTTTGTTTCTAAAAGTCGTCACTCCTTATAACATCAGCTATCTGCTAGTTAAAGTCTCGTCAAAATCGGTTCAGCCGTTTAGGAGATTAGCCGGAACAAACTGACACAAAGAAGAATATTTAAAAAAAAATGTTATAAGTTACGTACTTAGATTAGGACGAGTACCTATTCTAACTTAGAGAGTTATGTTTTTTATTCAGCATCATAATCTCAACTGTTCTCCTTAAGGCAATCAGCTAATCATTCTTCTGCCCTCATCTCAATTTTTTGGCGTCAGCGCCGCACAATAAAAAGATTTCTTATTTATATCTCTATCTGCCATCAACTCAGTAGTTACTTCCTACCTTTTTGGCGCAGCCATCAGGCACACACAATTGTTGTTTGCAACATTATTTTTATTTAGTTTTTGTTTTGCGTTTCACGAAATGTGTCCAAATAAACTTTTTTTCTTTTTTTTTTCTTCTAAGCCATGTCATCTTTCACACAATCCATCCGTCTTTTCTTTCCTCTGCCCCTTATCTTATAACTATCCTTACATTCATTAAAACGGTGAAGGAAAACATCGTGAGAAAACCGGCATGTTCTACAACAAAAAATTCAAAGACATGGTGACATCTACCAACCTGCACCCTAATTGCGTAACACACGATCAATCAGAATCTGACTCATTTTGAAACAGATTGCTAATCCATTGCTTCATATGTTCGGAAAATTTGTCTGCTCAACAACGAAAATAACGCAATGAATGTTGTTGAACTGTCAAAATGAAACAGATTGTGATTGATCGTGTGTTACGCAATTAGGGTGCCGCACTGGGTCCGCGTGGATGATTATGGCCCAGTCCGCCTATAGAATAATAATAATAATAGCCTCCCCGACCGTTTTCGGCCACGGTGGCCAATCTCAACGGAGATTAGTCAGGTACGCAGGAGATATTATAGTGCACAAGTGTGCGCGCAGACACAGGTGCGCTCCCTCTTCCCTCACTCTCATAATCCAATGGGACGGCAATCCGACATGACCGGAGAGAGATCAGGCACAGGACCAACGGCTTAACGTGCTTTCCGAGGCACGGGGGTATCACACCGCCAACTTCCAAACTCCGGGCTGTTACTAAGAAATTCCTAATGGAAAAACTCAATAATACTTTGCCCGACCCGGGAATCGAACCCAAGACCCCACGCTCAGCAGTCGCGCTTGCGACCACGAGACCAACGGGGCCTATAGAATACCAACTAATCAATCAATTTGTATGAGATGCGTACGCATCCGTTCAGCCGCGGAAAGCTGAACGGACTCCATACAAAATCGTTGTCTTCTATGGACATAAGCTGAGAGCTGAATAAGTGTCCCTCACGCGGATCTGCATTTTTTAACGTTGACCGTAAGTAGGTACTTCAGTTTGTATATTTCGTAGATGGATTGTAGAGCCCGCTGTTTTACAAAACATTTTACAAAGTTCAGCGGTTTTCTATAATTATTGAACTTGAACACGCATAATTGCGTTTTGCATTTATCAATGTAGCGGGTCCACGATTAGCGGTTTTGTAAAACATCGTGAAATGAAACATCAGATTGTAGATTTTAGTTGTAAATTTTGTCGCTCGTAGCTGTGTCGTAGCAACAATAATGGCGTCCAAAACAGAAATAAATAATACGAATAAAAATGACAACACTGACAACAAAGTGAAAACACTGATTTTAAGAACAATATTAATTATCAGTGTTTTATGAAAGACGCTCATTGTTACTGTAAATAAGCCATTATGTTTAAACGTCGGTAGTATTTTTGTAAAACGTAGCATAATGACAATCCGGCTGAACGTTGTTCAGTTATTTTACATAACGGAGCAGTTTTGTAAAACAGCGGATTCTACAATCCATCTGCGACATATACAATAAGGTGTTTCAAAATCTTCTTTACAGACTTTAAAGAGGTGCTTTTGACCATCAAACTGAACAACTTTCACTATGGAATCAACTCTGAAATCACGAAAACAAAATCAGCTGTTTCATACATTTTGGACAAGTAGGTACCTATTGAATTTTTGTATTAAACAGCATTTTTTTTTCGTGATTTCAGTGTCGGTTCCATAGTAAAGTTGTTCAGTTTGATAATCTAAAGCACCTCTTAAAGTTTGTAGAGTTGATTTGAAACACCTTATATAAAACACATAGTGCAACATACTGATGCGTTATCAACGCTCGTGATTGAAGACCTCGCGCAGAACAGGCGATAAGGCGAAGGACAGGGTGTTGTGGCGCAGCCTGGGAGAGGCCTATGTCCAGCAGTGGACTGCGATAGGCTGAGTTGGTTGACGATTGATCTTTTCTTCCTCCGCATCAAGAGACTCACACCAAGAGTCGGTTACTCTTCAGCTTTTCAGTCACAGGCGAGGTTAATAAGGAGAAAAAACCAAACAACTATTTCATAGGCATGTCTTTATTATTTAAAAGATACAAACTAGGCGTAGTTATGAGAGCTGTATTCTTATCACAGCGCTGTAATACTACCATTAAAGATACTATTATTGCTAGGTACACTGAACTTTAATTTTATGGATGAAAATTTTTATTAGGTACGTGCCAAAGCTGACTGAGGCGTAACATGGCAATAAAGCATGAAATTTCGTTAATATTAAATGATTGAAAACTTTAAGAACTCCCTAATTTTCCTACCAAACTTTGGAATAAAGGCGGAATTCCATTGCTGCGTAGGATGTGCACGGAGAAGAAAAACTTCGTGAATAAATCGGCGGCATGTCCTAGAACCAAAAATTCGAAGACATGTGACATACGCCAATTCGCACTGGGCTCGCGTGGTGGATTATGGTTCACTCCCTCTCAAAGAGAGTAGGCCTGTCTCAGCAGTGGGAACATTATAGGCTAATTACGCTATGTGCACGGAGAAGTTACGCACGTTAGCTAGCCGGGTTCAGTTGTTCGCGAGCCACGAAATCCGTAAGGCCGCTGCCTGGAATTTTGCGGGCAGCGGGGCGGCAGCGGCGGCGGCGCGGGCGGTCGCCGATTGCCTTGAGTGCACCGCTCGTTGCCCGCTCCCGCGCCGCTGTTTTCGAGAACCGGTCCATTTAAATGTACGCATAAGATCCTGCCGCTCCCGCGCCGCCGCCGCTGCCGCCCCGCTGCCCGCAAAATTCCAGGCAGCGGCCTAAATAGCGTGGGTCGCAGTGGAATTGATTCCGCCTACATTTGGAAGCCGTGGGCAGCAATGAAACTGCGCCTTAAAACCTGAAAAGTTGTCCTCGAAAGCCTAACTTGCAATCAAGCAAAACTGCGCCTTACGCCTCGGAGACTAAGATGGAGATGTATAAACGATACTTAACACGTAGAGGTCAGCACATCAAGCTACCCCAATCTGTCAAATTTCTTTGATAGATTTTCAACTTTACCACAAAGCAATAAGGTTTAGATTCAATTGGGAAAATTTGACAGATTGGAGTAGCTTGATATGCTGGCCTCTGTACATTGGGTATTGCGCACACACTTGTGCACTATAATATCTCCCGCACCGAAGGCTGCTCTCCTTTGAGATTGGCCGCCATGGCCGAAATACGGTTTAGACGACTATTTTTTTTTATTGGCTATGCGTTATTCCTGTCACTGTCACACACCCGTCAAATTACAAGTGCAAGATAGAGATAGGAACTTGTCTAAACTAAAGCACGTAATAAGTAAGGGTGTCTGGGGAACGACGGGGCGGCGACGACCGGGAATAAACCGTTTATATTACATACCAAAGCAGCAAGTCCAGCTTGGCCGCCCAGCTCATTTTACACAAAAATTGTCCGACTTGCTGGTTTGGTTGACGTGACACCTGAGGGGCAATTCCCGTATTTTTAAGAACGTTCGCAATCTAATATCAGTCTCAAACTGTCGAAAGTACGATTAATTTGCTTTACATATATTTTTGACAAGTTTTTGACATTGATTGTCGCTGAGATGAGGTTGCGACTTGAATTTGAACGTTTTTTAAGAGCCTATACTACCTCAGCTAAAATTCACTCTTTATCTCGCTCGCACGATACTGCTCGCGGACTGAGTGAGAGCGAGACAGAGTGCGGTGCTAGGCGGCAGGCAGCGCCAATAGTTTAGGTATTTGCTTTTTACGGTGAAAATAATGGTAATTAAAAAAAAAAAAATAATAACATAAAACCTGCTTTACAGTTAGTTCAGTTATTATAAAAACTTTCATGATCTAATTTGAAGTATTTTTTGAATACCAGCGGTTTATTGTTCGGTTCGGAGGAAACTTTGGAATTTTTTTCTATCGAGAAAATTTTATGGAATCGTGTTTTCGTCTAGCATAAGACCTAACATTAATCCTCAACTTTACCATATATTTATTTAAAAATTAATGCTGCAGTATTTTCGACATAACGGAGGATCATGCTAAGCCATTTGAGGTAGTATAGGCCCTTAAGTACGAGAATTGGCCTTCTGAACGTTTATAGACCTCGGCCTAAGACTACTCAAAACCTTACACTACTCAAAACTGACACAATAATAAATCAGATCTAATTGTTTTAAAAACCTACATTATACAGTCATATTACAAAAACAATACGTATTCTAAAGAAGTACAATCAACCACACGTAGTTACGGACTTCCACAAGCGTGCGGTTGAATGTACAGAGGCCAGCACATCAAGCTAACCCAATCTGTCTAATTTCTTTGATAGATTTTCAACTTTACTGCAAAGTAATAAGGTTCATAATCAATTGGGGTAGCTTGATTTGCGAACGATCAATGATCTGTACGAACAAGCATTATTAATTCTAAAGACATATAAAAAAGAAATAGCAATAACTTATTTTAAACAATGCCTTACTGCGAAAAAAGTAATCATTAATCACATGTTATTAACAACCAGAGTCTAATAATTATAAAGCATGTATAAGGCCGCTTTTACATTAGAACGTTAGCAGCGCGATAGTACGGTGGCAGAAGCAGATGCCTTCACATTATAAGAACAGCCGCGCGGCTGCCGCGACGTAGTTTAGATCTAATCGTTTGGTGTCAAACTCGTTCATTGTGTAGTCTATAATCACGTCCGCTTACAACAGTGGCTCATCACCGACTTAACGCACGCGGAGAGGCCGCTCTTCTGTTTATAATATAAAATTCTGACTGGCGACGGTCGCGCGTCTGTTGCGCTGCTAAAGTCGCCTAAGTGTGAAAGCGGTCTCAGAAAGTTTAAGGGGACTGTCTTTTGTAATTTTGACGTTCGAAAAGTGCTGATTCTCAGCGTAATTTGAATAAATGACTTTTGATAGGTGTGCTCATATTTAAGAGTGTGGCAGAGACCATCAAACTGGACAACTTTCTCCATATGACCAAGACAATTTTCTCCAGCAAAAAAGGTCCTTTCCAAATCTGCCTTTTTTTAGCATCTATAGTACTATTTTTAATTGAATCTAATAAAATAATAATAATAATAAATAATAGTCTAATTTAACTTCAATATTTCGATTGTTCTAATTATCAACTGTCCCGTTCAAATGCCAACACCTACTTGACCCGAATCTATGGGGCGGCTGATTATTTTTTCGCGATTACCTACGATGTTGGTCCCATGGAAAAAGTTGATCAGCTCCCTGATTGCTTAACACTATGAATTACATTCTGGATCATTTTGAAAGGCATTGCTAATCCATTGCTGTATAAGTTCGAATAATTTTTCTGCGCAGCAACGTAAATAATACAATGAATGTTGTTCAAGTGTCAAAATGAAAGCAATCGCTATTGCAGTTACCCCGCAGTTTAATGTTATTTATTACACCTTTCTGATATATGCTGTAAAATCAACTAAAAAACGTAGACCTATTAAAAGCAATCTCTATAAATGCATTTATTAATGTAATATTATTTAATTCGAATAAGAATGCCATGTGGAATGGAATAAAAATTAATCTCATTATTGCTATATTTTTTATTGAATCTTAACGAAATAATTGTTAAATTCCTACACTATTTCCGTTGACTTATTCAAACACTTCGCTTCACACTTGCCAAGTCATTTCTACCGAGTCTGTGGTGTAATCTTGTTATAGCTTAGCCGTGGTAACACGGCTAAATGCATAAACAATAGTTTTATGCAGGTTTACATGACCGTTCAAAATAGGTGTGCTTATGCGTTACATATGACTCTATAGCTCGCATTATTAATTAATAGCTGACCCGGCGAATTTCGTAGCGCCTTAGAAATTCAGAATTAAATAATGTGACATTAAAATATAAATTATTATACATTTAATAATTTCACACAAAGGAAAGAAATGACATATTTGTCTGTTGTCAAAATTTATAGTGCGTTCAGAAATTTATTTTGTGACTAAATTTAGAAAGATTTATCAAGCTACATAACAAATGTCCGTCTTTTTATTAAACTAAAATAGAAGTAAAATAAAAGAGTAAAAGACACACCAAACAATTTAATAAATCAAACTATACAATCTTATTACCTTCGTATTATTTAATTTCTGAACGCACACTGTTTGACAGGTACGAACAGTTTGTATGTGATCATAAAATTGCTGCTTTTACTATTTTCCTTACAACTTCTTCATATTCTCTCACCTTTTATACCTTCCTTGGACTTCTACTAATATATCAAAACCAAAATTTGCCAAATCGGTCCAGCCGTTCTCGAGTTTTAGTGAGACTAACAAAAGTCATTTAATTTTTGTTATACAGGTGTCCCTGGAAGTATGGATCAAATCAAATAGGGGCGTGGGCAAAGTCATTTCCAAACTTTTTGATCCTGAGAATTTTGGTGAATTTTTTTACGGTTCAAAAGTTACGACACCATGTATAGATAACGCCTATTTTCCCTGAAAGGTTATGTGCAAATGTCTACACACACACACCACTTACATCTTACTCGTTATGTTTAAGTTCGATGTAATAGGCAAGCATAATGCCATCAACCGGAACAAAAGGCTGACACTGAGAAAATTATGATGAAAAAAAAAAAACAATAACACTTCGCCCTACCTGGGAATCGAACCCAGGACCTCAGGACCACTTGACCAACGAAGCAGTTATAATATCCTATCATAAAGGATTACTATGCTAGATAGGATATTATCGGCACCTTTACACTCTGCGATATAAATGCAATTTTACCTTTTCGAGCGATGCGCCAAATAAGTCAACAGAAAAATGGCCCGGATTCTGTTGTTCACAAACTAAACTAAATTTAAGTTCAGTGCATCTTTTTCTTTCTATTTCATTATGAAAAGGACAGAAGATAAATATTAGTTTAGTCCTGTCAAATTAGTCAGCGCCTGACGTAAATTAACGTATTTTTAGTAGCCAATTTTTTAATCTCGTCTAAATTGTCTATGGATTATCTAATTTGACAGGACTAAACTAATATTTATCTTCTGTCCTTTTCTTAATGAAATAGAAAGAAAAAGATGCACTGAACTTAAATTTAATTTAGTTTGTGAACAACAGAATCGGGGCCAATACCTACTTAAACGCAATCTAGGCCTGTGGACACTTACTTCTTACCTATGAATATACACCTAAGCCTGAATCGTGATTATCGTACCGTATTTGTGTGACCCAGCAACTGGGTTCTGGAGGACAGATAGGCAGTCGCTCCATGTAAAAAAATACTGGTATTCAGCTGCATCCGGTTAGACTGGAAGCCGACCAAACATAGTTGGGGATAGGCTAGGCAGATTACCCCTCACGGAGATGAGGTCTGTGTGTGCCAGCAGAGGAAACATTATAGGCTGATTGCTAGGCAGATTATGTTTTGTTGTCAAACACGGGAGAACTAGTATCTCGTGGACAAGGTGCTTTATACTTTATATTTAAATCTTACAATTAATACATTACGTTTATAAAAAAAAATACCTGTGTCCACTAGCAAATGTCATGTACTGGCAAGATGATATCTCACTACGAAAAAAGTAATAAACACTACGAGCTTGTGAATTCAACGATTTCTATATCTTTATTATAGATTTATAGTACTGTCTCACCTGATGTTCAGCAAAAATGGTCTAGAAATGAATTGAAGGCGCAGACACAGCAGAAAAATGCTAGAGGTTTTTCATTGATAACTTGATACTGAACTCAGTCATAACTAAGACAGAGTTCAAAATGGCGTGCAAGAGATAATTTCCTGTGGTGCATTAGGAGCATGCTCGTGCATTTTTTCAATCAAACATTGACAGCAAAGAACATGCTCCAGCATTTTGCTGGCTCTGTCTGCACCGACCCTAGAAGGTAAAACTTCTATGTCCCAAAAGAGACATGTACCAGGAATGTATAACATCAAGGAGATGCTATTAGGAACCAAAAACATATATTACATCATAATTTTCAAAGTTACAAATGCCATGTCAAGCAGCAGAAATTACAGCAATAGCTCAAAGTTGTCAATTCTACAGATTTTTTAAAATTATTATAACAGTGATATAAAAAACCTGTACTTATAGATGTATTGTCTATAGCTAGCGGACACAGCAGGTTCTCCCATGGACGCAGAGCGATTAAATCTTTTTCCTTCTCTTTTCCGGGGTAGTTTGGAAGAGGGCTTCGTCGGCGCGAATCAGCCGGTTGACAGCGCGACTCAACGACACATCTGTCACCAGAAACATACATCAACTCATTTAGTCGATTTTCTATTTAGTAGTTTTTTTTTTGTTTATTTATTTTGAGTATGGCAATACTATGTTTTAGGGTGGTAATCGTTATTTGAAAAGGCCAAACTTAGGTATTTTCAAATTTTAAAATTAGTTACTTTTCGAATTACAAATAGTGTCATTCTAGGATCAGAAACGAATTTCTTATCATAATAAACTAATTTAATCAGGACAAGTATACAGTTATACGGACTAAAAACGAATGTATGAATATATTACTAAATACAGTAAATGTCACTTTTTTTTATTATTTCCTTAAAATTACTTTTTCGAAATATTAACAGTCAGAGATTACATCACATAGTGTTGCCATATTCCAATATTCTAGTAATGGTAAGCAGATTGTGTCAATTGAATCACCCATTGCGAAACAAATATTAGGTTAGTTAAATTGAGATTAAAAAATGAAACAAAAATGATTTGGAAAATTCCTCTTTAATGTGATAGAATCTTAACAGTCCACTTACTTTCTTAATACATTACATAAACACGTAAAAACTGCACGAAAATAACAACGCACAAATAAATAATTTAAATTAAATATTCACTTTGTTTGGCAGTGACTGAACTTTTGGTTGTACGTAATTTTTTCGTGCACACTTTACTAAAAATCTTAACTATATTGCATCTATTATGAAATTGTACTCATGAAAGGCATCAATACGTTTCCATTAATTATTTTATTGAACAATGTTGTAAATTGTAAAATTAACTAGAAAATACTTGAGATAAAACTGTCACCGTGACTTTAATTTTCATATTAACACTTTGACTGCTTAGATAAGCGTCCGTCAGTCTTAAACTATGGAACAAGCCATGAATTCCAGAAGTCTTTGAATAAATAAGTGTAGGTAATTTAATAGGGATGATGACTAATATCTGAAATGTTCGAACAAATAATGTAATTTTAAAGAAAAAATCTCATATCGAAAAAATCTGTAGAAGAGAAACTTTACAAGGTTTTGGAAATAGTTCTACATTGATGTATTTTTCGTTCAGTCATGTTCGAATTGCCTTTATAAGCAGTCAAAGCATTCATACTTTTAATACCTCAGTCCATAATTGTAATATTAATACTTATAATTAATTAAATATTTTAAAACTGATTTGACTGTATAACTCGCAAACAAAGTTAGCCTCAAAATGCGTATATTTTCTAATATATTATTTTTAAAATTCAATAATCTGCTTGATAAGCTATTAAATTATATTTAATTCATCTATTGTTTACATGCAATCAATAAAATGGCGTATTGTCATTTCAAAGTTAATATAAAAAAATAGAATTGATTATAACAAGATTTTGAGAAGGGTGTACTCTAGGTACACCTCTGTCTAACCCTTCGCGGATTACAGGCGTTATGTTATGTTATGTTTTTGTGATAAATTATAATATTAGTCTTCATTATTAAATAAAATAATTAACATTTACTAACGAAATTAAGTAAAGCAGCCATTTATGTATGAATGGCGGCAAAATAGCTGCCAATATGTTTTGAATCGATTATTCGAATCAATCGACTATTTCACATTCAACTCGACTATTAACTTTGTAATGACAACACCGCTTTTAATGGTGTCGCACTGGCAACATCAAATATATCTCTCTAAGAAGACGGTGTTTTTTTTTATTAATTTGACTATGGAGGCAGCTTTGTTTATCCTTAACACTAAAGGTGTCTGCAGCCTTGATTTATTTTGAAAATCGAAATATTTCATACAACAAACAATTTATTGAGTTTTCTTTCCGATCGACAAAATCTCCCACATCTGTAGGCACCTTAACATTGCAAATTGCAGATTTTTCGACACTCAATAGTTGTTTACCGAATGGTATTTAAATATAACGAAGTGCGCACATCCACCGAGTATAATTCAGCCTATAATAAATAAAGAAGCCTCAGTGCCATTAGAAATTATCGTACGACAAAAAATCTGCAATTCACGACAATACTAACTAAGCATGTTATTTAAGTACCATACGCAAAAAATATTTGTTTAAAATAATAACAACACCTAACTAACGTAAGTCCCGTCAAAACTTGTATAAATGTATAATGTATAGTGATTTCATGCAAATTCTACTAATTTGTTAATAATATAAATATTCATCGTTATGTGATTAATGTAAAAGTGTATATTATTTGTGTACTTTTTGATTTTCTAGATTCTTAGAAAATGTCACAGGAAAGTGTGGATACGTCAGAAATAAGAAAGAGAGAGGAGTGTTGGGTTTGTTGAGAATAAGATAGCCTTATTGTAAACATAAAGAATCTTTGTGGCTCAAATTCTGACTATTATTTGTTTTTTTTTTTTCACTTCAATACAACAGCGTAACGTTTTTAAATCTGTTACTGTTATGTTGGGCGTGTATATACAAAATAAAATTGAAGTGTCTGTATGTAATGTCAAAATAACAGCTTTTTACTAAATGACTACAAAAGTATATACGGTACTTATAACAACTTATTTTTTTTTTAATTTTCGTCTGTCTATCTGTCTGTTTGATCCTGTTTAATATCCGAAACGGCTGGGCCGATTTTGATGAAATTTGGTATAGGGATACTTTGAAACCTGGGGAAGGACATAGGCTACTTTTTATCGACATACCACGGAAGCGAAGCCGTGGGCGGAATCTTTGTCTTAAATAATACTGCAAATTAAACTTAAGCTTCAATATTATCAGCTCTTAGGGACTTTTGTCTTATTGAAGCCAGTTTTCATGGGTCATAGAACAGTCTCTTCTTAAACAGAGAAGGGAAGAGCATTATGCTTACGTTTAGAAAATTTATCTGACACATCCACCTTTCTCTATTATATAATTGTATACTTTATGTACGGTCACTAAAAGAGTTAAGTAACCGGGTCTTCGGATATAGCTGAAGTTTAGTAAGAAACCAATTGATGATTTCAAATGAAATTTAATTTGATAAATGAACTGTTTGTTTTCTATTAATTAACCTTTTGACCGCCACGGTCGGGTATAGCCGACAAATGAAAACGTGCCCAACACGTCACCGTCGGCTAATGCCGACAAGAAAACACCATGTTTTATGTATAAACACAGAAAACTGAATTTAGTTTATTTATTTTGTACTTATAACATGGTGATTTCTTGTCGGCATTAGCCAACGGTGACGTGTAAGGCACGTTTTCATTTGTCGGCTATACCCGACCGTGGCGGTCAAAATGTTAAATTAGATTTTATTCCAAAGCATCCATCGGTTTCTTATTAAACTTCAAGTATATCCGACGACCCTGGTTAATTATCTCCTTTGGTGACTGTACTTTCATATGTTTGTTTGCACCTACCCAAGTGTAGTTTCATCGCATGCTGTATGTATATGGTACATTCCCATCACCTATGACTGACTTATACTATGGAGCTTCCACACAGTTCTAGGTCAAAGCTTTCCGTGCTTACTTGACTTTGGTCAGTGATCGTGTACGTCAGAGCATGCCTGAGCCACTGAGGGCCCAGATATGTGTGATCAAGGACTTAAAAAATGTATGCAAGCAATACAGGGTTATTTGTAAAACACCAGCAACCTCTTATGAGGTCATTTTACTCATCATTATGAACAACTTTTACTATGGGACCAAAACCTGCCGATCAATTCTGTAAAAATCTCACCGTGAAAAGTTAGGTGAAGTGAGCTTAGAGTGAACTGTCAAGAGTATCAATCCCTAGCATCAGGATGACATTGACAGCTCACTCCACGCTCACTTCACCTAAGTTTTCACGGTGAGATGGTTACAAAATCGCACTGCTGAAATTGCGACAAAAAAATCAGCTGTTCCCTACATTTATGTTCGTGTAACTCGTCAAAATGTAGGGAACAGCTGATTTTTTTTTCGCGATTTCAGGTTTGGTCCCATAGTAAAAGTTGTTCATAATGATGAGTACAATGACCTCTTAAGAGGTTGCTGGTGTTTTATAAATAACCCTGTATATTTATCATGGGACAGTGAGCGTGTTGTGCTCTGTTACCCTGATCTGTGTGTATGGAACCTTATCCAACATATTTACCCATTCCATACAACTATGCAGAAGACCTCTGCTTACCCACAGATATAATTGCTGCATTTCACGATAACACCGACATAGGGTTCAAATTCGTGGAATGCAACAATCACAAGGCGTCCAGTATATTTTGGTCCTTCACAGCGCTGCTTGCAAACACAATTAATATCAACCAAACGTCAAATTCAGTACTTTTAATTTAGTTCTACGTCGCCATATGTCAAGATATACTGGACCTGGTATATTTCTGACTTCAATGAACAGTATACTTGTGTATCTAAGCATTGTATTTCACGATGACACACAGTGTCTTCATGAAATACAATAAATATAATTTGGACTTCAAGTTGCGTTTCAATTGTGCAAGTAACTTGCCTGTTTTATAACATTCGTATTTAAAATATCAGCTGGCATCTACGAATAATATAAGTCAAGAAATGTAACTCAAGCTCAAAAATGGCACCACGCAAATGTTTACCGCGGTGGGCGTTGCCAGAAAGGCCACCGCGCCGAGAACCAATCACGGCGCTTACCGGAATACAACGCTTTGCGCGAGCGCAGCTGATTGGCTTATTTGCATGTGTTCTTTCGTTCGAATAATCGAGGTGTTTATTTGTCAATGTAGTGAAATTTGGATCCGAATTTCTCGTTGATTTTGTTGATAGTTACGTTTCCTGACTTTTTATTATTCGTAGGCTGGCATTATTCTGTTATCCGCAATCTGAGCCATACCAAGTTCCTTGCACAACAAAATTACGTGAGTAAATATCTAACGAAGACCAAGATTCAATCGTGCTGCTATTGATACTATTCAAACCCGTTTACATCACGCACAAACAAGCGTGAACTCAGGGGTAATAGACAATAGGTATTTTATCAAAAACAGAACACAGAGAGACACAAAAAGATAAAACTTGTAAATAAAGTAACAGTTCTTACAATACCTACGCTCTGTTCACTAGCAAAAAGCTTATAGATAAAAGTGGAGGCAACACTAAATACCTGAGTGAAGATTACTGTGGTTGGACCTCTCTTTCTGAATTCATACATATGACAAAGAAAACACATATCACTGTCTCGTTCTTTTGTGTGTATTTAGAAAGAGTGTCCGATCACAGTCGTCTTCACTTAGGTATTTAGAGTGTTGCCTCCACTTTTAGCTATAAGCTTCTTGTTCGCTAGGTTATCCGTTTTTGACAGACGGAACTAGTGATTGCAGCAACGTAACATTTCGATAATTTACACTTTGTTTTGAATGTAGTAAAGTTTATAGATTTTTTGCTGTCGAATAAAAAATGGTGCGGTTTCTATGCTTATACTTATTATTATTATTAAATACAATACGTTCCCAAACGCGACATAGAAATTTTAAACTCTGCAGACAATTCAAAAGCTACTTCAATGTTTCATCGATTTTATTTAGAACAAGCCATGTGGGGTCTCCCATTGGCAAAAAATGACGAAGTTTCATAGAAACTTTCATCCTTTGTTTAACCTTTTTAGGGAATGAATTTACAAAAAAATCCTTCAAAGTTCTCACTTTCGCAACTTAAGGATTTCTTGCGCAAATTTAATGCTCCTAGACCCAGTATTTGAGGGTGTGGGTTGTCTGTCAATGAATCAAAAATACACGTGCATTTTTAACAGTCATCAAATACAAAAATTAATCTTGCTAACTTGGTCTCTTAGATACCTATTCACTTAACGCAACTTTGCCATATAAAATAGTATACTTTCTGTATATAAGGTGTTAAAAAATTAACCCGACATACTTTAAGAGGTGCTTTAGACCATCGAACTGAACAACTTTCACTTTGACACCAACTCTGAAATCACGAAATAAATCAGCTGTTTAATACAAAAGTTCAATACCTACTTGACCAAAACGTATTAAACAGCTGTTTTTTTTTTTGCGTGATTTCAAAGTTGGTCCCATAGTGAAAGTTTTTCAGTTCGATTGGTCTAAAGCACCTCTTAAAGTTTGTCGGGTTAATTTTTTAACACTTTGTATAAGTGAGTGCATGTCTACCAACCGGGCGTGGTGTTGGCGAGGCGGCGCATGCGTCGCGTGTTGCGATCCTGGTCGCGGATCTTCTTTTCCATCTCGGCGTTGGTGAGGGTCTCGAGGTGCGGCGCCCATTGTTCCGCTTCTGATGGTTGGCGGTATGGAGTCTGAGGGAGAAAGAGGGAATTTATTTTAAGCAGAGTAAATAACTCAAGAGACGTTTTTTCAACTACTAAATACACATTGTGACTTCCTAAATGACCCTAGGCTGATAAAATTTTTGTTTTTTCTAACTTTGTAAATATTAGTGGTTTTGAATATTTTTAATTACATGAATTGGCCTTCAGGAAGTGGTGAATTGTTGATGGTTGTTTTAAAGACTGCCTTTTGTAACAATTAACCTTCAAAAATTGCAAAAATTGGCAAGCGCCGTGATTGGTTCTGGTGCGCGGTGGCCTTTTAGGCAACGCCCACCGCGGTAAACATTTTCGTGGTGCCATTTTTGAGCTTGAGTTAGATTTCTTGACTTTTATTATTTGTAGACAATAATTTACTTTTGTATTATTATGCCTCTTACCTCTACAACAGGCAGTGGTGCCTCACTAAAAGCATATGTCCTCTGATGCCAGCTCAGTTGTCCTCGTACACTATACGCGATGCCTGTCACGAACTCGCCGCCTAAGCCAAGCTCAGCACACAGCTTCATCGCGAACTGTTCAGGGTTGTTCTCCTTTTCTGACATGTCCCATTCAACCTGGAAAGGATGAGTTAGTGTTAAGTGGCCCAATAGTAATGGCCCCATCTTACGAGTTGTGGGTCGTAGGTTCGTACCCAGACAGGCGCTTAAGGTGCTACTTTTCGATATTTTTCTATACAAATTTCGGGAGAATATTACTCCACTGTTTGACATTGTGCATCCAAAGTTAAACATGATATTGTTTAGACTTATTATTAATTGTGTCTGTACGGAAACAGAATAGTAAAATAAAAAGCCATTAAAAAGTTATGAACCAACAAAGATTCGTTTTTCTTGCTTGTTTTAACGTAACTTTGGGTGTCAATAGGTAATAAAAGAACTGTAAATCTTCAAAACCAAGTCCGTACCGACAAAGCTCAGTTATCGAAAAGATCAATAAACTTTATTTGTAATTGATTTATGCAGTGGTTTTTTCATAAAACTCGATTTTCCGAAGCACTTTTCAAATCTTTTTACGCGCCGTTCAGTTCGGAACGGTGTTTCTGTGAGTGACAACTAGACGTTGTACGTGTAGACTAGCGTCTAACTGCTCATCACTGATACTAGCACTGTCGGACACGAAGCCAGGCGAGACAGCGTGCTTTTTGACCATGACCACCAGCGAGTTCGAACTCGCGACTACGCGACGACATAAAGAAACAGGTTTCCAGTGCAGGCGAGTCTGTTCGGGTCGGTACCGATCAGTGCGAGTGAAATAGTCCCACATTAACTTATGCTCTCACACATAAAGAAACAGGTAAAACATGTAACTGTTTCCTTCTGAAAATCAAACCTGCGCAGACCTGTACCGGGAGTCGGGACCGAAAACCCGCTTCTTTATGTAAGCACCCTTACTTTGTGTAAATAATTACATCACCACTGCTCTCAAAACGTTGAATGAAACATTGTGAGGAAACCAGCATGTCCTAGAACCAAAAATTCGAAGACAAGTGACATCTACCAACCCGCACTGGGCCCGCGTGGTGGATTACAGTCCACTCCCTCTCGAAGAGAGGAGGCCTGTGTCCCAGCAGTAGGAACATTAAAGGCTGATTATGAATATCACTACATAGTATAAAACAAAGTCGCTTTCTCTGTCCCTTTGAATGCTTAAATCTTTAAAACTACGCAACGGATTTTGATGCGGTTTTTTTTATAGATAGAGTGATTGAAGAGGAAGGTTTATATGTAGTGTATTTAATATCAGCATTGCACCCGTGCGAAGCCGGGGCGGGTCGCTAGTTATTTATAATAAAAAGTCGCATGGAGGGGATAACGCTACCGCAAGCTCCGTTAAAGAACGCCCGGGTGTCACCACTGCGAGGGTCGCCCGGAGGACACGGTGGAGCATACGGTGGCGGTATGCCCCAATTGGGCGGAGCACCGCCGTGTTCTCGCAGAGGCGATCGGCGGCGGCGGCGACCTCTCGCGCCCGGCCCTGGTTCAAGCCATGGTCCGGGGCGAGAGGGAGTGGGAGGCAGTCACCTCCTTCTGCGAAGCAGTCATGCTAGCGAAGGAGGTGGCGGGACGGCTGAGGGAGAGGGCCTCACGTCCCAGCCGCCGCGGGAGACGCCCCGGGCGTCGGGAGCCGCGAGACGACTCCCGGCCACCGTAGGCGCGGGCCTGCGGGCGGAGAGTAATGGGTAACTCTCCGTCCGATCAGGACCAGGCCCGTGCCGGACGGCGCGTACGTGTTCCACGCGCGCCTCAAAGAGATGTCAGCATTAGGAAGGGGCCCGAAAGGGCCGAAGCCTGCCGGGGCAGCGGGATTGTCCGAAAGGGTTACCGCTACCCCGGAACACAAAGGGCTAAGGAAGGAACACGGGTGGGGTTTTAGTCAGTAAGAGTCTGACACTCCCTTCTGCTCCACCCAGAGCGGGAGGGGTCATTGGATGATTTCCCATCCACAAAAAAAAAAAAAAAAAAAAAAAAAAAAAAAAAAAAAAAAAAAAAAAAAAAAAAACTCCGTTAAAGAACTTCGTTCCAAAAATGTCTGTGTCCATGAATGCCTTACTAACCTGATCAACAAGAGAAGTGTTCCCAACATGAATATTGAGTTTGATGACAACTCTTTGGTCCGGCTGCTCCTCTAGTATCGCGGGCGGTTCGCTAGGGTACGCTTCTATTTGCTGCCTGATGGACGAAGCGATAGCAGGGATGAATGTACTGGTGTTCAACTCTAGATCATCACATAACACTTCTGCAAACTGCTCCGGTGTTATTATTGACTCTGAAATAATAGAAAAGAGTTTATGCAAAAGGACATTATTATTATAGGCACAAAATAGTGAAGTGAGTGTGAGCGTTAAGTAAAAAGTTATGGCTACTTCTCTAACATGAGCTGCTATAAAAGTTATATACAGAAATTGTTTGTTGTTAGGGTGTTTGTCCACCGCTGCCGTCATTGGGACGTCACCGAGAAACGATATTATCCGAACGTGGCGTCATGGTGACGGCGATCGTGACCGCGACCGAATTCGGCATGATTGAAAAACAAAACCGGGCGAGCGGCGGGGTGCGACGGCAATATGTGGACAAGATAATATGTGTTTTCTATATCAGCCAGTCACAATCTCGGGCAGAGTTCTAGCGATCGCATCGAAGCTTCGGCGGCTGGGATGACGGCGCTCGTATGACGGATGTGCGGTGAAGATGCAGCCATAGTCAATGTATTTATCGCTACTTCGGCGCCATCGTCTCGCTCTCGATGACGGCGGTGGTGGACAAACACCCTTTTAGTGTATAATTACTTCTTTCATATTATTTTTTTTATATTTTCTAATTAATTCACACTTTGATTTTTCTAATCAGACCTCCTTAAGTTAGATTGTAATTTACCTATCAAAAAGAGGACTTTAGTTACCGTTCTTGTTCCAAGTGAATGTATCTCTCAGTTTCTGTCCCTCAATCTCCATGTCCAGTCTGATGGGCACCAGGATCTGCTTCTGTGAGGAGTTCTCCAGCATTGCTGTCATGTCCGTGTCGTCGAAGCACAGAGGGAATGTGCGGACCTAAAAAACATTGAAGTTTTTATGTTGTTTTTTGTTGTTTTGTTTTAGAATTAGCAATAAATATTGTAAAACAATTTCTGTGTACAACAAAGTTTATTCCCTCTCTATCTATCTAGGTATATATATCTAAGAAGTGCATTTCTTATATATATTATTATACAGCATATAAGAAAATATAAATGAAATATTTTAAGGTGGTTAAGCCGAGGTACCCTCGGGCGCGTTTTTCCTGCGGTGATTACCAGTATCCAGTGCGTGTTAAAATGCCGCTGTGATATTTTGACGTATGTGTGCCTAGGCTTCAAGTAGTGCCAGATAAAGGCCAGCAATAACTTGAGTGAATAGAACAATTGACAATCTCAATTATATCATAATTTTAATGAATTTAAAGTGATATTTCTATCTTGAATTAATAAAAAACTGGCACGTTTCATAATAAATTTGGGTATACTCATCATCATCATCCACAGCCTGACTTTACCCACTGCTGGGCATAAGTGTCTCTTTTCAAGTGCCATTCCCCACGCCTCTCTGCCAGCCTTGTCCAGGTTCAACGTCGTCCGAACATCTCACCGGCCGACAACCCATCTCTATTTGCGTATCCATAACTCGATTTCCGATATCGGAAACCTTCGTACGTCTGCGGATTTCGACGTTTGGGACGTTTCTTTAAGCTTTATGGCAAGCATGGATAGCTCCATGGGTCTCTGTCGCTCTCACCCTGTTCACAGCCTTCTGCGTGAGCCTCCATGTCTCGGCACCATACATCAAGGTGGGCAGAACAGCGAATCTATTCTGTAAAAATCTCACCGTGATCACATAGGTGAAGTGAGTTTGAAATGAGGTGTCATTCCACCGGATGCTATAGGGATTGACACTATTGACAGCTCACTTCACCTAAGTTCTCACGGTGAGATTTTTATAGAATCGCTCGACTGGTTATAACACTGGTTATAGAGGCGAGACTTCAGACATCGTAGAGTTTTGGCCGATTTTAGAATGTCGTCCAATTTTCTAAATACGGCCCACCCAAGCTATCTTCTTCTCGATATCTCTGTCTGTTGATGCTCTTTATTACCAAATAAAAGAATATGGTCAAGATAAACATACTGGCCAACCATTCATTTCCGACTTTAACAGAAGGTTTGAATTGCTGAAGATGTTTGCCATAATCTTTGCCTTGGCCATATTATTCATTCTAATTCCTACCTTAAAAGAAATGTCATAATGTTGAAGCATTTTCTGCAGACCATTGAAGTTTTCAGCGAAAAGCACAAGGTCATCTGCAAATCTTAAGTGGGACAGGAAGACATCATTGATCTTAACACTGCAATAGTCCCAATCTAAACTTTTCACGATGTCTTCTAGGACTGCTGTGAAATTTTGGTAAAATGGTGTCGCCCTGTCTCACTCCCCGCTTGATTGGTACAAGTTTAGTTCGAGTATGAATGCGGACATGCAGAGTGACTGAGGTGTATACCAAACAAGGGATAAAGAAAAGGTAACAAACACATACCTTCTTATTATGCACCCTGGTCCTACTAATCTGGGTAGCTTGCGGTACTGCATCCAAATGCGAAGAATTGGGCATAACGGGCAGCCATGACTGGTTGTGAGGTTTCTTGCTCTTGCTCTCCCTCGGTGTTGCCAATTCTTGGCTGACGGACACCGCTTTGTACCTGATTGTGAAGATGTGATATCAGTTGAGCAGCTCAAATAATTTTTGACATGTTAGTGGCGATTGAATGTAACCAAAAGCTATAGACATACTATGACACCACAAACACCAATATGAGTTAATTCTGAAAAGAATTCATAGCCTTTCCCTTGGTTAAAGTGATAGATATTTAGTAATAGAAAAACTAATAAAAAATATTAAAAAACATAATGAAGTTCCACAACCTTGATGCATATAGTGTTTAAAAGGTAACAACAGATGTAATATTTGGGAAGAAAGCAGGTCATAACGACGAACATGATGTTAAAATAGAAAATCTTGAATATGTAGTAGAGTGAAGATTTGAATGATGATGTTAATTATAGGTGACCATCTCCAACTTTCACTTACCAAGATGCTCATTCAAAATCAAATACCTAAAATAGAAAATAATTATTGTAAAACGTACACATACTTATCATCGTTGCCCTCAATAATATCTTCCACCTCTGAAGCCTTGAGGAGTGATACCGAACTGGATAGCACGTGAGCTCCTAGACCGTTGTCAATGAGACGTTTCCTTTCGTCGTTGGTTAGGGTACGCCGGGCCATGCCCGGGTACTTCTTGTAGAGGGACCCACGGAATAACCGTAGGTAGTTGCCGACCTGAATAGGGAAGAATTTATGTTGTATTCTAAATACTTAGCAGAAAACTGTGTTACGTTAGGGATATAACATCAAGATATTTTAGATACTGTACATTATCATGAACGCAAGGAACTTCTGCACTATGCTATTCGGATTTTGAAGTGTGATCAACTGATCATGGGTTTATTGCATTTACTGACATAGAGAAGGGATATTTTAGATTAAGCTTCGACTCTAGAAAAGTCGGCAGCTTTGGTAATATAATTGCATGTAGAGTTAAAACTTCTTAAAAGCAAGCATCATCATTATAAACAAAATGAATGCCACCAACCTCTGAGCCGACGCAATAAAATTCTCCTCCCTCTTCTATTTGGAAGCTTATCGGCTTATCGCCGTAAGTTCTCAACGCCATTTTCTATATTTTTCTTAATTTCCAACTAAAAATAAACTAAATAATACTGTATAATTTCACTAAATTGTTAAAATCATTGGCTACGTTACCGATAACTCGATATGATAATGTTAGATGACATTAAATTGAATGAATGAAATGAAGTGAAGTGAAAATGAAATAAGTGAATGACAAAAATAGATCTCAAACCAATAGCGTCTATTTCATTTCAATGTTGGCAACTTGGCACAACGAAAAATATGTGCGCCACATTTCGTTTTAGTCGATTTTTAAGCGCCAAGCTAACAAAGGATTTGTTAGCTTGGCGCCTAATGGAATGGGAAGTGGTAAACCGCGAAATTCAAATTTTCGTACGTTTTTTGCAATTTGCAGGTCAGTGTCAGGTTGTATCTTGATCAAAATTTGATTTGCGACTATAACAGGTACGTATTTATAAAATTATTACCATAAGAAACATTCATACATCTTTATAAGTGAGATTTGTACCATAAACACTTTTCACTAAGAGATTTCTTCTTGTGGTACAAATCTAACATAAGAAGATGTATTAATGATTCTAATGACGATAATTCTGTGAATAAGTACCTGTTATAGTCGCGAATCATATTTTGATCAAGATAAAATCTGACACTGACCAGCTAATTGCAAAAAACTTAAGAAAATTTGAATTTCGCGGTAATTACTGCGCAATCACCTTAACTAATGAACAATCACAATCACCTTTACTGTATCAATGGGAATTATTAATATTGACGTTGGCAACTCTGGTCTAGTTACCCTATTTCCCACGATATTTCAAAACATTTTTCCCATTTTCTAATTAGTTTCGAAATCGTTGTCAAAGGGGGAAGTCGACGCAGCCGCTGTCGTAAACGACAAGTGCCTAAAAAGAAATAGTTATGTCTAACAGACCACTAGCATTCAAAAATCCATTTTCTAGGCCATGGATGTCGGAAACTGGCGCAGCGGCTGCGGCTGGCGAGAAGGCTAAAGGTTTGAAAGGTGTTGTGGCCGGCGGAATAACTGGTGGCATTGAGATTTGTATAACATTCCCGACGGAATACGTGAAAACACAGCTGCAATTAGACGAAAAAGGTTAGTCTACTCTTCTCCACATTCAACTGTAAGCTCTGTTTCATTCACCAATCGATATTTCCGTTTTGCTTCCCGTGTCATATTTTGTAAACATCCCACTTAGAAAAACCATTCGCTAAAAATACTGCTGTACGGACGTCATTCGCTATTTACATTCTAATATCGGCTCGATATTCATTTGTTTCTGGGTGTAAACTTTCTTTCGAAGACAACAAAGACTGCAAAGTTAATAAATTATTCTAGGTTATTTAACCTTGGGATATAAGGAAGAGCTCTATAACTCGATAAATCTTCGGTAAGCGCAGGAAATGTTATGCACAATAATTACTGAATTGGACTTTGGTCTGGTACCACTGTTATGTCACAGAACAAACAAATAAAAATATTATTCAAGGTTTTTCCTTCGACGCAACACTTCGAGTATCTTGTAAATGACCACTAATGAATATTTATTATTATTGTATGAAATCTATATTGTTAATAACTCTGTATCTGTAGATCAGCAAATTACGCTTTCAGTTGCACTGAAACCAAATAGAATTTAATAAAAACACTTAAATTTGCAGATTTACTTCTCAACTCATTCAAATATTATCATTAGGCTATGCTTAAAAAAATCATAATCATTTATGATTTTGTTCAAAAAAAAGTTTTAAATACACCATGCTAATAGTAATTAACTCACAATATTCTAATTAGAAAATAATGGCACGACTTTCAGCTGTGCAAGAACATGTTCTTCTACTAATTCCATGGTATTCAATTAGTCTTTTTGTAGTAATGAATAGAGTACAAAATCAAATATCTGAAAAACATTTTGATTTAAATTGAAGTGAATAGAATGAACTCCCAATAATAATGCTATACACATATAAGTACTTACTTACCTAAGTACTATACATGATTTTATGTTCTCATGTTTTTGTTACAAGCAATAATAATTAAACTGAATTTAACATTGATACATATTATTAATAAAAGTTGCTTGCTTTTCGTATCAGTCTGTATAACTGCTTTGTTCTTCTATAACCAATGGATTTTGATTGCGGTATTCACCATCATTTCGAGAATTTATTCCAAAACATTTATGGGTACAATACATATCAAACTTACATACTTATAATAGTGAAATCTCTGTTATGGCAAGTCTTAAAAAGCTTGTAAAGCAAGGCGGCTGTCCCGTTTCAAAACCTAGTAAGGGACATTTTTTTTTTAATCATTTTATTGCATAAACTTGCTCTAAGTTAGCAAGACTATGCAATAAAACAATTAACAAAAAAATGTCCTTTACAAGGTTTTGAAATGGGACAGCCGAAGGGTTAGTTGCTAAGTACTCATTTTCTAAATTGTTTTTGTTTATTTATGGAAAACACAATTACCTTAGGCAAGAAAATATTGTAGGCACACAATCAAAATATTAAAATCTGATTATAAAAAGGTTTGGAAACTTTTCCAACATGATGTAATCATTGACAATTTATTATTAACATTCACTTGTCAAGATCAATTACGTTTACAAAAGTTATATATCCTGTTAACATCTGTCCAAAACAGGCAAGATCTGCCTAGCGACAACAGTTAACAATAAGGCAACAACATGTATATTCAAACTATTACTGTACTAAAATCATATACTTGATTATATTCGCCATATTCATATTCTTAACAAATGCACTATTGGAAATGCCTAAGAAAAACATTTATTTAAAAAACTGCAGCATGACCTCTGCGGTTAAAACTTAAAATTTTGACACCTACCTACCTGTAAGTTTTTAGAAATTATAAAAGAAAAGATGTTATGTATCTTTCATTATATTCAATAATTACAAATTAAGAAGCTAAGCTAAACTTTAAGTCCGAGTGCTCATCGAATATTTCGGGATATCGCCGAACGGTTGGTTGACTCTCCACGTGACCAGAGGGCTGGCCTATTTTACAGCCCAAAGAATCAGCATTGCCATCTAAAGTGGTAATGCTGCCAGCCTTTTGGTCACTTATCCCATTGACAGCAATGCAGACGAATTTTTTGGCGCCCAATGAGCTCCTGCCTTTTTCTTTCATTTATTTTTCATTAAATCCATAAGTTTGCATACTTATATGTTTCATCATCATTGGCACCCTTGTTCCACCCACTGTTAAATGTAGGCCTCCATTTTGTGCCATGATTACCTGGTCTTTGCGGGTTTCATCGAGGTCTTCCCCCTTGTCTTATTTTTTTATCATTTCAGCCGAAAGACGTCCACTGCTGGACATAGGCCTCCCTAAGCACCTGCACTTCGATCGGTTTTGTGCTTGTCGCATCCAACGGGTTCCTGCGGCTTTCATAAAGTCGTCGGTCCACCTTGTGGGAGGCCTTCCAACGCTACGTCTTCCGGTACGCGGTCGCCACTCCAGAACCTTTCGGCCCCATCGGCCATCTGTTCTGCGAGCTCTTCATTTCTGATTCGATCACACAAGGGAAACTCTAAGCATAGCCCTCTCCATTGCCCTTTGGGTGACTTTTAGCCTTCTAATAAGGCCCATTATGAGCGACCACGTTTCAGTGCCATAGGTCATCACTGGCAACACGCACTGGTCAAGTCTTTCGTTTTGAGACACTGCGGTATGTAGGACTAGAAGAGATTGCGTAGTTTCCCGAACGCTGCCCAGCCGAGTCACATTCGACAATTAATCTCTTTCTTGAAGTTGGACCTACCTAACTGGACAGTTTGTCCTAGGTAAACATATTCGTCCACGTTTGACTGTAGCGTCTCCGATCTTCATGAGAGTGGGTGTTAAATGGACATATGAAATGACCTTCGTTTCGTCCATGTTCATTTGAAGACCCACTCTTTCGGAAGCTCTACTGAGGTCATCGAGTATTGTACGGAGGTCCTCCACAGTCTCAGCCATGACTACGATATCTTCGGCAAACCGAACGTGAGTTATGTACTCGCCATTGATGTTAATGCCAGCCCCTTTCCAGTCCAGAACATTGAAGACATCCTCCAGTGCAGTGGTGAACAGTTTCGGAGAGATGACTTATATGTTAATTGATGTAAATTTTCTTAACCATTCATAACAGCGAACATAAGTTTTAACTGCTGGTTTACTAATCAGAGACTTGACAAGGCTTGCTGGAACCTCGGGTTAAACTGAGATTAACTGTAGTTTAACCCTTTGACCGCCACGGTCGTGTATAGCAGACAAATGAAAACGTGCCCAACACGCCACCGTCGGCTAATGCCGTCAAGAAAACACCATGTTTTAAGTACAAAATAAATAAACTAAATTCAGTTGTCTGTGTTCATACCTAAAACATGGTGTTTTCTTGTCGGCATTGGCGTGTTGGGCACGTTTTCATTTGTCGGCTATATACGACCGTGGCGGTCAAAGGGTTAAACAACACAGCTCACAGGTTTTTCAGATATTAATCTGCCTAGTCTTATCCCAAACTATGTTGGAGTCGGCTTCCAGTCTAACTAAACGCAGCTGAATACCAGTATGTACTTTGGTAAAGTCAAAGTAGCTTATTCATTCTTTATGTAGTTACTTATTATACAACATACATAAACCACGCCTTCTTCCCATAGGGCAAAAACTGCAGAACGCCAGCTACTACTCTATGAACTTTAAATACTCCTTTCGCTTTATTTACCTTCATTTTGGTCATGAACGTATGCCGGTTGCAAGTACAATGTAACTACAAATAATTTTTTAAAGTACTTATAAATCTAGAAAAAAAAAGTTATCCAAGACAATTGAAAATGAAATTAAAATATACAGCGTAGATGAAACTGGCGGTGTTTTCAATACTAATACCTAAATATATATAATTATCTTGTTATCTTTATCAGTTGTTGTCATGTAACGCCGATATCGATTGATAACAACAACATGATCCATGGTAGAAATTACTTTATCTGTTTGCGTTAACCTAAGGGAGCAATTGTGCCTATAATCTCAGCCTATAATCTAGATTACTAGATTATAGGCTGAGATTATAGGCACAATTGCTCAAAACACATAACTTACGTTCATAATATTTTGATTTTGTAATGGTAACCCGGATGTAACTTGATGCTTTACCGTAGTTAACGTGACGTTAACCCGTCATTAACTTGACGGAATATCGAAGTTAACCAGCAGTTAACACATAGTTAAACTGGCGTCCTACCTGTTCGTTGAAAGGCGTTCGTTGTAGAGTTTTTGACGTAAAAACCCGTTTAGTAATTTAGTTAGAACTGACTATTGATATGTAAATAGGTATTTACCTACTGTAGATCAGCTTGTCTTTGCTTCTTCCGAAGAAGTTCTTCGAAGAAATTAACCAATAGCATCATATAACTTCTAAATAGGTACGCGAATAAAATATATTATCACCAATCTAAAGCGATCAATCAGCAGCTAGATGTTTGTTGATTGTTACTAAGACTAATAAAATAACCTTAGTTGGTGTGGCACAACTTGACCTACAAAATTGAAGGTCAATGCGATCACGTAGGTATTACATTACATGGTTTTCCGTCGTGTCGTGTGTTATATAATATTACTAGCTGCGCCCCGCGATTTCACCCGCGTAAGGTTTGATCCCGTGGGAATATCGGGATAAAAGTATCCTATGTGTTATTCTGATGTATAAACTATATTACTTTAAAGTTTCATCAAAATCCGTTCAGTAGTTTTTGCGTGAAAGAGTAACAAACATCCATCCATCCATCCTCATAAACTTTCGCATTTATAATATTAGTAGGATTATCATTACCTATTAGTAAATCTAAGCTTATTGATGACGATTTGGACACCTAGGAGGCTACCAGTCGAGCATCAATCGCGTATTAATTGTCACATTCATTATTGAAGCAAGACTAATATTTTTGGTGGACTCAAAAATATTTGTCTAATATTTTCGGGTCCACAAATAGGTCAGATAGGTAGTCGCTCCATGTAAAATACTGGTATTCAGCTGCATCCGGCTAGATTGGAAGCTGACCCCAACATAGTTAAGAAAAGGCTCGGCAGATTTAAATAGTATTATCGTAGTAGGTGGCGTAAATAAATACATAAAAAAGTAATCAAATCGCCTCGGTGCTCGGTGCAATTGTACCTACGTCACAAAGCAGAAAAAGAAAATTTTTAAGCGGACGTAAAAAAATATGCATATCCCATCTGCCTCGTCCCACACAAAATTATTTTAAAACGTTTCTCACCAGAGTGGTAACCAAAAATATTTTAGGTAGGTATACATGCAGCGGCTGCATGCAGCTTTGTTTCCGATACCTACAAGATTCTTTCGCAAATAATAATTTCACGGTACTGTTTCTCACAGGGGCTGTTCATTTATTACGTAAGATATTTATACGACAGAATACTCTTTATTATGTACCTACTAAGGAAGGGGCCCGAAAGGAAAGGGCCGAAGCCTGCCGGGGCAGCGGGATTGTCCGAAAGGGTTACCGCTACCCCGGAACACAAAGGGCTAAGGAAGGAACACGGGTGGGTTTTAGTCAGTAAGAGTCTGACACTCCCTTCTGCTCCAC
The DNA here is from genome assembly GCA_949316385.1 of Globia sparganii. Lineage (NCBI taxonomy): Eukaryota > Metazoa > Arthropoda > Insecta > Lepidoptera > Noctuidae > Globia > Globia sparganii. The sequence continues at coordinate 4,363,058 of OX438672.1, read as the reverse complement.
CCAGAGCGGGAGGGGTCATTGGATGATTTCCCATCCACAAAAAAAAAAAAAAAAAATTATGTACCTACACCATATACATTACAGACATAAATATATAAATTTTACAAAGTGTGACACAATCGGCGGTCTTATCGCTAATAGCGATCTTTTAAAGATAAGGTGCAGCGCAGACGGCACACTTTTTGTGCGATCGAGTCTGCGGCGCACAAAAAGTCTGCATGGCGCGCAAAAAGTCGGATTTCTCACAGACTCAACGCACACGACGCACATCTTCGATCATTCTGTCGGCAGAGCTGTAGGGACGTAGACGCTATGGAAATCGTGCAGAGATCGCGAAGTATTATTTTGATAATAAATCGCGCCATGATAATAGATCGCGTGCGTTACGTCCACCCCTAGCAAATGCAGATTGCCGACTAAAGTGTGCGCCGTCTGCGTTACCGCGCGTTGAAGCAAACGTTCAATTTTTTTCACACACTTTTTTGTGCGGAGTGGCGCGGCGCGGTCTGCCCGAATTACACGGATTTTTTGTGCGCCGGACTTTTTGCGCGTCGTGTGCGTTACTGCATATAATTGCATAGGTTCTATTTTCACAGACTAAAAAGTGTGTCACGGATAGTCTGTCGTCTGCGCTGCACCTAAGTTTTAATGGATTAAAAATGGGAAGGAGAGACAAATACTGCAGGTAGTCTGTGGTGTATCTACCATTTACATACCTAATACAAATAATTCGTACATAAAGTATATTATACTAATCTAAATAAATATTTAATATATAAAATTCTCGTGTTACAGTATTAGTTACCATACTCCTCCGAAACGGCTGTACCGATTTGTATGAAATTTTGTGTGCATATCGGGTAGGTCTGAGAATCGGCTACTATCTATTTTTTGCAAAACGACGTTTGCGGGGTCAGCTAGAATACATATAAGAATAAACGTAAAATCAGTATCTACCAAAAACGCAATGAAAAAGTAGCAAAAATATAAAACGCGTTGGTTTGTGTTATAAAAAAAAGGAACGTGCGCTTTTTGAAATTATATTTTTATTTTTGTGATCTTACCTAAGAACAATCTAGACCCCTACCCCCATGTAAGAGAAAATAATACTTGTTCGGGATCCCCCTTGTTCGGGATTCCCCTTCAAATCTTGTTGCAAAATACAGAAGACGCCAACACATCAAACTTACCGAAACTGTCAAATTTTCCCAATCAACTTTGAACCTAATATTTTAGCAATAAAGTTGAAAATCTATTAAAGAAAGGATGTGTTTTTTTTTTTCGGCCAAACTTGTACCCAGGTACAAATTACAAGTAAAATTCCTTGCAATAAATTGTGTTATCAGCAGTATTTAAAATCTTCCAATATTCGATAGATTAAGAAATAAATGAATATAAAAAATCACTACCTCAAATAGTAACTGCGTTCAACGAAACGTTCTTAACAGCAGTGACAGCTGTCAAACCATTTCATTTGTCAAAATATTACATGTCCTATCCTCAGCGAAATTCTGCGAATACATTTCAATCATCAGCCTTTAAAAGATTGTCTCACTCATGTCTGACCTTCCAAGGGATCTAAAATGTGTATTTTTTCGTTATACATGCCTACTCCCCTACTCTTTGATTCTACGATGATGACACGATTAAGTATCTATTTATATTCAAGGGCTGTGTTTATCAACATTCCAACTGCCGTTTAGATTAAACATTTAGTTTATTTCAAACTTCATAGGGAAAAAACTGTGAAAAGTCCGTTTAATCAGAGTCCAGAGTATTTAAATAGCAAAGTTGTCGAAATCCAACGAAAGTACGATCGCAGCCAAATCACAGTGTCAAGTCTAAATGGATTAGCCAGGTCGTCAAGATGGAAGAAATCAATTGAAAGTCCAGGGAAGAATAACCAACTCAACAAATAAGAAATCACACACGAAATAGCACTCCAAGCAAGAGACGGGATACCAACGAACATAGGCAATGAACAGAAACGGAATGTTGACATTATTGATAAGTAACAACAAATAATATAAAAATAGATAATTATCGGCCTTGGAGCACAGTCTTTTGGCCTTTCAGAAAGCTAACCAAACGCATACAATAATCTGAAAAAATAAATGCATTTTTTTCATTATTATGCGCTGTTGTTGTTTCTCAAAAATAATGTCATACGAAGGCAAAAAACTTTTTGAATACAAAAATAAGATAATAATCAGTATATTTTTAGGATAATTTCTTTTTGTTACATTTATAAAATAACGAAACGCATCATCGGAAGAATGTATCATGAGATTGCCAAATTATTAAATGGGTTGCAAGTTATTAACATCTTTGAAAGACAATTTCATGTGGTACTAATGTGTAAATAAATCCAATATATTTTTTTCAGAATCTACGATTTTTTTCCTATATTTCAGTACTTTTGTTCATAAGGTACATTTTTTGGCCACAGTTGTATGAAAAAAAAAAACACCTACTTTGACAGATTGTAGTAGCTTGATGTGCTGGCGTCTGTACATGTGTGCACATAAAAGGCGCAGATTAACTATTAATTAACACAAAAACAAATCGATTCTGTAAAAATCTCAACGTGATAAAATAGGTGAAGTGAGCGTGAAGTGAACTATTAATGGAGGCAATCCCTAACATCAGAGGGGCAATTCTTGTAATTTTAAGAACGTTCACAGTCTGATCTCAGTCTCAATCTGTCAAAAATACCTAAAATTTCCCTACATTTTGACAAGGTTTTGACATTTGTTTGTCGCTGAGATGAGACTGCGACTAGATTTTGAACGTTTTAAATTACGAGAATTGGCCTTCTGGTGGATTGACAGCTCAATCAGGTGGAATGACAGCTCACTTCACCTTAGTTTTCAGGATGAGATTTTTACAAAATAGCACTGTCTGTATTGGACACTCTTGCGCCATTGCCATTGGTACATTACAGACTGATAATATCTTAACCAAAAACTTCTCCATTTTCCAGGAGGTGCCAAGAAGTACACGGGTATTGGCGACTGCGTGAAGAAGACCGTCAAGTCACATGGTGTATTCGGTCTATATAGAGGACTCAGTGTTCTCATATATGGATCAATTCCCAAATCCGCCGTCAGGTAACTCATCTGATAATATTATAAAATTTGATTAGGTACCCTAAGACATTGTGGCCGATAAATGAGGTAGCATCGATTTTTTAACATAGGTACGGTATCATATGGTCGGCGTGTTTCAATAATTTTTACACTAATAACTAAGTTAAACATCTATAAAAAAACAATGGTCATAAATGCTGTATTATTATCTGATACACCTAGATAACGCAAGTATCACGAATTCACGATCTATAGGAAAAACCAAGCGTGTCATTTTTTGACTACCTACTATGATGTCACAAGCGGTCTTTCTCACTCACGCTCACTCAGCCAGCAGTACACAGGACTGAGCGCGAATGTGGCGGCTTACGATTTTTGAACGTAAGTTGGTGCGATTTTTGGCACACGAAGTAGTTTCTCCTGCGTTATCTAGGTCTATCTATATCTGTGATCTGCAAAATTCAATAGTACTAGTCACTCTGAAATCAACTTAATAACCACTAAAATAAAGTTGATATTTGTTTAACTTGAAATAACATAAATTTTGGAAAGACTAGGTAGGTTAGGAACATAAGTATGTTCCCAAGTAGGCCATAACGAAAACGTCAAGCATTTTAAAAGCCAGAATTGGTATTGGTAAGACGGGTTGGTGTCAGCAACTTCACGTAAAGCGGGTATTTTAGATCCACCCCAGCTCCTCAAGAAAGGCCAGCAACTCCTCCTTGGTGTTACTGACCATCTCGCGGAGGATACTTACCTAGGTTACAATTACCAAAGTACTTTGCCGTAAATGCCGGAATTTAACTATGCACTTCTATTATGAATATAAATGCGCAAAGATTATGAAATAGTAAGATACGCTTGTTTGAGAAGCCAGCGCTCGAGATAAGATTGGCTTGGATTACAGTTTACAGCGTTCTGTTTTTGTTATTCGTGATTTTCATTTCTAAAAACATCTCACGTCTCGCGGTCTAAATTGATTGCGTTGTGTTATTCTTAAATTGCCCTGTGGCTGTATCTACTCAATAAAATTCTTGAATTCATTAAATCGATGACAGACAGCGCATAGCCTAAGCCGCTGGGTTCAGAGGCATGAACTTTTGCTCTCAAGAGTTCCTTATAAAGCGAAAGTGAGCACTAAGGAAGTTTCCTTCGATTTCAGCCCAGCATTCTGTTTTTGTTGTGTATGAATTTTGAGTTCTGAAAACATCTCGCGTCCTTAATTGATTGCGTTGTGTAGTTTTCAAATATATTTTCCTAAGACCAGCCCGATGCCCTTTAAAAATGATCTGATATGATATGTACTTCAATGATCACAATATTTCTTGGCAACTGAAGCTTCTATTTGTAAGAATCAATAGAAAATTAACCATTATGATAGGCCATATCACGATCTCCGTACATTTATGTGCAGTTATTCCCGCGCAACATCACATTTGTTTCCTTCCATTTCGGCCAGTTTTAGGTCAAATCAATAAAGGGCGAATGGTTCACGCATCGATGGACGGAAACTTTTTGAGTAAACTCATTTACTCAAACAAACATCCTAGCACTATCGATCGATGAAACCGCATTTTCGTTTCAACGTTATCAAGTTTTGGCTTAACAAATGTCATTATGTCTTGTCAAGTGATAATGACCAGTATCATTTGTGTCTACGTCAAACACTGGAGGGTATCGCTAGGCAAGACGTCGTTAGGTACTTACTAATTAATTAAAGAGATTACGAAACAATTATGATAAAATACATTTAGTGCAACTTAGGTTCCCCACGCCGTTTCACCCGCATAAATGTCGATCCCGTGGGAGTATTGGAATAAAAAGTATCGTATATGTTATTCTGATGTATACGCTATATTACTGTAAAGTATCATCAAAATTCGTACAGTAGTTTTTACGTGAATGAGTAACAAACATCCATACATCTATCCTCCACAAACTTTCGCGTTTATAATAATTATTAGTAGGATTATACGGAGGTAATTAAGGGCCTATACTACCTCAAATGGCTTAGCATGATCCTCCGTTATGTCGAAAATACTCCAGCATTAATTTTGAAATAAATATATGGTAAAGTTGAGGATTAATGCTAGGTCTTATGTTAGACGAAAACACGATTTCATAAAATTTTCTCGATAGAAAAAAATTCCAAAGTTACCTCCAAACCGAACAATAAACCGCTGGTATTCAAAAAATACTTCAAATGAGATCATGAAACTTTGTATACTAACCGAACTAACTATAAAGCAGGTCTTATGTTATTTACTTTTTTTTAATTATCATTATTTTCACCGTAAAAAGCAAATACCTAAACTATTGGCGCTGCCTGCCGCCTAGCACCGCACTCTGTCTCGCTCTCACTCAGTCCGCGAGCAGTATCGTGCGAGCGAGATAGAGTTAATTTTAGCTGAGGTAGTGTAGGCTCTTAAGGGCCTTTTACAACAGGTACAACGCCAAAAAGAGAAACGATGGATGGACTGCGTGAGAGATGATATTATGATGCTAGAAGTAACCGACTACCAAGACGACTAATAGAAAATTAAGGAAGAAAAATACATGTTGCGCCGCCGCCGGTCGATCCCAAATAAATTGGGTTAATGATGACACTGATAAAGAAACCTACTGTTTCGGATCCAAACTCAAATATTTTATTGAACATGTATTTTTTTTTTCGTTTTGCCTTAAATTCCTCGTCTTCTCCATATCAAAAATTAAAGAAAAAGCTTAAGCTTGTTTGTCTGGCATATCACTCATAATTATCTGGCAGCAGCTTTCAACTGTTTGCATACTGATAAAGTTACACTGTGACATTAAGGGCTGGCTGATTTTTCCAACGCCAGATAATTTTATCGGAGGAATAATTTTGAATTTTTGACAGTTCTTCCATATAGAATCTGTCAGACGTTAATTTTATTCTACGCATAAAAATTATCTGTCGATTGAAAAATCGGCCCTTCATAAGACAACTTGGCCTGCTGAAGAATAAATATATGAATGCGTGATCTTGCTTCATTTGCAATGTAGATTAAAAATAAGCCGTAAAATACTAGTCTGTTGAACGCTTACAGATAAGTACCGGGTGTGGGTGGCAGCAGGCAAATAATTTTAAACTCTTTCTGCTTGTCTATTCTGCCTATCGATTCTGTAAAAATCTCGCCGTGATAACATAGGTGAAGTGAGCGTGAAGTGAACTATCAATAGTATCAATAGGGGCAATCCATAAATCAGGTGGAATGACAGCTCACTTCACTTTAGTTTTCACGGTGAGATTTTTACAGAATAGCACTGCTGCAAGCGTTCTAAACCTTGCTTTGCGAAATTAGGTGAAGTGAGGTTGAAGTGAACTGTCAATAGTATCAATCCTTAGCATATAATGTGTCCACTGCTGGGACACAGGCCTCCTCAGAGAGGAATAGGCCGTTATCCACCACGCGGGCCCAGTGCGGGTTGGTAGATGTCACAATCATGTCTTCGAATTTTTGATTCTAGAACATACCGGTTCCCTCGCGATGCATTCCTTCGCCGTTTTGAGAGCAGTGGTGATGAAATAATTTACACAAAGTAAAGCGCCTGTCTGTCTGGGTTCGAACCACAGATATAGATACACCTAGATAACGCAATAGCAACTACTTCGCGTGCCAAAAATCGCACCAACTTACGTTCAAAAATCGTAAGCAGCCACTTTCGCGCTCAGTCCTGCGTACCTGGCTTGATGAGCGTGAGTGAGAAAGAGCGATTTTGACGTCATAGTAGGTAGTCAACAAAATGGAACGCTTGGTCTTCATACAGATCGTGATACTTGTGATAACAGGTCTATCTATATCTGTCAGTCCCTAACATCAGGTGGAATTACAGCTCGTTTCCGGGCACTTTGCAACAGGCCCACGTAGCGTGAGCTCTTCACAACATTACTTATTAGCACTTGTAACCAGATATCATATTGCCGCTGACATTGATAATATTGATCACCTTGACCTTTTGTTGACTTTGCTACTTCGTGCTCTATTTATGACACAATTGATAATAATTAATATTTCCTTAGTGATAGTACTGCAACATGATATCTCTATTCAAAATCCACGTTGGACTAGGGTTCGCAAGTTGGTGAGCGTGGAGATCTTCCTGGGTTCGATTCCCGGGCAATGTGTTGTTACTTGGGTTTTTTTTTTTTTCAGAAATTCTCAGTAGCATTCAGCACCCTATTTGAACACACTTTCAGTCACAATCTGAATCATTTTGAACGATACTGCTAACTCATCCATCATCACACGAATATTATAAAGGTGAAAGTTTGCGAGTGTGTGTGTGTTATATGTTTGTTTACTTCTTCACGCTCAAACGGCTGGATCAATTTTGATAAAATTTTGTATGGCTGAAACGCTTTTTTTTTTTTAACGTGGAGATGCTCATGCATACTACACTACCACGGGGAGATAGTGCAGTTATGTGGGACTCTTACCCACTAAACTCCACGGTGTCCTCCTCTGCCGCTTACGGCGGGAACACGGGCACGCGTTAGCACTCATCCGTGAACCCGCCGCGGCTGTCCGTCACCGGACCCTCCACTGGGGATGGGGAGTACTCCCCATCACCGGCGCACCAGAACACATAGCACGCCGTGGCCACCCCAGGGACCACACCAGCACATGGGCGCCAGACGACCCCGTGTCTGGGCACCCTTAGACCCTTTGCGTCGGGTCAGGTCGTTGGCCCCGCCAATTTTGATTTTAATTTTTTGCCAATTTTCGGCTGCAGAGGATAGGCAGAGTGGCCAACGTAATACCAACACTCCTCCTCCCTTGCGGCCCCACCGCGTCCGTCATCAGACGGTGGCGAACCCGTCAAGGCCGCGGAAGGTAGGGAGAGCGGCGCACCGCAATACCGGCACTCCTCTCCCACCGCGGCCTCCAACCCTCAGCCGCGATGCCTCCCATACGACTTCACGGACCGCCTCAATTGCGATGTCGCCCAAGCGGCACCGCAACCTACTTGTTGGCCGCTACGTCGTCGGCTTACAAGCAAAAGCCCTGACGAGCGGCCCCTTCTCGGGTTCCTCTTCGCTTCACCGTGGGTGACCAAGCCACGGCTACTGAGCCCCCCGCCTTGACAATGCGGGAACCCACCGGGGGGAGCTGACACCCTGGATTAACATATAGGCTACTTTTTATCCCGATATTCCCACGGAATCGACACTTATGCGGGTGAAACCGCGGGGTGCAGCTAGTTGCTTCATATGTTCGAAAAATTTGCCAGCTCTATAACGTAGATATCCCCCCGCTGGAGTCTAGATTTGTGCCCGATTTCGGCAATAGGCTTGGGGATATTACAAACATAAACATAACTGACAAAATAATTATAAAATTAAAATACAATTTTATTTAACTTTTTTTTATCAGACTGTCCACTAACAAAAATAAATAACTTACATGTGTTTTAAGCATGCTAGTAGAACACGCTGAAAACACGCAACGTGACGGCTTTGACCATTTTAAATACAACACTTACCATTAAGACAATCCATCGCATGCGATCCATGCATACGAATACAATGAAATTGTCCTCAATCCATCAGACAAACGACGGTACCAGGCTTACATAACTCGACAGTAGTTCCCGCATTTCTCTCTAATCTATCCGAGTATAAAGTTGACACGTATATCTCACGTTGTCGCAAAGTGGAGTATTAATGGCTGATAACAACAGTTCATTGTGTCACTTTGCCGAAGGTCGATGCAGATAAACAGACTCAATGACATTCAGGACATTTGCTTTGCGAAGAGAATTTAAATTTAAATTTCACGGTCAAATTAAATCCGTGCAAATTTCCGCTTGATAATCAGACGTCGCTTGCACTAGAATAATTATATCAATAACTAGGGAGGCTTTTATTTCCAACTAGCTGACCCGACAAACGTTATCCTGTCCAATTTTCAATAATTCATAGAAACAAGGACGTTCACTTTTCCAGAATTAGATTTTTTTTAAATTTTACTTTTCATAAAAACCTAATTCGGGTGGCTATTACGAACATTTTAAAACAAAAAATAGCCAAATCAGTCCAGCCGTTCTCAAGTGGTGCGCGTACTAATGAACAGCATTGCGTTTTTACAAGCTTTTTATTTATTTAAATACTCAAAAATGAGTGATGCACAAATTGCTCATGTGCGTCCTTTTTGCCATTCATGGCATGGAACTACGGAACTCTAGAAAGTGTCATGGTAGAATCATTTAACTTTGCTTCACAGGCCAGCTGAGTAAAAGAGCTACAACGGCCAATCCCTCAGCCTTGGTCACCAAAATAAAACACTCCATAATTATCTCCGTTTGAAAAGTGTAAGACTTACAAAAAATTAAGAATGATTGCTTTATTTTCTAGCAATTAATCAGTGTTTCGATTTCTCATTCCTGTAACCGCACTCTTAAAATGTCACTTGCTGAAGATTCTAAAACAAATTTATTACTTGAAGATACGTCAAAATTCGTCGTTTCTTTCACATAAATTTCCATAAAATGGCAATAAATTAAAGCGCCTAACTAGACAAGAAAACTGATTTCATCCAAGCCAAACAGCACAAGCATTGCTTGGTTTGAAACTTTCCACGAAAGTACCAGGCAACCATAAATTAGTGGCTATTGCTATAAACTAGCAGTTAGAACTCGCAGAAGGTAAAATCTTTACGCTTTGATGACGTGACTGAAACGCAATCGATAACACCAGATAGGAAAAATATCGCATAGGTATTTTGGTATCACAGCATAGCTGTAGTATAATTAGGACGATAGCTGAGTTGTCGACCGTATATTTTCACTAAAACATTATGTAAATAGATTGTTAGGTAAATAAAAACTTAAGTAAATGTGCTGACTGACGGCCAAAAAACCCAAGGTCAAACATTTATTTTAATTAAGTTAGAGAAGTTATGTCATCATGGCATTCATATTGAGCCTTCCCGACCGACGTATTGCATATGAAAGCTATTGATCGGAGAACTCAACCCTATTTTTAGGGAGCTATTGACCTCAATCACTACGCTCCCATCTGTAGGGTTTCCCAAATTGGACGAAACGGTTGTTGCATAACTTTCCTCGTCTAATTTTAGTACATTGTTTATACTTTTATAACCCAGTAAAATAGTTGTGATATTTTAACTAACTAGCTATTGTCTGCAATTTCTTCAATGTGCATTTTGTACCTATATTATGTTTTTTTAACTCATGTCACTTTCGCGATTTTAAATATGAACAGCATGGAATTACAGCACCTTGTTTGCCGTAACACACATTCGATCTCAATCTGTATCATTCTGAATGATATTGCTAATCCATTGCTTCATATGTTCGAAAAATGTGTCTGCTCAACAACGTATATAACGCAATGAATGTTGTTGAACTGTTAAAATGAAACCCATTACGATTACCCCGCAGGTCAGTCTGGCCCACTTTAAATATATCCAACTGATCTATTATGTAATAATCTCACCGTCATAACTCTGGTAAAGTGTGTTTGAACTCGACAATTCACTTCAAGCCTTGAAGTTAATTGTCGATAGGGTTAATTCCTAGCATCGAGAAAAGACAGCTCACTTCACCTGCGTTTTGTCGAAGTTTCTTGTTACGCGAAAATGGAGCATAACGAATAACGATATCTACAGCCGATCGATTCTGTAAAAATCTCACTGTGAAAAGTTAGGTGAAGTGAGCTTAGAGTGAGCTGTTACGCGAAAATGAAGCATAACGAATAACGATATCTACAGCCCATCGATTCTGTAAAAATCTCACCGTGAAAAATTAGGTGAAGTGAGCTTAGAGTGAGCTGTCAAGAGTATCAATCCCTAACATCAGGATGACACTGACTTCACCTAAGTCTTCACGGTGAAATGAACCCGTCACCCATACGATAACAGTCTTTCAACATATGACACATTGTTTGACATGGCCTCGTTATCAACTGGTGGCGGTCAGTGTACCTACTTGTACCTAACAAGGAAAAATATTATGCAGTCCCAATTTTGTGTGACACGATCGACAAAATTCGTGACCAAAATTTTTTATTAAATATCTTGCCACGCATAGCTACATTATGGAAATCCCTTTACCTGAAATGTAGCAGCAGTTTTGAGATTAACCAGTCAGCTAAATTGATAATGAGTCATGCTGGATACCTCCAGAACCTTAGTACTACGTGTATTTTGCCGTCCCATCGGACTATGAGTGTGAGGGAAGAGGGAGTGCACCTGTGTCTGCGCGCACACTTGTGCAGTATATCTCCCGCGTCGAAGGCTTGTCTCCGTTGAGATTGACCGCCGTGCCTGAAACACGGTCTGGAGGACTTTTATTTACTACGTGTACTTTATTATCTTTACTGGCAGAGGTTATTTTCACCGATGAATAATAAAGCTCTGTATAACAGAACTCCATACTCGTAGGTAATGGGTCCCGCGCTCCCGACATATGGTAGATCTTGGGGTTTTAGTCCCTATGAATCTGACATAACTCTTCATTCTTTCCAAGCAGAGGGATTTCAGCGTAGACCTCATCCATCGCTTTCCATCAGGCCAGATCGAGGTCAAGAGTGACTCTTGAGAGATTCGGCAAGTGGACATCCGCTTGGCAATAAAAAAAAAGATATTAAACTTACTTACTAATTCTTTTTCCTCAGATTCGGCGTATTCGAACAAGCTCGGCTGTATATGGTACATGAAGATGGCACACTATCCACGACCGGCAAGCTGGCTTGCGGTCTGGCCGCTGGTGTCTCCGAAGCTATCTTCGCGGTCACCCCCATGGAGACCGTCAAAGTCAAGTTCATCAATGACTTGAGGCTGGAGAAGCCGAGATTCAGAGGATTCTTCCACGGAGTCAGGACTATTGTTAGGGAAGATGGTGAGTGCATTTTCGGACTTTATTCGTAGTAGAAAACGGTTAGGTGGTTATATGGGGAGGTTTTTGCCTGTATTATAAGTTCTCAACGTCGGCGATGACGCCCCGTCGTGGGCGTTTGAGACTTTCAGGTGGGCAGTAGAATACCCAGAGAAAATTATATAACATATCTTGCTCTGGCTCTGGGTGACAGTCCCATTTGAATGACCATAATATGTATAACATCTGGGGAGCTATTCTCTAAGGATACAGCCTTGCGGGCAGCGCTGAAACTATTGTTTTCACCGCTGCGACAGCGCTGCCCGCAAGGCTGTATCCTTAGAGAATAGCATGGCTGTAGGCCAATTCCCGTAAATAAAAACATTCAAAATCTAGTCGCAATCTCATCTCAGCGACATTCAATGTCAAAAATGTAGGAAAATTATAGGTACTTTGACAGATGAGACTGAGATCAGAAGGCCAATCCTCGTAATTTAAAACGTTCAAAATCTAGTCGCAGTCTCATCTCGGCGACAAACAAATGTCAAAAACTTGTCAAAATGTAGGGAAATTAGAAGTATTTTTGACAGATTGAGACTGAGATCAGACTGAACGTTCTTAAAATTACGAGAACTGCCCCTCCGATGGCCCGACACTTTTCGAAGGCGCATAATTTATCAACTGAAATGTAATAATACATTATTCTGCTTCCCAGGTGTCGGAGGCCTGTACAAGGGTGTAACGGCGACAGTGATGAAGCAGGGCAGCAACCAAGCCATCAGGTTCTTCGTGATGGAATCTCTGAGGGACTGGTACAAGGGAGGCGACCGGGACAAGCCTGTGCCCAAATACATTGTGGCCCTGTTCGGTGGCATGGCTGGTAAGATCATACGCTTTATTATTCAACTAGCTTCTGCCCGCGACTTCGTCCGCGTGAAATTTCACCCTCCCTCATTCACCCTCTTAGAGGTGGAATTTCGAAAAAACCTTTCTTAGTGTATATCTAGTCTTCACACACACCCTCCAAATTTCATGTCTCTAGGACCAGCGGTTTAGGCTGTGCGTTGATATATCAGTCAGTCAATTGACCCATTATTTGGTCAATCGAGATGAATCTTTGTCGAAAACTACAAAAAATATGATTATCAAATCTTGCTCAGAATACACGCTTCGTGATCAGCGCAGTCAAATAACGCAACCTAATGGTTGTTCTATAACATAATAATAATAATAGCCTCCCCAACCGATTTCGGTCACGGTGGCCAATCTCAACGGAGATTAACCAGGTACGCAGGAGATATTATAGTGCACAAGTGTGCGCGCAGACACAGGTGCACTCCCTCTTCCCTCACTCTCATAGTCCGATGGGACGGCAATCCGACACGACCGGAGAGAGATCAGGCGCAGGACCAACGGCTTAACGTGCTTTCCGATGCACGGGGGTATTAAACCGCCAACTTCCAAACTCCGGACACTATAACATATTACTACTATGACTAGATTTTTCCCGCGGCTTTGCTCGCGTTCTTTATTGATCAAAATCCGTTCAGTAGTTTGTGTATGAAAGAGTAACAAACATACATACATCCATCTATCCTCACACACTTTCGCGTTTATAATAGTAGTAGGATGTTTTTACATAAAATCGTGAGCACTATTTGTTTTCTATTTATTAACAGCTTTCTAAGAATTCGCACACTAGGCTGCCATAACCAATTTAAGATAAAATTGACCTACTTTTATAATTTTGATTTTTTTCCCTCTTAAAGGTGCTGCATCAGTATTCGGCAACACACCGATAGACGTGGTCAAAACTCGAATGCAGGGTCTCGAAGCATCCAAATACAAGAACACTTGGGACTGTTTCATCAAGACCTGGAAGGCGGAAGGTCCCTTCGCGTTCTACAAGGGAACGGTACCCAGGCTATCTCGAGTAGTCTTTGACGTGGCTATTACTTTCACTATTTACGACTCAATCATGGATGTTTTCAACTATGTGTGGAAGTAGAATTGATTGAGTCCACCATCTTTGTTTGTAGGCATTCATTTTCGAATGAGTTCGTTCTTATTAGGTCGTGGAGACAAGAAAAGAAGGAACCATAATGTTTCTTACGGCCCCACAGAAAATTATGAGAATTTGTAGGATAAATATGTCGTGAGAGACATTCTACTTGCCCGTGTTGGATCAACCAGGATTAGGAATTTAGTCGTCGCATTCTCTCGCGCGATAATGAGTTATAAATACGCAAGATATAAGGTCTAAATCCTATTCAAAATTCAAGTTAAGACAAACTTTCTTCGTCAAGACTTAATAAGAACTAACTCCTATATTGTAATAGGTAATGTGGCGGTAGGCTAAGACAGTTATATTTATTTATTTGCTCTCGATATACCAAAGTATACCTCGCATTTTATATAAATTAATTATCTAAAAGAATTTGAACTTGGTGACGTCTGATGACGTGAAACGAATTTTTGTCGACAATTATGTTTAGAGCGAAAAACTGGGATAGTTACTAGTCCGTTTAAAAGCGCAGGGGTCGTATTACGAAATATGAAAGTCATGATGAATCCAGTGCGAAAAAGGGATGGTGTTATCGAGCGGACTTGTATATCTCCGTCTCTCTCTTACAGTAGAATCATGATTCCATTAAACCATCGTAATACGCAAAATCGTACAATGACATCTCATGTCTTCTTGGATACAATGGTTCAAACAATTCAAAAAGTATTTGTTTACTGCGAATCTGCTAATAATATGTATCAAAAAATGTCCCTTGCATCCCAAAATATAAGAAACCGATAAGTTCTGGATTCGTACCGTCACATTAAACCTACGTTATAGACTCATTTTTATTTAATGTAGATGTACAAATATAATGGAGCTGCGCCTGCGATCAATAATGTAATGTTAAGTGAAACTTTTATTTTAAGTGCGTTGAGCATGAGGCCGTCACAGATTTAGCTAAATATTAATAATCTGCTAAAACAAATATTATTATACAAAAGATAGGGACAAATCTGTAAAAAAAAATCTTCTCTGTAGGAGAGGAGGCCTTTGCCGCTCAAAGGGACAATATTTACAGGTTGAATCCAACATTGCAGATTATGTTGGGTTAAAAAAATTAAATATTTATTATAGCTCTGTCTGTGACGGCTTATAAGTAAATCAAAAATATATTTTTGTAGGACTTACTTATGTAAGCTATTGTTTTTGTGTTGTTAAATATAATATATTGGTTAGCGATCGTACGCGCAGCTTTAGAGGTCCTGGGTTCTGTTCCCGGGTCGGGCACTATCAGCCTGAATATAATGAATTCGCTAAATGTGGGTGTATTGTGGTACACCAATGGCATATGTGCAAGTAGTTACAGTAAGGTGAAGAGTCGAACGATGCTTACCAAACTGCCATACTTACAGTTTGGTAAGCACATTCAGAATTGGAAGAACTATTGTTACTACATACAAATGTGCCAATGCTTTCCCCATTAGGGATGTATTAAAAAATAGTGTAGTTTGTTGACATGAACCAGGGTTTTTTTATGTATATTATATTATAATTTATACAGGGTATCCAGTTTCAAAGTTTGAAAAATTGTAAAAAAAAAAACTACACCTGTAATACAAAGAATGTTTATTGTTATTTAAAAACAATAAATGCGGATTTTACTTTTGAAAACCACGGTATCCAAATGTTGACCGTCGAGTCTAGCAAGCATGTTTTCAAAAACGCATTTACAGAGCCACTGAATCGTGTAAATCTTGAACGATTTGAATTTTATACGGATGGAACATGAGTTTTTTTCGAATTAAAACCTGTATGGTTGATTTCGTAATTCCTAATATCGACGAACGTGCACAAAGTGATAAACGGGAATTTTCAGTAACAGAAACCATATACACGTTCAAAATTTTCGTCCGTGGCTATACCGCTGTTACAGGTACTGGTCTGGGGCTGTTTGATGTTCATCCTATAGCTCTGAACTTTGCTACCCAAGACAAAATAAGGCTGAGGCTACAGTAGGCAGCGATTTGCGATGTGACTGGAAGAGCGAAACAAGAAAAACATGGCATGGCTACATTATAAGCGAAATTCCGGCGTATATTCGCTTCAATTTCGCTGATATGTTGATGTAGCCGATGCCGTGATTACAGTAATGTTGTTCCTATCGCATAAAGAAATCAAAGATCGCTAGTAATATTTGATGTACGGTGTAGCCATATACGTGAGCATTCATTTACTTGTTTTAATCGCTCATGTGTCGCAGGTCGCGTCGCGGCCATCACGTAATCGACGAATATCGTAACGATTACTAAGTTGAGGACGTGTTTCAGTAAGCGAAAATCCACTTGAAATGTACGCCTCGATGACAAAAGCGCGGTGCACTCCACACCACAGCAGCTAAAAAATCCGCAGAGCTTACGCTTTCAACGACGAACCCCGCACCACTCTAACGTGTTGCGTTCAGAAATTACGTTTGTTCAAACTTTGAAATCTGCCACTGGACACCGTGTATTTAATTTCGTAAATAATTTTCAGCGAAGCGGGAATATATATGTGATTTTTATTTACCGGGTTTATATGGCTGTATTATTTATTTTTATTTGTTTATGGATGATTTTTTATTATATTTTTATGCGATTTATTGCAATGGCCGATTCTTTCTAGTTGCTATGAAGTATATCCAGAACGTTTTTATAATATTGTTACTGTACAAAGTAGATTTTCTACTATATTTTTATATACCTAATTAAACCAATGTTTGTATAAATTTTCTATATGAAATGTACTGGTTTTTATTATTTTGGAATAGATTTTTATCATGATTTCCACATAGTTACATAAAAAACTTAAGACAGTGTTACATGTAATCACTAGAAAGTAAAATTAATATATCTACTGCCTCATGCCCGATTTCTATAACTTAGCAATAATTGTCTGTAATACAAATAACAATCTGCTTTCAGGTGTAGGAATCGGGTTATCTAACGTTTATGTTCCAAATAATGCATTTCACTATTTCTCTTTTTAAGAATTCTATAAATAAGGTCCCCCGATGCTGTATGGTTAACACCATACAGGCCAGGAAACCTTAATATATCTTAAAAAGACATTCCAGAACTTTCACATTTATGCTAAATAATGATTTTGTTAATTATTTTGTATTGTTTCAGTTCTATCGATGTTGACATGTTTATTTATTTATTTTCATTTAGTAAAATTGTCAGACAATTAGAAGATTTCTTTTATTTTTTTAGCACCCAAGTTCCCACCAACTGATAGATGAAAAACAGTAAGAAAATATTTTCCACATCAAAACTCCAATTATTAAAACTAAAATTATTTATTCAATTCAACAGGAAATATACAGTATGTATTGCATTACAATATTATGTACTCCTTACATATTAATATCACATTTTTACGCCACCTTGATGATAGATTGCCCAGAATATCACCACTAAATCATGAAACAGTAAAAAGTTATTCATTTTTAAAAGGATAATTCTTCAAGCCCTTGAAGGCAGTGGCAGGAACGCACCTATGCTCAATATTGAAACTATCTACTAATGCCATCTCGCTGTCTGTTAGTTCAAAGTCGAAAAGATTGAGGTTCTCTGCGATACGCGATTTTGTGAATGATTTGGGGATGACCGGGATGCCGCGTTGCAACTGAAATTAGAATGCATTGTTTTTAATTATCAGCCACTGTACTGAAAAAAATTGTGAGTAAAAAATTAACTTGCAAGATTTCCTTACCAAATATCTCAAGCCAATCTGTGCACGAGTCTTCCCATACTTGTCAGCTAACGCGCCAAGTTTCGGGTCAGTTTTAATACCATCCTTCCCGATAAACTCTGGCCGTGCTTCAGATATGAGGCCCAGAGGAGTGTATGCTACTGGTACAACTGAGTGTTGCTTGCAGAAGTCTACCAGTTTGTGCTCGGTTAGAGTTGGGTTTATCTGCAGACGAAAATGGGAAAAATATGGAAGTTTAAATTAAAATTTTGTGAGAAACAAAATTTGTTTAGGTAGACCATATTTTTTTTCGCAACAGGTGGCGTTCTGTAGTTTCTGCCTACCCGATGGGAAGAAGGCGAGTATGTATGCCTTTTTTTTTCAAAATTCCACGTCTTAAAAAAACACCAGCTTCCTGTATATAAATAATTTGATCAATATTTCTGTAATTGTTTACCTCAATCTGATTAATAACAGGTTTAATAGTTGAATTCTTCAGCAGCCTCTCAAGCTGCTCCTCATTGAAGTTGGACACTCCAATAGACTTGGCCAGGCCAAGTTTCACAGCCTGTTCCATGCCTCTCCAGGTCTCCAAGTAATCAATGTTGGCTTCCTCACCTTTATCCTAGATAATAATATATTTTTATTTTAAAAAAGTTTCTATAAGTTTATTACGCGTTGATGCAGAAGTTGGGAGGCTAGGGTGTTGTGGCACAGCCTGGGAGAGGCCTAAGACCAGCAGTGAACATGATAGGCTGAGTTCATTGATTTAAGTTGATTCTAATAAGAAAGTTTAAATGTCATACTGGCTGTAGTCTCTTAGAAACTGACAGTTGTCAGTCCAAAACTTTTGATTTATTTATTTATTTATTATATACATGATATGTATACATAATCAGCCTATAATGTTCCCACTGCTGGGACACAGGCCTCCTCTCTATGAGAGGGAGTGGGCCGTAATCTACCACGCGGGCCCAGTGCGGGTTGGTAGATGTCACATGTCTTCTTGATAAGTATATTGCAAAGTAACTGACTTTTTATATGTTTGATGGCACAGTTGACGCAGTGGATAAGCGATTGTCTGTTGCGCAGAATGTCGCGGGTTCGATTCCCTCATGGAACACATATTTGTATGAAGCTACAAGTAGTTCCAGGTTTGTGTATGTGAGTTTAAATGTTTGTAAATGCACCCACAATACAGGAGTAATTCCTAGTGGGGCAGTTTTAAAAAAAAAGGTATGGCTAACATGCAATATCTGAATTGAGAATTTTTAGTTGAGAACTAAAGTCCGTTCACAGTTCTTTTAAGTACCACTGATTTTGCAGCACTGTCTGATTCACAGTAATCTTTATTGTCGTGGCAATAAGATAACTATTGGGTTGCTGCCATTGCCAATTCTGTCAAAATCACAATGATCTTGATTTTCATTGTTATAAGGTTGCTACACCAAACAGCAACCTTACCCCAGCTGCTGTCTGAGGTAAAATAACTGTGAATGGACTGTAAGTAGAATTTGACAAATCCTCAATGGGGCCATTCAAGTATTACGTGAGCACTACAAGGGGGCGGGGGGTAATAATTGCAAAAAAATCTACTTACGTAATACTTGAACGGCCTCAATTCAGAAACCGCGTGAAAGTATTGGCCTATAGTTTATTTGGAATCTTTAAGGTGTTTAGCATGATTTGCCACATAAAAAAATACTACACATACTACAAAAGTTTTTCAAAAATAAAAGAAACTTACATTAACTGAGAATGGCCAATGAACAAGGTACAAATCAACATAATCCAGCTTGAACCTTGCTAAGGACTCCTTCAATGATGGCACTACCTCCCCTTCTGCATGGCGGTCGTTCCAAATCTGGAAATGAATTGGATAACGTAAATTAATGCTATATGTTTTGGTACACTTATTTTTTTAAATACACCCCTCATTGCCCACTACTGCCTCGATGGTATCGTGGTCGCAAACGCGACTGCTGAGCGTGGGGTCCTGGGTTCGATTCCCGGGTCGGGCAAAGTGTTATTGAGTTTTTGCATTAGGAATTTCTAAGTAACAGAGCCCGGAGTTTGGAAGTTGGCGTTGTAATACCCCTCTGCCTCGGAAAGCATGTTAAACCGTTGGTCCTGTGCCTAATCTCTCTTCGGTTGTGTTGAATTGCCGTCCCATCAGACTATGAGAGTAAGGGAAGAGGGAGTGCACCTGTGTTTGCACGCACACTTGTGCACTATAATATCTCCTGTGTACCTGGCTAATCTCCGTTGAGATTGGCCACCGTGATTGAAATTGGTCAGGGAGGCTATTATTCTATTTTTTTTTTAATATGTAGTTCTTTAATTTGAGTACTTATATTCTATTTTACAATAACTTTAATTTAGTACTTTTGAGTTCATTAAAAGCTTGTTTTCAGAAAGGATTTTTTTTAATCTTATTAAGTTGTAGAGACACTTCTTTTTAATTTTGACCAACTTTGATAACCACCTGCTGTAACAAAAATTAATATTCCATTCTACCTTCTTTCTGTGCACCCTTACCATACCTAAAAATTTGGCAAACTTGAATCAGAACAAAATTCCCAACAAGCCCAATCTAGAGGGGGTAATCTGTGATATCTGCATATACCTTTTGAGAACACAGGTGTAGTATTTTGTTGTGTCTAACTAAAGTAAAATAAAAATTACCTTCGTTGTTACAAACAGTTGGTCTCTGGTGACCAGTCCTTCTTTAATCTTGTTGTTTATTCCTTCTCCAACTTCCTCCTCATTACCGTAAAAAGATGCTGTGTCTATGTGTCTGTACCCTGCCTCTATGCCCCATTCCACTGCCTGTCTGAATTGTCCAGCGTCGGCTGTTCTCTTAAATCAAATTTTCGTTTCATTAAATAATAGCGGGTTGTAATCATGCATGCCACTTCGGTGTTATATCTTCTAACAGATATGACGATGAATGGGATGTTATCTATGACATATTTTATTATTAGTTATTTGGTTATCGTTAAATACTCACAGCATAAGTGCCAAGGCCAACCATGGGCATTTCTCGTCCATTCGAAAGTTTAACGGATAGAAGTTTAGACACCATCTTGTGCAATAAAAGGTAGAATTTTTCAGCAGTAAAGAACCGACACTTTAATATATTACCTCTGAAACCTATGAAAATTCTAAGTTTCTTTCACAATCTTTTCAAAAAAGTTCAAGTTCAACAAATGACTTCAAAGGTCCTATCTATACTAATATTATAAAGCTGAAGAGTTTGTTTGTTTGTTTGTTTGTTTGTTTGAACGCGCTAATCTCAGGAACTACTGGTCCGATTTGAAAAACTCTTTCAGTGTTAGATAGCCCATTCATCGAGGAAGGCTATAGGCTATATATCATCACGCTAAAACCAACAGGAGCGGAGCACCAATGAAGAATGTTTCAAAATCGGGGCATTTTTTTCCTATTGAGAGCTTCCGCTGCGTGCGCTGCGTAAACGGTTAAAGTTTCGCAAAAATCATATATGACAGAATTGTTTCCCTTTAAAAGCTTTAAAAAAAAGTCCGCGACAGCATATGTCTATCTTTTAAGGTTAGCTCACTATAAGCTCTTTATGCTAACCAAATTTGTTCTTAAATAATGCATTATTTGCGAAGGTGTTTTTATAAACATGGTGTTAATCCTTATCCAAATAAATACATTATTCATCACATGTATTTAATTTTGAACAAAATTGCCTCTGACATCATTTGATTTCAATGTATATCTTAGGAGATATCATAGTTTTAAAATAATACTGAAGAAAAAAAAAAAATAAAATAAAGCTGAAGAGTATGTTTGTTTGAAACACGGTTTGAAAGCTCTAAATCTCTGGAAGTATTGGTCACATATATAAAAATATTTTTGCGATTGATAGCCCAGTTCTTGAGGAAGGCTATATTCTATTAAACTTGACGCTAGGACCCTTAGGAGTTGAGCAAAAAGAAAAAAAGTCTGAAGTTTTCGCCAAGCGAAAACGAAGTAATAGCGCAGGCCGGCGACACGTTGCGACGGGGTGGATCGGGGAAACAAAAAAAATTTACGCGGACGAAGTCGCGGGCAGAAGCTAGTCATCAATAACGTGTGGGCAAAGTAGGAAAAGGAAATTGACTGATTGATAAGATAACACCACAGACTAATTAGAGAGACTACGTGATAACACAAAACAGCAATGTCGAAAATGTCATCCGTACGATGTTTAAAACAAAGAAAGTAACTATTGTATTGACTAAAAATTACAACACAAACAGCAGAATTAATGATAGAATGCTTAAATTCCGTATCAAATTGTTAATTTGACTACCAACTATAGACTGCGAAAATGTCCCAGAACCAGGCCATTAAAATAATTAAAAAAAAAACTATTTTGACTTTGACAGAGTGTATAGCAGAGTTGCCCAACTATCGATAGTTTCTCTATCGATAGATGACCTCGAAAACTAGTAACAATATCGATAGTATCGATACTATCGATATCACAAATTAAGTAATACTATTGATTGGAAGCAATAGTATCGATTATTTTTGAGTAATACTATCGATATTATCGATAGTATCGCCGTTTATTAAACTATCTATAGTATGAGCTATCGATACTATCAATACTATCGATAGTATTGCTCCTAAACATATGCTGGTCTTCGATAGTATCGATACTATCGATACTATTTTTGTGTATCAATACTATTGCCCTGTATCATACTACGATAGTATTGATAGTATCGATACTATCGATAGGCTCTAGATACTATTGATATGATGTCAACTATCGATAGACTATCGATAGTTTAGCGATAGTCGACTATCGGCAGGCAACACTAGTAGTCTATAGTTCTGTGACTTTGACGCAGCGTTGCCAGAAGGTTACTTTTGTAACCTTTTAGGTGATTTTCAACACCTTCAGGTTACTTCTAGGTTACAAGACTTGAAAGGTTACTTTTAGGTGAATTTCCGGAATTTGTAAAATTAATATAATTAGTAGAATTAATTTAATTTCTTACATGAAATTGAAATGGAACGCAATGTTGGCTAACGCAAAACTTCGTTCATACGCAGTGAGTGAAACTCTTTCTTATAAACAAGTCTATCTCTCTCGCACTAATGATGCACAAAATGAACAAACCGTCTTACTAACTCGCTCGTTCAATCGGATGGATTCGTTCTTGTTCGTGTTCGTTTGTGGTTGTGCTTGTCTGTCGCCGAATCGGTTAGTCGGTCGGTCTCGGTCGCACTGACGCATTTAGTATTGTTTAACTTACATTTTGTTTTGTTTTGTTTGAAAATAAAAAGTTGGATACTGGGTACCTAAGTGTACAAATTATTTAGTAGGTATTTGAGGATGAGGATCTGTAGTTCTTTAAGTTTACCTCAAAATTCGTTTGACTCGCTCGCCTGCCTGGATTGTACTCATTTCAACGGCGGGAACTCAGTAATACATATTTATATTTTAGGTACTAGAAAGTACAACAAAAGCAAATAGGTAGGTAGGTACCTACTTTGCATACTAGTTAGGTACTGGAGGTCGAAAATATCATTGAAGTCGAACTAAAACTTTGACTACGTACGTATGTACCTAGCTGGGTCTTAGAGCATGGTTAAATGCTCTAAGATCTGGGTACATAGTAGGTTTGAATTCTTAATCTTACTGATGGAAAAAAAAAATGAAAGGTTATTTTTCAAAGGAAAAGGTTACTTTTTTATCAATTTCAGGTAACTTTTGACAAGACCCGGCTGGCAACACTGCTTTGACGTGTAAATGTAAAATAACAACAAAGTGCACGCTTGAAATACAAAGATTAATATTATTATTGATTTAAAAACTAGTTTATAAAATAAAAACACCCAAAATGTCGGCAGAAGAGACGTTTAACAAAGGTGCCGCTGAAGCTATAGTTGGCTTTCTAAAATCCAACGTATCAAAATCAGGACAACAAAATATGGACACCGAATTGAAAACCGATTTTGTTCTTGCCAAGAAAAGAGGTAAAGGACAGAAAAGAAAATCAAAGAAGAAGAAAGTACGCTGTCTTACAAAAGTAGAGAAGAAATCTTTAGGTTTTTATGCATTACCGAGGAAAGGAGTGAAATACAATGATGTCTTGCCATTAAACAAAATGTGGCTAAAATATATCAGTGGTGTGCTAGAATTAGACAAACCTATACCAGATTGTATGAGCAAAACCTGGGAAACCTTTACTCAAGCTCTATTCAAGGCAGATTTTCATGGAAGCATCTTAAACATAGTCAGGTCAAAATGTCCAAGCTATATTGGTAAAAGTGGAATTTGCATTATGGATACAAGAAACACATTTAAAATTGTATCAAAAAACAATATCACAACTACAATACCAAAAAGAGA
Source organism: Globia sparganii (assembly GCA_949316385.1). NCBI lineage: Eukaryota > Metazoa > Arthropoda > Insecta > Lepidoptera > Noctuidae > Globia > Globia sparganii. The sequence goes on along the minus strand of OX438672.1, from coordinate 4,338,994 downwards.
TTGTGTATTTGAAATGTATTTAGGGAATAGTAAAGTAACTTTGTTTGGTAAACATTTATGTATACGGCCTGCAGAGAGGTCTACTAAGAAAATAAAGGGACATAATCATCCAGATTTATAAAAAAGTCATTGTTATATTTATAATTTTATTAATTTTTAACTTCCACTCCATTACACTATGTCTACATAAAACAGAAATGATGACTTCCATAATTATCAGCAAATAAATGTTATGAAATAACTAATGTTTTTATTAACATTACTTGTTTACTAAAGTTATTTCATTTCACTGTTGTTTAGTTTTCTATTTTCTATCAAATCATTTACAATTATAGAAGCTACATGAACTGCATCAAGATGAAAGTCAAAAGTGAAATAAAGCGTGTTTTTTTAAACTATATTTTATTTTTCACTTTTTAGTTCTATTTGCTATAAAACCGTTTTTAGTATGTACAGATGTGTTAGCAGTTGCATCTCGATAGAAAACATATTCAAGGATTTCTATGTTGCCAACATAAACAGCGAGACTGTATAGTGGTGTAACTTTATTTGCGAACTAGCATTGCCCCGCGGTTTCAGCCGCGTTAAGTTGAGGAAAAAACCTACTACTTATACTACTAAAATATATTCCACTACTTTAAGATTATTACTTAGTACAGAGGCCAGCACATCAAGCTACCCCAATCTGTCAGATTTTGCCAATTGAATATGAACCTTATTCCTTTGTGCTAAAGTTGAAAATCTATCAAAGAAATTTTACAGATTGGGGTAGGTTGACCTGCTGGCGTCTGTACCTACGCACGACTACACATCAAGCTGTTACCCAGTAAAAGCTAGGGGCTAGCGAGGGGCCCGTGGCTAAATAATACAGCCGCACAGGTCGATCGATCAGGTTAAGCTACGCTTGCCACGGTTGGTCTGTGGATGGGTGACCATCTTTAAGGTAAGCTTATCAAAATATTGTATTGTCGTCGGTCGTCTACAACGTCTAAAGTAAATCTGATCGCTTAAAATTGGACAAAATCGAGCCCAAACGAGTCAGTTACATACATACAAACAAACATACAGGTGAAACTAATATAAAAGCGTGTTAAAAACCAGGTTCCAAGCAATGACAAAAAAAATTAAAAATCAAATTGACAAGCGTTCCGTTCATGTGTCAATGAGAAATGTCAATCAAATTGTCATCTGGCGATTATTCAGCTCACGACACGAATAGTGGAAAAATCGACCTATTCGCGTAAACAAAAATAAAAATCATCTTCCTTATACGTACTTCAGGTTATTTAAATTAATAAAAAGCAATGGCCAACACAAAGGACGAGCCAGTCATTCTCGCACACGAGTGTTATGTAAAAAAGGATTACACAGGAGCATTACAACACCTCAATGAATTGGAAACTTTGGTTGGTACGAGCAATAAGCGAGTGCAGCACAACAAAGCAGTGGTTGAATTCATGATCAGCGACATGAAGGACGTGGATAAATTAAAGAAAGCCATCGCACAGCTAACAGGCCTCGCATTTCCGGACATTGATACAAAAGACCTCAGTTCACCTTTCTTGTTATACAATTATGCAGTGATATTGTACCATTCGCGATACTACTATCAATGTACTGTGCTCCTAGAGAGATTACTTGGTTGTAAGAATGTCAAAGATAATAAATTATTTCAGCAAACTGTCCTACTGTTACTAGAGGCTTCTCTGTGCAGAAGAACCTATGAGAAAACTTTGGACATAGCGAAGACACATGGTGACCCACTAAAAGCAAACAATGAAGTGAGTGAACTGTTTGCAAGGCTTGTCAGTAGGGCTCAGTTGTTACTAGGACAGAAAGTAAAGTTAAACCTCAAACCTGACTCAATAGAAAATGTATTTATTATAGCTCAACAGCAATATCTCAATGGAGACGTCAAAGACGCAGCAACAACACTAGGTCAATACAAAACACTCAAATATAATTATGATTTGAAAACTCAAGGAGAAGACATATGGGCAGCCATTAACAATAATCTTGGAGTCATATATTTATCAATAAAGAAACCGTTTTTAGCATCAAAGTATTTCCAACATGCAGTCAAAGAACACTTTAAGGCAATGGAATGTGAGGACAGTGAAAAGTTAATAGCTTGTAGAGACAGACCTCTATATGTGTTCAACTTGGGGCTAGCATTACTTGCGGCAAACAATTCAGAAGGTGCGTTTGAATGTTTAGTTGAGGCAGCTCGGCACTACCCCAACAACCCTCGCATATGGCTGCACTTAGCAGAATGTTGTGTTAAAAAGTGTTGCAGCGAAGAGGCACAACAGTACACTGTAAAGAAACTTGGCAGTGGTCCACACACACGCATCTTGTTGTCAAAAGAAGGGAAAGAAAAATATTCAACTTCAGGAGAATCATTCGCCATCCCGTCATTATCATTAGAATTTGCAGCACTATGTTTAAGAAATGCAATAACGTTACTACCAAATCAGGAAGCACCAACTGACGTTACTGCACCTATTATTCAAGCACCTCCGGGCCCACCGATCAACTGGAAACAGAGGTGTGAACTGAAAAACTCCACATTTGTCCTCCAGAGTTACGTGTTACTTCATCTACAAGATCCATTGTCGGCTTTGATGAGTGCAAATGAACTATTAAGTCAGGCTGAGGCATCTAGTAGCCATAAAGCATGGGCACACATTTATGCAGCTGAAGCTCTCATAAATTTGGACCGAATAGCAGATGCGGTTGAGCATTTACACCCACCAATGATCCACGATCTTGTGTCAGTGTTGCCATATCAAATGAGAGATATGATAGCAGTAAGTGTGTGGGCAAAGGCAGCAGTGTGTCATATTTTGAGAGGTGATTTGGTTACTGCCAGAAAGATACTTTTGCAAATAAATTCGCCGAGAGTATTGCCATTGCAAATGTATTTAGAAATATGTACAGGGAATATAGAAAACTGTCACACATTACTAAGGAAACTTAGATTTACTAACCTATCACAATGAATTATTTATTTTATAATAAAATGTTTATATACCGAATCTAAAACTGGTTTTGTATTCATAAGTCCCAAAACCGGTCAATTGCGAGTTGAACCCGCGCACCAAGGGTTCCGTACAAATTCGTAGGTATGTAACTAAAACCAAGTATTTACTTTTACTTTTTTTTTTATTTATTTATTTACTTTTTTTTTTTAAGGTTGACTGGTAGAAAATGCCTATGGCATTAAGTCCGCCTCTGTACATTTATGTGCTTGAAGTATTAAATAAATAAATTTACGGTTTTCGGATTTTTCCTATAATTGTGCTACATGAAATTGCTTCTTGCCAAATTTCATGACTGTAGGTCAACGGGAAGCGATTCCCTTGAGAGTGTCAAAATATACGGCATAAACGGAACATAAACGCTCCACGCCCGTATCTTTTGATTGTGTTGTTGACTTAGAAGTTTAATTTTTTCACTGCTTCAAGGGATTACAGCCCCGAGTATTTGATATTAATTTCAACTTAATAACTCCACGCGTTCCTGAGGAAAAGGGTCTTGCAGGCGGACAATGAAGTGATCTTTTAAGGGTTCCGTTTTTCCTTTTAAGGTACCACTGACCTGTATTATACAAGTGTTTAATCACAATAATCACAGATAGATACACCTAGATAACGCAAGAGCAAGCTGAGCAACTAATTCGCGCGTCAAAAATCGCACCAACTTATGTTCAAAAATCGTAAGTCGCCACTTTCGCGCTCAGTCCTGTGTATTGATGGCTGGCTGAGCGTGAGTGAGAAAAAGTGCTTGTGACATCATAGTAGGTACCTAGTAAAAAAAATGGCACGCTTGATTTTCATACAGATACTTGCATTATCTAGGTCTATCTATATCTGTGTTTAAACTGGTCCTCCTCAATTTTCAAATTTTTCTTGCCAGCGCCTATTCTAGAGGCCACAAGCACGCCTACTAAAAAGAAAGATATTTTTTTAAACCAGAAGTCAGCTTAGTAGCAGCGTAAAGTCAGGATTGTGTCGGATTCATGACAGTAGGCTCGTTTTCTTATTACATTTGACCCGTAAGTGGCGTTTGGGAGTATTTTGCATCTCTGGCTAACCCGTTGGAAAACACAGACTTGATGTTATTATGGGTAGCAGCTTAGCTTTTATTTTTTTAAGGCTCTTGTTTTATACATAAAATCATTTATAAAATAGGTGAATTGAATACACGATTTTTAGGGTTCCCCGGAATATTAGCCTTGCTACCAGTGCTTGCAACCAGTGCTTGCAACTTCTGCAAAATAGAAAGTTTCTACTAATATTTTACTTATAAAAAATAGGGCAACATTTTTACGCACAAAAAACGCCTGTCAAAATTTTCTGTCATTAAAAAGTTACGATTTATTTATTTACCAAAATTGCGATAAACGGTGTTTAATTCAATAAAATAACTGAAAACAATCAAAATATGTACTCCAACTAATCAGCCAATTAAAACTCAATGATAGTTTCTACCTATCCTTGCAAAAACAACATGACAACGAAATCAAAACACAAAGTGGGCAGGTGCACAATAATCGCGAAATCATGAATCAAAAAAATGTTTATTTTAAAAAGAATTGAGTTAAAATTAGCAGCTATGTCGCGAAGATCGATATTTTTCCTTGCGGCTGCGGTGGTGATGTTATATTTCTCGATAATATTGTTTATGTTGAGCCCTTTGCATGGTTCGAGAGGTGGTTACTATGGGGGCGGGTATATGAGTAACTTCGCATTTCGTCATGACCCGCCTGTGAATTGGTGTAGTGAGCTGCGGTGGCGATCACCACCGTCCCCAGACGTGGTCGCGTTGGTGTCGTACCCTGGCAGTGGTAACACATGGCTCAGATACCTCCTGCAACAAGCTACAGGTAAATATAACATGAAGTTGGTTTTCGTGAGCGATTAACAGTGAAATTAAGTTTATCTATACTATATTTTCTAAATAGATAAGGCTCAACATGCTATTCTTAGAAAATTGGAGTTGTTAATTCAAAATCAATCCTGTTTTACCTATTGGATTAATAAAGTGTAATGGTTTGAATTTATCTGTTTCTGTGATCGCGAAATACTTTATTCAGACAAGCCACTCTTTTTTGTAAACAAACTCTACCCACTTTGCAATTTATCGCTATTAAGAATTGTAACATAAATACCTCACAACAACATTGTAATTTAAAAAGCGGGTAAGTCTGTTTGTTTAGTCTATAGAAGTTCTAAACAAAATTACTTGCTTTTTTTTAACTAAATACCCCAAATTATATGTTTACTAGCAGCACCCCACGGTTTCACGTGCTTTAGTTTCAGTCCCATGGGAATATAAGGATAAAAAATATCATATGTGTTAATCCTGGTTATAAACTCTCTGTGTACCAAATTTCATCCAATTCCATTCAACGGTTTACACATGATTGAGTAACAAACATCCAAACATCTTCACAAACTTTCACATTTATAATATATAGGATTATTAAAATTAAAAATAAAAACCAAAAGTAATTTTAAAAAAAACAAAAATTTAGAAACTAGGCTTTAAATAATCACTTTTTGAACATCAAAATTACATAATAACCAAAACTGCGAACCCCATGGGAAGAATGTGTGAGTTTAGTTTATACAATGTGTTAATGAAATAACCCAAAACCTGAAACTAGTTTGTTTAGAATCGGCAGCAAAATCGAATACAATAATTTTTAATATGGGTTATTTTTTTCCAAAAAATAATTATTTGTCATGCCGTGTCTAATATTTTTAACGACGCTGTACGCTACTGTCCAACGCAATGAAAACAAACAGCGCGGGCGAGGGTGAGGTGAGGGGGTGCTAGAGCTGGCGCCAAGGCCGGGAAGCGCGCCGGCGGCGATAGAGCTACGAATCTGTAAGAAGTAGCGCAACAACAACATTTACAAATATCTTTTACTATAATTTTTGAAAATAAATAATTATATGTCATATCAATTTATTAATATAAAAATCGGTTGGGGTGTCCGAGGTTTTGGGTTATTTCATTAACACTTTGTATATGTAAAATTACATTTATAGATAGTCCCCCAAACTACCCACCTTTCACTGCTTCCTAGTGCTTTAGCTGGGAAGAACAAGTCGCACAACAAACTCCCCAGCAGCACAGCTGTCTGTTTGGGCTAGATTAATTTCAGTGAGTTACATCAGCTATTAGCATTTTTTTAAACTTCATTTAAATGCTTTCAGGCATAGTAACCGGTTCTATATACATGGACTATGGTCTGAGAGTACATGGCTTCCCTGCGGAGAATGTCACGGATGGCTCAGTGCTTGTGGTCAAGACTCATGCAGTCCCAATGGATTCCGACAAGTTCCGTTCTGCAATACTGCTGATTCGGAACCCGAGAGATGCTATATTGGTAAGTATGGAGGTTTTATGTGAAGAGATTATATTTTTAAATTTCTGAACTGTTTTGCTACTGAATGATATTAATTTGTACATAATTTGAGGCCTTGTAGTTATAGCTATTTAAAGTTAAATAAAATTTTGTTATAAGTAAATTATTATTGTGATTTGGATATTGGGATTTGGTGCATATGTGGTAGACAGAAAGGGCCAAAGATCCAAAAGTCGCAACATTGAGAACCATTTCATGGAAGCACACTCACTAGTACAAGTTTTTTTTTTTTTTTTTAATCTAATATTTAGAGGCTTCAGTGCACTCTAGGTGACTATGCCAGCCTCATGGGATCATTCCTATAGTAGAATAATGGGCATCTTGCATGCTGCGATAGCAGACTGCAAGCCACCCATTACTCTACTCTATCCCTCACTCACATGTTTAAATATAGTTCCTGACCTATATTCTCTGCCCCTCTCTATCCTTTCTCTCTTTCATACACCGTTTTAGGAACCTGTAAATACTCTGGGCTTCTTCAGTCATTGGCTGGTTCAGTATCAAATTGATTCCACCATTGTGGAGATCAATATTTGGCAACAGGTTCCTCCTCAGTTCGCGATACTGGTCACATTCCATCAGCACATGAATGATATCTTCGGGCACCTGACATGTATCGCACAGTGGCGATGATTTAACCCCCATTTGATTATAAAATTTGTTTAGTGGAACATGACCAGCCCGCAACCTGAGAGCCGTAACTAATGTCTCCCTGGAGAGGCTGGCACATTCAAACCACGGCACTGACCCTGGTGTGTCCCGTATGGTATAGTACCAAGCACCCTTCGTTTGTGAGCACTCTCTAAACGACTTCTTCCATTTCTCTCTACACACTCTTTTAGCCTCTGGGATAATCTCCCAACTGTAGGGCTGATTCAGTACATCCACACCATCATCCCCTGCATTCCCAGCCAACTGATCCACAATCTCATTCTCTAGCAATCCAACATGGGAGGGTATCCACTGAAACTCGACACAAATATTTCCTTGCTGCAATCTATTCACTAGGCCCAAGGCTTCATAGGCTATCGGAATACCTCGGACACCCGAGACACACCGAGCCAAGCGCTGTAGAGCGCTTCTGGAATCTGTTAATATAACTATTTTTTGTTCCCCTACACTACTAGCATAAGATAATGCCTCTGTGATCGCCGTAAGCTCGGCTCTCATCACCGAGACATCCTCATGCAACCTAAGTTGCATATGTATATTCCTTTGTGGGTCTAGGAATGCTGCACCTACCCCCCTTGTGCCCCTTGCTCCATCTGTGAATAATTTATAATATTCACTATATTTGTCTCGAGTCTCAGCCAACACCCTGTGACGTAGCTCCATAACATTATACCTTCGTTTAGGTCTATCCATACTGTCACATGTACTATGGATGTAGTCTCTGACATTGATATTTGAAATCCATGTGTCTAACATAAACATCTCCAATTGGTCACTCTTATAAATAACCTTATCAACTAATTGTTCATGTACCTCTATCAAAACTGGCTCATTTTTCCCTCTCCAATGTCCCTTTAAGCTAGCAAGTTCACCTATTAAGTCTTTTGTACTATTAGAGAGTGAAGCTGTTCGCAACCAATATCTGCACCCAAGCCAAAATCTTCTAACATCGAGAGGTTGCAAACACATTTCACTCTCCATTACATGGATTGGTGTAGTTCTTATAAAATTACCACATATCCTGAGAGCTCTATTCTGTAAAATACTTAGTTTTCTTAAGTGAGTTTTAGCACTGCTACCATACAAAAAACCACCGTAATCAATTCGGGCTCTAATTAATGAAATATAAAGCCTGCGAAGATGTTTTGGGTGTACTCCCCATGACTTACCCGCGAGGGTCTTGAGGATATTTAAAAATTTGTATGCTTTTTCACATATTTCATTAATATGAGCACCCCAACGTAACTTCCTGTCCAACCATACACCCAAATATTTAATTTTACTATGGACCTTAATTTGTATTGTGTTTATTTCTATCGAGATATTGTAATTTTTCCTGGTTTTATTAAAAATACATAAACTAGTCTTAGATTCTGATATAGATAAACCAATATCTCCAAGTAATTTTATCATAATATGTAAGGAATCTTTCATGCATATTACAGCCTCCTCCACATTCTTATTATCTATAGACTTATACAAGACAAAATCATCTGCATATTGTGAAATACTGACATTTTCGATACGTTTACATAAGTTCATAGTGACGATATTGAATAGTAAAGGAGACATTGGATCTCCCTGTGCTAAGCCTCTATTTGTATGTCTCGTTACCATACTATTGTTATCACCCAATATAACTTGACATTTTCTATCTGACAAAAAATTCCACAAATATTGATTAATTTTATGACTAACCCCTATGTTTTCCAAAACTTCAAGTAACGATCTTATGTTTACATTATTATAGGCGCTATCTATGTCAACAAAACAGGCTAAGGTGGGCGTGTTTCTAGCAAATCCTACTTGTATTGTTGTTATCAAGCGCGTCAAATTATCTAAAGTAGAATGAGCTTTTCTAAAACCTACTGTAGATGTAGACAGTAATCTCTTCTTCTCTACATACCATTCCAATCGTTTCCCAAGAATATGGTGGAATGTTTTACACATACATGACATGAGCGAGATTGGACGAATAGACGACAATAAAGTAGGATCTTTTCCCGGTTTTGGGATTGGAACAATTCTAATATTTCGCCACTGCTGGGGCACTAGCCCAGTTTGCAAGATTAAGTTAAAAATGTGCAACAGAAATATTTTCCCAGACTTAGAAAGATTAAAAATCATTGAGTATGCTACATTATCGGTGCCCGGCGAGGTGTCTTTGCGTTTCAGACAGTTTTCCAGTTCATTCATTGTTATCTCCTTACTCAAAGTGCAGTCACCCCTGTCTTTTAGTTTTGGAGGTACTTCCCCAACGGTGTCAGGAGTCAAGGAATGCAATAACTGTTTGGCTCTTATAGGATCTACTGTTTGTCTTGCTTTTATACCCTTCATCCATCCCATCTTCCTCCACATTTCTGTAGCAGATGCTTCATTATCTATGCTTGAACAAAACTCTGACCAACCTTTATGCCGGGACTTCTGTATAGCTTTTTGGGCGTGTATTATTCCATTTTTGTACTTGTCATAATTATCTGGGGTTGGGTTCTGTCGCACTTGAGCTAAACCTAGCCGACGTTTTACAACAACTTGTGAGATCTCTGAATTCCAGTATGGTTTTGGGGTAAATTTAGAACTGGGGTCCTGACACATTTTTATCCATGGAATGGTCTCTTCGGCTACAAGGCTTAATTTGTGTTCAAACAGGTTATAATCAGATTGCACATCGCCTGACGGTACCAAAAATGCAAACTCCTGCTCTGTCTTCTGCCGGAACTCTACCCACCGGGCCTCCCTGTAATTTCTTTTCTTCATATATGCATTAGATTTTTCATAACCGAGTGTGGATTTGATAATTACGTGATCACTACCCAACGTTTCATTCAGGGGGTTCCAGATTACATTTACTGCTATGTCGCAGGTGGCAAACGTTATATCCGGCGACGACTGCTGCAAATGTCCATTCACCATTCTGATCCTTGTAGGTCTTCCATCGTTCATGCATACATAGTCATTTTCAAACATTGCTCTATAAACTCTTTCACCTCTTGTGTCTGTTTTACATGACCACAATGTATGGTGTGCATTAAAATCCCCAGCTAATATCGTTTTTGAGTTGCACAGGCTAAAGACCTGGTCCCAGTCAGATTGGCCTACAATAGCTGATGGTGGGCAATATATGTAGATGATGTTGGTCAGCCCCGGCACATTCAGCACCTCTGTAATAAGGATCTCAATACTACCATTTGAAGGTGTAAAAGATCTTTGCACCATTCTGATTGACTTATGATAAAATATACACACACCTCCATATCCATCTTCTCTATCAGCTCTAATAATATTGTAATCCTTTATTCTTATGGTAACTTCTTCTGACAACCATGTTTCGCTTATAAGTGCAATGTGTACTTTTTCTTGCTGGAGCAGCAATTCCAATTCCCTACATTTAGTTGGTAAGCTGTTTGCATTCCACTGCGCCACATTAACTGTACTTTTATTGTAACTAGCCATTAAACTGTTAGTCCTCCCAGTAACTTCCACACGAATTCCATAGTAAAGTATTCTTTCAGCCAACCAATAACTTCTCCTACTATATATTTCAGTACCCCTGTCAGCTTCCTTTCAAACTCCATATCTGAACAGATAATCTCTTTCAATCTGGATATCACCACGCGTAACTCAAATCTTTTCTTCTCATCGTTTTTATTTCCTTCCTGTGTTCCACAATCAAAACTTGAGATCCAGTCAAATTGATTTTTATTTTCGGAACTTTTACCCTTCTCGTCAGGCTTTTGCAGGCGACGCACCGTGGTCACTGTGCGACGTTCTAATTTTGAAGGTGTTTTCACCACTTCTGCATAACTCACCTCCCTCGGGGTACAAGATGTGTCTCGTACTTTTTCTGTCTCACTCTCCGTGGTCTCTGTCACTTCTGCTGTTGAGAGGTCGGCTTCTCTCTGATAACTGATTTTGGTTCCATAAACTGCATTGCCACCTACTTCTTTTAGTGCCATTTTGTATGTACATTGGTTCTTTGCCATCACTTCTCGGATATTTTTCTCCCTCTTGAACACAGGACAAAGTGATTTTACCAGTGCCATATGACCACCCTTACAATTAATGCATTTGATGTTTGTAGTCTCGCAATTTTCATGTTCTCCTCCACATTTCGGACATATCTGAGTTTTCCTTGGACAATTATTTCTACTATGTCCATACTTCCAACATTTCGAGCACTGTGTAACAGGGAACATAAATGGTTCCACCTTCATTCTACATCCATATGCTTTTACATATGGTGGAGAGGCCGGACCTTTGAAGCAAATGCGCACTGTCTCACTATCAATAAAATTTCCACTTTCATCCTTCTTTTTCAATCTTTTAACCGCTATTATCTCAATACTGCTTTCCAATGTATTCATAATATCTTCACTGGACAAATCTATTTCTATATCTCTTATCATTCCATACGAGTATAGTATCTCACCAGATCTTCTACAAGTCCAGCCTCTATCTTTTATACTCTGACATTCCATCAGACTTACAGAGTTTTCATAGTTGCTAAATCGCAGCAAAACTTTGTATGGACTCTTATATATGACTTTTATAATGCCTTGAATTCCTGTTTCCTTCAGAATCTTAGCCATACCAATTTGTTTTGGTAAATGAGATTGTAACCTCACACAACTCATCGTGCTCGAGACTATCAGAACTGTTACAGTTTGGTTTTTTTCCCCTTCCCACTGTAATCCATTCCCCTTCCTCTCTCTCCTTAGAAGCCGCCCTTTTATTTGCCCTCCTATCCTTGCTACTGTCACTGTCTCTGACTTCATTTTGTGTTAGCTCAACCTCCATAATTTTCCTTCCTGTATCCGACCCAATAATGATATGATTTATTTCTTCCTGGGTCATTGTTCCCGTGATCATCAAATTCTCCTCTTCACCATCCCCACTCTCGTCACTATCCATCACAAACACCAAAAAACACTTAAAATTCTAGTTATTATTTTTAAAAGTTAGATGTGGGTAGACCCATAAATTTTACTTAATCACACTATGTGTCCTAATCGTCACTGTTTGCAATATAACACAACTAATTTACAACTTAAACACTATCAGTACATTACTAGTCTTTGTATCACCAGAAATATAACACATTAACTGCTATTTGTTACGCAAACGATATCTATACCGTCGATAAACAACCGTACGCGGCGGTAGCGCGGGCGCAACTCACTAGTACAAGTTAAAAACAAAAGAAAATATTTGCTGTACATTGTTTACCTAATGGAATGCAAGAATGGCTGGAAGAAGTTTTTATGAAACTTTTCTGTTTTTTATGAAAACTAAAAAAATAATGTAATTAAAACAAATTAAAAAACCCGACTGCGGCAAAAAACTTAAGTTAAAAAGAAACTGAAAAGCTGAAAAAAAGCTCTTTTTAAATTAAACAAAAGTTCGAAGCAGGCGGGCGCGGAGCCCATTTCAGTTTGAAAATATAAAAATGGAATGGAATGGGTCCCGCCTGCTTCCAACTCCAAGTTTCTGTATTTTAAATATGATTCCGTCGTGGCCAGAAACTGGGTTGTGAAGGTCAGATAGGCAGTCGCTTCATGTAAAATACAGGTAATCAGCTGTATCCGGTTAGACTGGAAACCAACCCCAACGTAGATGGGAAAAGGCTAGGCAGATGATGTGCCTGATGTATGGTGTTAAGTGATTGGTTGAAGATTTTGTGTTAGAGAACATTAGTGAGTTGTGGTAATTGGTGAAAGATAAGTTGTGGTAATTGTTAAGTTGTGGTAATGGTGATGATTGGTTAATGTTTGAAGGAGATAACGTTAACCATCCCCTTTTAGCTCATGTTGGTGTGGTGTGCACTTAAGGTACCTATAGGTTATTTCTGTCCCAAAACTACCTAACATAGTAATTTACATAATTTCTGTTAATTTTATTTACAACTAAGTACCACATTTCTAATTATTATTAAAGCTTTTTTTTATGTTTTCTGTACATTTTCAGTTTGTGTTTGCGGCTGTTTGAATGAAATGCCTTGTTTTTAACAATATTATTTGCACTCACACCCACTCACTCACACATTGCTTCATGTGCTCTTACCAGACCTACCAGGGCGACAGGACCACAGAAGAGGTTCTTGGTAATGGTAATTATTATTGTTTTGCTTCAGTTTAATTTGTTTAAAGTGGATAGTATTATTCTGACTGTCTTTGCATATATTTTAATTTGTGCAATATCAATAAAATTGATATTATTATTATTTGTTCACTCGTTTTATATACCATATTAATTATACTTAATAAGCTATTTCATTTTAAAATATAATACCAAGCAAGTTCAGTTTAATTATAATAAAAAATTGTTTTAAATACTTTCAGGCTGATTTCCATAGACTTCACAGAGGGCACATAGGAACGGCGCCAAAATCAGCATTTAAGAAGAAATCTCATGAACATATGAAATCAGGTAAGTAACCGTAAAAATATCTTCAAGATTTAATACATATTTCCTCGCATATATCCCACCAAATTATTTATTCTAAGGTTGCTTCGCATTCTAAACGGGAAATCCAATTTAATGTAAACCATATTGGACTCATCTCTCACATCTGCCCAGACTCGTTAATCGCGATTGACGACCAAGAGAGCTATTTTTATCATCATGGTTTAAAACTGTTTTACAAAGCGCCTGTTCGCGAAAACGAATTTAGAGCGGTGTTTTTATCACGCCGCGCAAAACGCTATGTTGCACGAACAAACATTAGCCGACAGATTGGGCCGCTGCGCTACGAATTTTCATACAAAAAAGTGCGGTGCGGACCACCTTAAATTGCGTAGCTTCATAGAAAATGTAATAATAATAATCCTCAAGACCGTTTTTCGGCCATGGCGGCCAATCTCAACGGAGACTAGCCTTCTGTTCGGGAGATATATAGTGTACCAGTGTATACAGGGTTATTTGTAAAACACCAGCAACCTCTTAAGAGATTATTGTACTCATCATTATGATCAACTTTTACTATGAGACCCATTGATATTGGGTTTTTTATATATCAATGATGGGACCAAACCAGAATTTGCGAAAAAAAAAATTAGCTGTTCCCTACATTTATGTTCGTGTAACTCGTCAAAATGTAGGGACCAGCTGATTTTTTTTTCGCGATTTCAGGTTTGGTCCCATAGTAAAAGTTGTTCATAATGATGAGTACAATGACCTCTTAAGAGGTTGCTGGTGTTTTACAAATAACCCTGTATATGTGTGCGCACAGACACAGGTGCACTCTCTCTTCCCTCACTGTCACAGAAAATGTACCAAAATGATGAAGCAGGATTTTTACAATTGCGTTGCGGCGGGGCCCGCTCCTATTTACGCTAGCCTTTAGACAATTGGGTGTAATGGGGCCCATCCACCCGTATAATGCATAAATACGGAGACCGCTCAAATCCATCAAGTATTTTCAGAAGACAACACAATACAAATGAAAGTTGCCTAAATTACTTGATCGGCTAGTTTTTTTTTGCATAATTTGTTTTCTTTTATACCTATGGGGGTACCTACTTTAAAACATTATAAAATTCTTGTAATAGTAAAATAACGTTTTTTCTATCTCAGATTGGGCAACATACGTGTCGACTCAGCTGACGGCGTGGGAGACCCTACATGAGCTGTGGCTAACTAGGTTTCCCGGACCGCTACACATTGTGTTCTATGAAGTCCTGGTACGCGATACCAGGCACGCATTGCAAGGAATACTGGACTTTTTGAGTTATAATATTACTGAGGTTAGTTAATGAATTTATTTACTACGAAACACCTATGTTGGTTTCTTTACTGCATATAAAAATTTTACTAGGAACATTTTATAAAGAAAAAAATATTTAAAATCTCACATGGGCTATCAAACGGGTGCGGCGAATATATCTAGACTCGGACGCCATAAGCACTTAAGTCAAATCTTTTTGCATGCAATAATATTTGATTTAAGTGCTTATGGCTTCCGAATCTAGATAGCAGTTGCTCTTGGGGGTTTGTTGTGATGGGATTGCATTGTTTGCATAAAAGCAACTTAGCAACTGCTGAAATCGTGCTGTCATTGCCTATATCTGACTTTTAATAACTATACCAAAATCTATCTAGATTTTCTCTTACCAGATTCACTAGCTTGGTATATAAACATGGACGCCGGGAGCGGGGTGCAAGAAGGCGCATTTGTACCTCCCTAGCTTCAAAATTAAATTTAGGTGTAAAAACATTCGGAACTAAAAAAATGTCCGATAACACCTAAAAAAAAAAGTCGCTTAGCTCGCTTTTGCACTATGCAATCTCGATTCTAAAGCTTATTTGCATTAGTTAACAAAGTACTGAACTCTATTCTAAACTATTTCCAACTAAACTATTTCCGAAAACCTAATCGACCGACTGCTTCGCTCTTGCATCCTACTCTATCTTAATTCTAAAGCTTATTTATATGAATCGACACAGTTAGTACTTTTTCTGTATGCATGGGCAAAATAAAACCGTGATGAAGTGCAAAAATGATCGAGCTCGCTTCGTGGAACTGAAGATGCACCCCCCTTTTTTTTTGAGGACGGGAAATCATCAAATGACCCCTCCCGCTCTGGGTGGAGCGAAGGGAGTGTCAGACTCTTACTGACTAAAACCTACCCGTGTTCCTTCCTTATTCCTTTATGTTCCGGGGCAGCGGTAACCCTTTCGGACAATCCCGCTGCCCAAGATGCACCCCCTGAAAATAAACTTGCCGGCGCCCATGTATATGTACATAAAGTTGAGTTTTATTTATTCTGTTTACCAGGCTGACATGAACTGCGCGATGGCAAACAAAGAAGGCATCTACAGACGGAAGAAAAAGCACCAAGATTTCGAGCCGTTTGCAGCAGACATGTACAAGGCGCTGGATCAAGTGAGGAACAAAGTGCTCGGTATGGTCATGGATTATAAGAAGAGACATCACGAACCGCAGACGGTAGAGTAAGAAAGTTGTTATGTAACTAGGACACGAGGGAAATAGGTACAGAAGATTTATTAAGTGCTATTTATTATGCGATTTCTAACTTACATTATGTACTGACAAGTAGTTTTCAATAATTGTTGAAAATAAATATAAATAAGTCATCATCTGCCTAGCCTTTTCCCAACTATGTTGGGGTCGGCTTCCAGTCTAACCGGATGCAGCTGAATACCAGTATTTTACATGGAGCGACTGCCTATCTGACCTCCACAACCCAGTTACTAGGTAATACAATACCCCTTGGTAAGACTGGTTGTCTGACTTTCGGGCTTCTGACTACCCGTAACGACTGTCAAAGATCCACGAATAACAGCCGGGACCAACACCTTAACGTGCGTTCCGAGGCATGGAGGGGTCTCGGTATGTAAATATGGTCACCCATCAACAAACCAACCGCAGCAAGCGTAGCTTAACCTGATCGATCGACCTGTGCGGCTGTTATCATTTAGCCACGGGCCCCTCCGAAAATAAAAATAAATAAGTATTTATAATTAAAAAAAACCGCAGGTATATCATATAATTACCGTATTTCGGCCATGGCAGATGGCAGCCAATCTCAGCAGAGACTAGCCATCTATGATCTACGCGGGAAATATTATGGGGCACAAGTGTGTGCGTAGACACAGGTGCACTTACTCTTCCCTCACTCTCATTGTGCGATGTATAACATAATGAATATACGGCCTAAGTAGAAGTTAAAAAAGAAACAAAAAGAAAAAAATTAGCCTTTCAATCTAAATAAATTCCTAATGTATTAATTAATGTAATTTACTAATTTTGAGTCGGCGCCAAACAAACATAAAGGCGCCGAATAAAATGATGGCAGCTTGATTGATTTTCGCTATTTTATTAAGCCATTTTTTTATATTTTTGTACTGGCTACCCTTCGTCAGAGTTTGTGGCAACATTTTTGTTCCCTTCAGGATCTTATGCGATAACACATCGAGTTTCGTTTGAAATAAATCTTCTGTATTCTATCAATTTTGTGTAAGAATAAGTTTATAATATCAGTATTTTTATAAAATAGATCAGATTTATGTAGATGAAGTGTAAAGGAAAGGTAAAATAATTATGTTGTGTTGTTTCTTTCCATAAGTCCAGATACGCACAAGCGCGTTTTTCCCGCAACGATTTTTTTTCGCGCAATTGATTTTTAACGCACGGCTCAGCGCCGAGAATTAAAAATCCAAGTTTGATTTTTTTGACACGCTGTGATGCGCTCCGTTGGATTCTCAAAGCTCAACGCTCGGTATCCAGTGCGCGATAAAATACCGCCGCGATATTTTTACGACCGTGCGTACGTAGGCTTATTGGATCGATGAAATCCTCTAATGAAACGGCTCAAACTTTAATTATAAAGCTTTTCTATGTAGTTAATTGTGTAATTAGTAATGAATAAGAATCGAGCCAAGGTAGGTTTAACAAATGTACAAATGTATAATTATGTGTATTCTTTATGTGTTGTGATGTGATTGGATGTATTTATATCAAGTTATTGGTGTGGAAAATGGTATATATAATAAATCGCGTGTGCTTCAACACTGCAATTATAGGGATGCCCGATTTTCCGCAATTTATCGATATCGGTATTGATATCTACATACATGCAATACTGGACGTTAGTTTACATTAACAATCTGATTTAAAGTACCCACTGGGTCGTAAGTTTGGCCCACAGATCGTCGGATATGCGGCAGATGTGTCCAGCCAATTCCACTTAAGGATGGCTTTATTATTGAGTTCTAAATACTTATTTGAGTCTAAGCCCGCGATCCTACGGGCGTAAAAATATCGCGTCGGGATTTTATAGCGCACTGGATTTTTAACTCTAGGTATTGAGCCGAGCGTTGAGAATCCAACAGAGTGCATCTCAGTGCAACAATAAACATACTGTTGTATTTTCAACACTCGAAGCTAAGCAGTGCGTTGAAAATCCAGTGCACGCGGGAAAAAACACCCGTGCGTACCTGGCTTATTGTGTCATTATTCCAGTAATCGGGTCCATTTATATCAGAAACAGGAATAGTGTTAAAATAATCAAAACAGCGATTATATTTGACAACTATCTCTCTGTTCTCTATGTTAGGGGGCCTTTTTTTTGTGGATGGGAAATCATCAAATGACCCCTCCCGCTCAGGGTGGAGCAGAAGGGAGTGTCAGACTCTTACTGACTAAAACCCACCCGTGTTCCTTCCTTAGCCCTTTGTGTTCCGGGGTAGCGGTAACCCTTTCGGACAATCCCGCCGCCGTCGGTAGTTATTCCAATTAGCCCCCTTCCCCCAGAAGTTGATCTTCTAATATACAAAGTGTTAATGAAATAACCCAAAACCTCGGACACCCCAACCGATTTTTATATTAATAAATTGATATGACATATAATTATTTATTTTCAAAAATTATTGTAAAAGATATTTGTAAATGTTGTTGTCGCGCTACTTCTTACAGATTCGTAGCTCTATCGCCGCCGGCGCGCTTCCCGGCCTTGGCGCCAGCTCTAGCACCCCCTCTCCTCACCCTCGCCCGCGCTGTTTGTTTTCATTGCGTTGGACAGTAGCGTACAGCGTCGTTAAAAAATATTAGACACGGCATGACAAATAATTATTTTTTGTAAAAAAAATAACCCATATTAAAAATTATTGTATTCGATTTTGCTGCCGATTCTAAACAAACTAGTTTCAGGTTTTGGGTTATTTCATTAACACATTGTATAATTCCCTAACTAAAATTATCATGGTACGTTCCTGACATTTCAAGTTGATACTTCAGCCATTTGCAAAAGATGTTTCTATATATTTTTCTAATACATATTTTCCATACCAATTATCATGATTAAGGGTCTCTAAACTGTTAAGCTTTATATTCTGTCGGCTTTACGATAATTATATATTGTATGTTTTATAAAATAACTTTGTCTTTGAAATAACTTTCATTTTGACAGTTCAACAACATTCATTGAGTTATTTACGTTGTTGAGCGGAAAATTTTTTCGAACATATGAAGCAATGGATTAGCAATATCCATCAAAATGATTCAGATTGTGATTGATAGTGTTTTACGCAATTAGGGTGCTGGTTTCACATAGATCTGCAAAAGGATACCTCTTTTATAGATTCGAACAGTATTTTTCAGCTTGTTTATCAATACTACCAAAGAAATTATTTATTTATATTATAAGTCTGTAATCTATTGTACAACTTTATTAGCTCTATCTAGATATTTAATTGTTCCTAATTTATGGCCTAACTTTTTATGTTTTAATAGTCAATAATTCATAGTTTACTAGTCAAACTTTAGTCAAGTTAATACTGTACTTATGTTGTTATTATAAAAATAGTACTAGGATTGCATAATACACACGAAGGCTGCACAGGCACATAACTAGCTTTTGTAAAAGAAATTCAACGAAATTCACATTCAATGTTCAAAAGAAGCCTAATTTTAATGCACTTGGTTAAAATATGCACTGCGTAAGTTTATTAGGTCCCAGTACTTACTGAAGCGAACACTATTGTTTTTAGAAATCGAAGTTAGAAAGAAATGGACAGATTATAGCATAATATTTTTTTTTAGTAGATCTGATTTACAAAGCTTTATTTTATTAGCATTTTTTAAAATAGATTACTAACAATTTTGTTAAAAACAGCAGTACCGTGCATTTTGAGTGTTACTATAATTTTAATTTAGAGTATATTTTAATTTAATTTTTTCTCAAAACAATTTTTTATTACTTATTCAATTGTTTACCCTCTAATATGCATTGTGTAGAGATAGTCAAAGATCTGCAGGCCAATTCCCATTGTTAAAAACGTTCAATATCTAGTCTCAATCTCATCTCAGGGACAATAAAAAAAAAATCAGGAAGGTTAGAGGTATTTTTGACAGATTGAGACTGAGATGAGACTGAACGTTCTTAAAATTGCGAGAATTGCCCTCAGTTTAATGTTAATTTAGTTATAAAATAGCAATATCTATGTTATTCCATATCAGCAATTTTATATTGTTCTAAACAGTATTATACAACGTGGCGCGACAATGGTGACATTAATTTAACAAACATATACGTTTTCACATTTTCGTTTCATTTAGAAATTATATTTCTATTAAACGTTATTATTTACGGATTTATTTTAAATTTTAGAAAATGGCATCTTAGAGCAACCTGTATTTAAAGAACTGTCGCGCAGCGGTCATTTGCCGGGGTCACGGATCATAACATCGCATCAATGAAATTAGAACGAATAAGCAATACTATTAGGATGAAACAAATGCAAAGAGTACCCAATTGAAGGAAAGAGATAGCCCTTTGTCGGCGAGCGGCGCAGGCGACGCGCGCCCTCCCTTCCACCCGCCGCCGCACCGAACTCGAATTCTTTTTTTGCATTTCTAGTGATAGCCGAACCCGTGTCCTTGATACACTTCTTCACACTACGGTGTCTAATATTTTTTGCTTTATTTATTTATTTTTGTGTAATTAGATACTGCGATAAAGACGATTTGCTTTGTTTTCGTTTTGTAATCTAGTAGGTACGTTTACATCTCTTGCGATACGGACGCTTTTATTTGTGTTATTTTATTAATGCTTGTGTAAACTTGTGATCGTGATGGCAAATACACATCCGAACTACACAGCAGCTGAATATGCGGACATGATCCTAATTTTCAAGTCCATCACAGAGCCGTCCATAGGATATTAAAGCGCGAAAAGTGGCACCCATTCAAATTTAGAAAAGTGCATACTCCGTTAGACACTAAGCACCTCCGCTGTAGGTACCACTTGCGTCGCTCGGTTTCTTTGATAAGCCGTCAAAGAATCGGACCGATCACGAGTAGGTACATACAAGACGCGTTGCGCGATTGTTAGCGCGCGAAACGACGCGTTGCCGCTCCGAGTTAACGTAAGCCAGCAGCTATACACCTTTTTTACAGCTTATTCAACCGATTTTGACTTCTATTCCGTAGGAATAAGGATGGCATTAAAAGCAAAAAAAGTGCTTACAATAACAACTGTTTGCTGCTTTTAATGCCATCCTTATGCCTACGAAATAGAAGTCAAAATCGATTGAACCGACGGTAAAAAAGGTTTGTTTAAATTTCTAATCTTATTGTAAATGGAGTATAGGTAAGTGATTTCATGAATGAATTTTTGCAAGGGTGATCCCAATTTTAGTTACTTTTTTATTATTTAGTTTGTTTGAAAACATTTTTTTTTCAATTTACGAATTATTTTAACCTATCAAAATTTATATGATTAATAGGCACTAGCTCTACCCGTGTGTTAAATTAATGTCGCCATTGTAGCGCCACGTTGTATAAAGTGTTCTTTAAATTCTCTTTTGATAACATTTATCTGCCAAACACCATTCCTAATGAAAATCGTTCGCTTTTTTAAACATTTTAAAATTATAATTTTAGGAGAAATGTGACAATGATACAACGCTACAAGATTCTTTTGGCGCGTGACCAAAATCGAAACTATCGCCATCTCATTTTGTCAATACAATTTCTGGGCAATTTCACAAATATTTACCAACAACGCCCCCTGGCAATGTCAATTAGGAGCCAAAAGATCCTTGCAGCACTCTACGTACAGACGCCAGCACATCAAGCTACTACAATCTGTCAAATTTATATAATAGATTTTTAACTTTATCGCCAAAGCATAAGGTTCAAGGTTGATTGGGAAAATTTGACAGTTTCGGGTAGCTTGAAGTGCTGGCATTCTATTGTTAGATTAGACGATTACTGCATTTATTTATTGTCAATGTTGATTAGTTGTAAGCGCTATTGAAATTGATGTTAATGAATGCTGAGAATAAATGAATTTCCAATAATATTCTTGTTTGATTTATACATGGTTTAGGGCCAAACTGCTGATTTTTCCAACGCCAGATATCTTTATCCGAGTATGAATTGACAATCAATTTGAATTTTATTCCACGTATAAATGTCTGACGTTAGTAAAATCAGCCCTTAACGTTCAAAATCTAGTCGCAACCTCATCTCAGCGACAATCATTGGTCCCGATTCTGTTGTTCACAAACTAAACTAAATTTAAGTTCAGTGCATCTTTTTCTTTCTATTTCAATATGAAAAGGACAGAAGATAAATATTAGTTTAGTCCTGTCAAATTAGGCAGCGCCTGACGTAAATTGACGTATTTTTAGTAGCCAATTTTTTAATCTCGTCTAACTTGTCTATGGATTATATAATTTGACAGGACTAAACTAATATTTTATCTTCTGTCCTTTTCGTAATGAAATAGAAAGAAAATGACGCACTGAACTTAAATTAAGTTTAGTTTATGAACAACAGAATCGGGGCATCGGGGAATCAGAAATGTAGGGAAGATAATTTTTTGACAGATTAGAATGCGATGGTTGTTAAAATTATGGAAATTGCCCTTCAGATTTGTGCCACGATAGTAAAATATATAGTTCATTGTTGTTTGTTTGTAGGGATGATTGTAGACCATCGCTGTGTAAACTGTTAACTACAGTGCGGCCGACGAGACTGCGTTCTTAACACCTGTTAGTTTCGTGTCATACTTGATACTACCGAATACGTGTGTATTGATACTACCGAATACGTGTGTATTGAGATACTACCGAATACGTGTGTATTGATACTACCGAATAAGTGTGTATTGTTACTACCGAATACGTGTGTATTGATACTACCGAATACGTGTGTATTGATACTACCGAATACGTGTGTATTGATACTACCGAATACGTGTGTATTGATACTACCGAATACGTGTGTATTGATACTACCGTGTGTATTGATACTACCGAATACGTGTGTATTGCGATTGGTCTATAGAACCTACATATTAGAATTTTCGCACTGAAAGGCATCAGGAACGCATTCTCTCGACGCGTCGAGAGAATGCACTGCCCGGCCGTCGAGTTTCACAGTGGCAATTTGTAAAATGTTTTGAATCTGGGGGGATTTTATTAGGAAAAATAAAAGAAATAATTCATAAAACTAAATATGCTTTATTTCACATCGTGTCAATATTCATTGGTCACAAACAAGTTTTGCACTTCGACAATACTTACACGTTACTCAGAGCTTTTCGTTTACAATATAAAATATATGCAGTTAACAACAATCCCCTCCGTTTACGAATAAATTACAAAATCATTTTTATTTATTATATACGAAGCAGATACGCTGTCGCGCGGCCCTCAGCGACAGTGCGGGTTTAACATTATTATATTCATGTATAAAAAAAAATGTATTAATAAAATAACACCTATGGTAGTAGAATAATTTTTCTAATAATATATTATCTATAGTATAGAGCTGATCTGTCTGTCGTTATACTATTTCGCAAGTCGCTGTACGGAAGCCAGGCCGCGCTAGGCACTTGTCTCACTCGAAGCTGGTCTATACTGTAGATGACAACACATATGGACATTTGCTCCTAGTGTATTCGACAACAACTGAATCAACGCACCGCGAGGGTTAAAATAATCACCTGTAAAATTTAACTCTAACAACATGTTATTAAACTCTTAATCATTATACAAAATTATCATCACAATATCACAAATAAAATACAGAACTCTGACGCTCTACCTCTACGAAATTATTACGGTGTGAAAATTTAGTACATAATATAAATGTATCAACGTAATTATAAAGCTTGGTATGGATTTTATAAATCAATATGCCCAATACAGACATCTATTCTTATCCATAAGCAAATTCAGTCGAATATTTAATAGTACAAAGAAATGTATTTTATACATTTGAAATTAATGGAAAATGTCGAATATACAAATTAAGTCTTATATAAGGTTATCGGTCTCTCGGTCAGATGACGGCGAGCAGTCATCTGACCGGAGACTTCCCAGTGTCTGACCAAGTGTGAAACAAAACCTTACTGTACAAAAATAATAATAGAACAAATGAAACACTATAATACAAAATAAAAAGAAAAAAAAAACAAGTTTATACAAGTGTATTCACACCAGTTGGAGCCAGTTACAACCATCACTCTCTCGACTAAGAAAAGAAAAGGAAAAACAAATAGAAAAAAAAAATACATTTAGTGAATTTATATAGAGACCGAAAAAAACAGTCGTAGAAAAAAGTTTAAATATTAATCGTAGAAAGTCAGCCTTCGCGTAACAATACACTATACCATTTCCTAACTACATCACCGCGACCAGCCATCCAACATCCGACGCCACCACAAACCATAGACTAGATCCTCTCCAATGTTCGCACACCATCACACGTTATGTTGGAGTATCAAACAATTCGGAACGGTCGGCCAATGTCGTTAGCACATTTAACATTTTGACAAATAATGAAACAATAATGTCATGGTGATATTAATGAAAATAAAGATGACAATCATTTTGAATTCTCATACATAATTCGTAGATAAATAGCGTTTTGAAAACTTTTCACAAGCTAGTTATCGAAGCGGCATGACTAGTTTTAAACGTAAAACTGTTTAGACGTAACTATATACTTTACTATTGCTTTTATAATTTTATAGGAACGCTAATCTAGTAAGATCGGCCGGTAGGGAAGCGGGGGTCGGTCTAAACAGTTTTCTCACTCGCGCAGACATCGGGCGGGCGGCCGTGTGACGTCACCGCAGTGCGCGGCAGCGCCGGCACACGCGCATCGTGCCGCAGTCGCCCCACGAGCTCACCTCCGAGCACGAGCCGCAGAATATTCCACCACACCGTCTGCGGCAAAAGAACAACTGTTTAACTATGATAGTCTACCGTTGCTTTACGTGGCTAGGGGGAGCCTGTCGACTAATCTTCGGGAGCTATGCAGTCCTGGTGCTTACCTGCAGTGATGCCTACGCCGGGCTAGCCAGAAGTGGTTCCTGCAGTACTGGCAGCGCGGCGCGGCGCTGTCCGGGAGCCACACGACGCCTCGCGCTTCCTCGCCCACCTCTACTTCGGACGTACTGCCGCTGCTGCTGCCGCTACCTCGCACGGACCCACTGCCGCTGCTTGTTTTCTGTACCAGGAGAATATGATTGTTAGAGAAGAGCTGAGCAATGTTTTGGGAAATAAAAAGCAAAAATATGTTATGAAGAGAGGGAGGAGCTGGTTGGTTTACCAAGGGAGAGTAAGATGTTATCAATTTCTGAACTCAGCCTATCTTTTTTTAAAGGCCTCGGCTTGACAATCAAGGTAAATCTAGTTAGTCTACTTGTGTATAGGGACCAAGTTCGTCAATGGGTATTAAAATGTACCAGAGTCGCATGAGCCGTGAGAAGGGCATGTAGCGGTGTGCGTATGTATGTCGTCGTACTTGCGTGGGCGTGGCCGCGTGTGGGGCGGGGGGCGGGGCCGGCGCGGGCGGCGACGACAGGCGCAACGCCTCGCGCGCCTCGCGCAGCTGACCGCTCAGCTCCTCTACTACTTTCTGTAGTAAACAAATTAATATTAAAAAATTAATATTAAATTAATATTAATTATTTTTTTTTGTATTACCAAGACACGTTAGTTATAATTATCCTCCCCACTTTTTTGGGGTCGGTCTAGTTTTCTCCTTTCGTACATCCTTTTAATCGATATCTGCAGGGCAATTCTCGTAATTTTATGAACGTTCACAGTCTGATCACAGTCTCAGTCCCGTATTACAGAACGTCACTCAAAACTCAAGCGTTACTTAAAATTAGTTTCAACCAATCAAATGGCTTGAATCTAGTTTTAAGTAATGCTTGAGTATTGAGTGACGTTCTGTAATACGGGCCTAAATCTGTCAAAAATTACTTCTAATTTCCCTACATTTTGACATTTATTTGTCGCCGAGATGAGACTACGACTAGATTTTGAGCGTTTTAAATTACGAGAATTGGCCTTCTGATATTTTAAAAGCGTATCTGCATCTCAAGCGAAAGCTGAGGATGATAATGGATAATTAATTACGTCGGCATGAAATCGAATCTAGGAAGTGCATTCTACTCCAGCCGTGTGTACCAGGCTAGCACGACGCAGGCCGCGAGCGCTCACCTTCTGGTAGAGTATGATCTGGTGCAGGCGCGCCTGCAGCGGGTCCAGCGCGGGCGGCAGGCCGTCCAGCGGGTCGGCGCGCGGGCCGCACACGCAGCGCCCGCCGCACCAGCACGCCTCCGAGCTGCCGCCGGACTCGCCGGATGTTTCGATACCACCTGGAAAGTACACTATTATTAAACGACACGCCGGGTGGGGGGGGGAGGTTGAATACGTGGATGAGTATCTCTATCCAGGTCAAATAGTCTCTTTCCAGGCAAGACAAAACAAAGAAGTTGTAAGACGCACTGGAAATGCCTGGAGGAGTTATTGGGGTGATTCCTTTGTCCCTTAAGAGAAGACTCATTGACGTGTGCATACTTCCTATCCTCACATTCGGTAGTCAAACATGGTCTTTGACAAATCAGCAGAGGTCCACGCTGGAGGTTTGCCAGAGGGCTATGGAACGGAGTATTCTGGGTATCAAACTAACAGACCGGGTTAGGAATACGACCATCCGTTCCATCACAAAGATAACCGCAGTGCGATTCTGTAACCATCTCACTGTGAAAACTTAGGTGAAGTGAGCGTGGAGTGAGCTGTCAGTGTCATCCTGATGCTAGGGATTGATACTCTTGACAGTTCACTCTAAACTCACTTCACCTAACTTTTCACGGTGAGATTTTTAGAATCGATCGGCTGATGTCACTTGGAAAGCAGCCACGCTGAAATGGAACTGGGCTGGACACATCTGGCGCATGTCAGACGAACAATGGGCCAAACTTACGACCCAATGGGTCCCTCTTAATGGCAAGCGACATCGTGGCAGGCCCAGACAGAGATGGCGAGATGAGCTGGACTCCTTCAACAAGAACTAGTCCTTAGCAGCTTTGGACAGAGAGAAGTGGAAAGAGAGTAGGGAGGCCTTTGCCCTGCAGTGGGACATCACAGGCTAATAATAATAAATAATTAAACGACATTCGGGGATACGATCATTTCTGGTTCATGGTGATACAAAATGGGAGGGAAAAGGAAATAAAAACTTGACTCTATGGTAGCTTTCGTAAAATGGACTTAAAGTTATTTGTATTTACGGCGGCTGCGCGCGTGTCACACGGTGAAAGCAGTGTTTATAATATCTAAAAGTACTAGGCTGTCATAAATCACAGATAGTGGATTTTCCTGGAACTGTCATAGCAGGCGATGCGATTCACGTAACGAGTGAGCGGCAGGCAATATGACGAGGTAACGTGGGACACATTATGCGTTGAAACACCAAAGAGGTTGTACTCACTGGTAGTGCTAGCTCTCCTAGAACAGTGGCAGCAGGCAATGCGACGTGGTGACGTCGGGCATAATGTGAGTTGGCTCGCGACGCGCGAGCGATTGTGAGTGTGAGCTGTCCGCCTCGGCTGTGTATGTGCCTCGCCTTCGCTTTCTGAACTTATACTGCTTGATGTTGCTCCTCCTGAACCATAGAAGAAAATAATTAAGATTTTATTCTCGTTTATAACGGCATCATGCATAAATCCCCCAAAACTACCTTTTTTACACTCTTGAGCAAATTTCTTCGCTCTTATCAGAATAACAGTCCGAGAAAGAGTATACTTTTAAAAGGCCTATAGAAAAAAAAAATGGTGTGTGACTGCGTCATGGACACAGCCGTGTATTGTACATGAATACTTTAACGTTCCCAGCACTGCTTGACTCGGTCATATGGTATTTTATTGGTACCATTAGATTGCTCTTGAGAAGCCCTTTCCAACCGTATACGATCTCTGTATTTTGATTTGGCATTTTGACGCATATAGGCCGACATTATTATTTATTTTAATGCATCATATTCACTGTCACTATTTTACACTAATGTTTTGTATACAATCGATAGATTTTGACGAGAGCCGACGATTGAAACTTAAACGAACGTCGTAGCTTTTCAGTCAAAACGTATACTAAGTGGAAATCTCGATGCGCAGCAAAATGACCTCAAAATGGTGGCGCTTCTCCCTCCACAGCGCGCGATGCGTCACAGTCCTCACTTGGCGTAATGAATTCTTTGATCTTTTAGCTATCCAATGGTGTAATTGAATTTAGGATGGAGATGATAGATATGAACACCAAACTATATCCCCCGATTCACGTCAAAATATCTCACCATTCAGATCGACTTCAAGAAACTTAGTAGCTACATCGTCGAGTCCGTTTATAGTTCCATTAGTGGTCACACCATTCTCTCTCCTATGGTTGTTATCGGTGACCACATTGTGGTTTGTCCTATCTTCTGAGGTGTGGTTGTCGAGAGGCGAGGAGTCGTGGGAAGTGTTTCTGGATGCTGGCGGTTCTGCCCGACCCTCGTTGATCTCGAAGCCGGTTGAAGATTGGTTGCTTGACTCTGATATGGAGCGCCAGGTTATGCTGATGTTACGGGTGCGAGCTGATTCTCTTGCGGCCTATAAGGAAAAATTGGGAATTATGTTTTTTTTTGGTTTTAGCCAGTGTTTTTATAATAGAGAAGACCTAATTTTAAGTAAAATCTGGCAATTTCATTAAAGTTTCAAACTTTGAATTAAGCTTTTGAATTTCAAGTACCAGGCAAACAAAAACAGAAGAAGTAACACAAAACCCACCTCAGCCATCCCAATAACATCACTATAAGTATCACAGACGAACACAGGCGGTTCTTCAGGCGTGTCCACGTCAGGAGAAGCCACGCTCGTGACCACGTCAGCCACACTATTGGTCACGGTGCCGTTGAGCTGGCTGTTATCTGACGCGGTCAGGTCGTCTGAGTGGTCGATGACCTGGTCGGGTATGAGTTTGTCGGTGAGTTTGCCGCCTAGTTCTCGTTCTAGTGACGAAGAGCCGCTTGCGAGGTCTCGGGGAAGACGCGTGCTGTTCTCAAAGTGGTCGGGGTGGAGGCCGTCGACCTGGGAGGAAAGAAGGTAAGTTTAGATTTCGAAGCCTTTAGACATTTGTTTTACTTTTTTTGTGAGCGCATCGCGATGCTTGTTACGGATCTTACACTAGCTATCTCCTACATCTACATGATGTCCTAGTACTGACCGTGTCGGAACAGTTGTCGCTGGCGACCGGTAGTACGGGCAGCTCGTCAACGCAACTGTCGGTGAGCGCGGCGCGACACTCGCGACGGTTCTCACACTCGTTGTTTACCACCATTGATAGTTTCCTGAAATATAAACGGACTAAATAAGCACTAGTACACACACACACACATACACATATTGGGAAATCAAAAAGACACAAAACTAGAATCACAAAAATCCAGGGACCATTAAAAAACACTATTCTAATCTTACGACAAAAATAACGCGTATACTACTTGTTGCAATTCCTTTATTATTATTTTTTGTAAACATAACCTTAAGACAATGTGCATAATAGTTATATGATTAGTGTAAGTAATTTGCGAAGAAAAATAAGGTTAAAAATATTGGTCGTTTGGAAATCATTTGACAAATTACCAAAACAGCATAAGTATGATGAAAATAGTTAACTTACATAACATCAGGCGCTAGACTAGGGTCACTACACCTCCTCTGTGCCGTTCGCTTCTCTCCCTCACTCAACAGGTTATCACATGATCTCGTCTTCGTCATCAGGCCTGAAAGAAATGAACCATAATTATTTTGATTGACAACTAAGAGACGGTATGAATATTTTAAGTAAGTAGAAGGAGTGCGACGAGGGGCCATGACCAGTCCTTTTGACTCGATTCACTTCACTTTATTGGTATTTTTTTTAAGAACAGTGATTTCACAACGGAAGGTTACCAGAAAATCTGATTGATTGATCAAAATATACTTTTTGTTTTTGTTTAGGAATTCTTTTTTAGTTTAATTTTTTTGTCTTGGCTTTCGAAAACTTTTCCAATTTATACACACAATACATAAACTTTGGTTTTTTTTAAACTTTTACAAAAGCTTTTTTTTTTTAATTTTTCTAGGTTTTCAGAAACTGAAAGCTAACTTTTTAATAAACTTTTCTTACCATTATGGTTCTGTGTGCTGTGCAAATGTTGCGCGGGCAGGTCAGGTTTGTGTTCGGAGCGCGGCTCGTCACGCGGACTCTGTGCGCAGAACATTCCGCTCCAAACGCACATCGTACGCACAGAGTACTCCGGCCAGATCGCCTGCTGATAGATTAAGGAAGGTTAGTTTTAAATCAACTAGCTGCGCCCCGCAGTTTAACCCGCGTAAGTTTTGATCCCGTGGAAATATCGGGATAAAAAGTATCCTATGTGTTATTCTGATGTATAAACTATATTACTGTAAAGTTTCATCAAAATCCGTTCAGTAGTTTTTGCGTGAAAGAGTAACAAACATCCATCCATCCTCACAAACTTTCGCATTTATAATATTAGTAGGAATTAGTAGGATTGGTCCTTGGAGTGATCTGAACATTTGCAGAAAACATGTCTTTTTTAATATTCTTCTCCAACTCAAACCACTTATTTCGATTAAACCATTTATAGGCACTTTTGACTTGTCAAAGAGTCAGTCGGTTAGTCAGAAAGCTACTTGCCCATTTCAAAACGTAGATCTCTATGGAGAACAACGGGCAAGAAACTCCAAGGACACCTGAAAATCTATTTACACCTTCTGAAGACTTGGCTTAACTCGTAGGGACGCGTGAACGTAGGTGTCCGTACAGTGTGCCAGTTTATGGGTGCCACCTTTTTCTCTAGTTTGGAATTGCAACGTCCGTGTTCGTGACGGAATGCGCGTTGGCAATCGGCTGATAAAGACAGATCGCAAACAAGCTATTGAAGGCTGAACTTTGTATTAGTGTGTGTATTTTATGTATTTTTTTTTTTGTGCAGAATAAACAATTTTTCTTTTTTTTTTGCCTATCTGGGTGTTAGGATCCGATTTCAGAGAAACCTATGTTCAGCAGTGATATTCTGTAAAAATCTCATCGTGAAAACTAAGGTGAAGTGAGCTGTCATTCCACTTGATGTTAGGAATTGCCTCCATTTATAGCTCACTTCACCTATGTTATCACGGTGAGATTTTCTATGTTATCAGTGGTCAACTGTTTATGACGGAATCTTCATCTTTTCTGTCAATAAGCCTACCTGTTCAAGTTGATGCGGGGAGTACAGATGGTTCCTGTACGCAGGCGCGCGCAGTAGATGCCACACGTGCGGCGTGACGTCACTGGTGCGGCTCTCACTGCGCTCGCGGCCAGTGTTGCACAGGAACGTGCCGAACATGCACGAGTGCACGTGTGTGCCCAGCTTTATCTGCGTACATGTTACACGGTCTTATAACATTCCCACCATCTACAGAGATAGGGAGAGCGGTTTAGTGATTGGTGGGATTTGGTGATGCCCAATAGTTAAAATGGTTTCCAGCACAGATATAGATACACGTAGATAACGCAAAAGCAACTACTTCGTATGCCAAAAATCGCACCAACTTACGTTCAAAAATCGTAAGCCGCCACTTTCGCGCTCAGTCCTGTGTACTGCTGGCTGAGTGAGCGTGAGTGAGAAAGAGCACTTGTGACATCATAATAGGTAATTAAAAAAATGGCACGCTTGGTTTTCATACAGATCGTGATACTTGCGTTATCTAGGTCTATCTATATCTCTGGTTTCCAGTGTGTTTTTGCTATTTGCTTGTTTTCCAGTGATCATCTACAGGGTGCAATTGAAGTCATGGGCATTATTTTAACCTAAGGCACTACTCATGATACTAATTGCATTAGGGCTACTATTACGCAAATCAAAAATATTATTAATGCAAGTATGGAAAACCTTAAAATGTAGTATGTCATAGAAAGTATGAAATACTTTGCGCTTCTCGATAGCAAATGCGTAGGTACACTACGCCGTACGCGTCATTGGGCGTGAATTCTTTGACCCCGCCCGACTCACGTGACATTCGTAAGTTGCCAATGAATTGATTCATAATAAATTCCAACTTTCCCTTCGTACTTTGCCGGCTTAGGACGGTCAAAACTACGTCAACTAACATACATTAAAAAAAAAACATTTACGTACCTAGCTTGTGGATTGTTTTGAAAAAACTTTATTTGTCGGTAAAGTGACAGAGGGTAAACGGGTGCTCTTCCACGAGCTTGTCCATGTGCTGGCACGTGAAAAGACGAAAAATCCAACAGGTTCTTAGTGGTTCTGGTGGAATGAGACCCCGTGAAGGAATAGGGTCGTTTGGGTTGCGGCGATGGAACATTTCACGAGTTCATACTAAATTTCTTGTGCGATCGTAAATTACAACCATTTGTGGGTATTGTTGGTTGGTGTACCTAGCCTGCACATTACGCGGTCGAGGCATCGTGTACACAAACACACACACAACACACAACTACTACACTAACACTTAATACACTGCAATCCAAGCACCGTATGACGCGAGCGGCGAGTACGGCGATTACGTCACGGGATCAATAAATCAATTACGCGTCAATGCACCTGCGCAGTCGTTATGACACTGGTTCCGGGTTCGTGATGTGGCGGGAAGCATACCCCGCGCGGGGGTGATATTCGTATTTTTGCGAGTGAGGGAGTGGGACGGAGAGAGTTCAGGGAATCCCGCCGGACGGAATGTCTTGTAGCCCATTGTTATTATTACTTGTAAGGAAAAACCCGCGCGCGCGCAGGTGATGTTTGTTTACATTTCGCTTTGCGCTGTACTGCGCTTTAAGATTTTGATATTTCAACATTTATTGGCGTTAACGAAGTATTTTGTTTTAATTACTTTAAGTGTTTATTTGCAATAATAAGCCTTGTGCAATTTGACTTACTACATTTTTAAGGTTTTCCTTAATTGCATTAATAATATTTTTGATTTGCGTATTAATAGCCCTAATGCAATCAGTATCGTGAGTAGTGCCTTAGGTTAAAATAATGCCCATGACTTCAATTCCACCCTGTAGAGACGCGTAAAACGAGGATGATTGGTAACTTAAAGCTGGCACGAAAAATCCACGCCTTGCGAAATCAAACATTCATTGGTATTGGTATACAAAAACTGTTCGTTTTATAAGGTAATTAAAAAAGAAAAACCAGCGTGGTATGGTAACTCGAAACAAAACGAAGCTAATAATTATCAATTTTCGGTTGAATATACAAGTTGCAAAGATCGTTAAGCTGTTTATGTAATAAGTGGCAAAAGTAATACCTATTCAAAAGACTATTATATCAGTTTGAAAAGTCTACTATGTAAAAGTTTACTATGGGAACAAAAATGAAATTGCGAAAAAAAATCTGCTGTTCCCTGCATTTTGACGAGTTATGCGAACATAAATATAGAGAACAGCTGATTTTTTTTTACGATTTCAGGTTTGGTCCCATAGTAAAAGTTGTTCATAATGATGAGTACAATGACCCTTTAAGAGGAAAACGGTGATAAATTTCACGCTGTATAGTCAGGTGTAAAATTAAGACTGAAAGTTAAAGGTAAATAAGTTATGGAATATAAGAGTGTATTACGTGACTTAGAAAAGTGTAACATCGATTATCACGTCCCCGTAAGTTTACTAATACGAAACACATAACAACGAATGCACGGTACCACGAAAAACTTAGCGCCGTAGCCATACGATCTCGAATAACCAAACCTCGAAAAACCAAACGAAAAGACATCAATGGTGGTTCATAATAAAAATCAAATATTTTTAATAAAAAGTTATTATCTATTCATTTAACAATCAACCAAATCACACATTGAGAAAAAAAAAAACAAAATGTCATAATTATGTGCGCGTGTGTATGTGTATGCATGTATTGTGAGAACGCGTGTTACAGCACTATCATGCATATACAGTAATAGTTTTTCCCATGTAGGGTACATGGGAAAAACTATTGCTGTATATAAGGAAAAATGTAATTATTCGGTTGATTGACACACAATTATGACGCTTTACGATTTTTTTATAAGACTTTTGACGATGACTTTTTGAGGTTTGGTTATTCGAGATCGTATGGCTACGGCGCTAAGTTTTTCGTGGTAGCGTGCATTCGTTGTCAAGTGTTTCGAATAGGTGAATTAGAGATTTAGTTATTCGAGATCGCATGGCTACGGCGTTAAGTTTTTCGTGGTAGCGTGCATTCGTTGTTATGTGTTTCGTATTAGTAAACTTACGGGGACGTGATAATCGATGTTACACTTTTCTAAGTCACGTAATACACTCGGAATATAATATGTAAAGGACTGGTGAAAGAAAGGAATTTAACACTGAGATAACTGCTGATTAATAAATTGAAATAAACGGACGAAAATAAGCAGGAGGAATGTAATGATTTAAGTTCCTACTTACCAAGTAAGCCTCATTGAACTCGAAGCTGCAAGGAAACTGCAGCATCATCTGGTGAACGACATCAAGCCATTGAAGGAAGATGGGTGACCTCTCGTTAGGGTCTTCTGGGCCGAACTGATGCCCGCATCGGTCCGCGAACTTGTGCCCGAAGTCCAGCCATTCACGTTCGATTAATATACGGAAGCCCTGAGAAAGATAATTAAATGTAAATACGCGTATTAAGCAGTACACTCGAAGTAAACTCCAGCATTAGTCTGCTGCCCTGGTAGCGGTTGGCCAGGTTTTTTTGGAATGGAATCCTCGGGACATTTATTCATTAACGGATGTCGTCAATCCCAAGTTACACTAGCATTAAGGTCATACTTTAACATCAAGATCCCTTGGTTACAGAGACAACCTTACTTTTCACTTCTGTGTGTTTTCTGATTGAAGGGGTAATATTGTGAAGGCCCGCCACGGCAGTATCACACAGCTGATATGTGAAGACGCTCTAAAATCTCCTCTTCAAATCATCCAGCCCTGGTACCTCTCTTAAAGACGACTCTGCGTCGTGCGGCCATCCGCCCGAGTAATGAACTACCTTCTAATTATGCTGCCCTAGTACTTCTAAAGACGTTCTTTTCCAAGAGATATACGTTTTGGAATGGGCAACTAGCTTCAACTTTCTGACTAAATGACCGACTAGTTAATTTTGACAATTCAAAAGTGCCTGTAAATGGTTTAATTAAAATAAATGCTTTGAGTTTGAGTTTTTTTGACAACTCACCTCTAAAGTTCTGTAATATGGATCCAGTATGAGTTGAGCAGCAGCCACGATCTGCGGTGTCCTGTCCCAGCCATCGGAACAGTGCACGAGCACCGGCCGGCCCGCGGCCACTGCACGTGCTACCACGCACGATGCGCGCACCACGCCCGAGACGTACTGCAGCCATAGTGTGCGCTCCAAGTTGCTGTGCCAACTGGGACAATAGAAATAATGACATGAATATGTATCGACAAATCCTCGAAAACTTCTGTAGTAACTAAAATAGGATTATCGGACTAACATAACCTTACGAAGGGGTAGGCGGATCGGATGGGTATGGTAAACCTTCATTTCGCCAGATATGTTTAAGTCCCGACTTCCATGTAAAAGTTGTTGCCAGCAGCCGGACAGGATTTATTAATTTAT
The DNA here is from genome assembly GCA_949316385.1 of Globia sparganii. NCBI lineage: Eukaryota > Metazoa > Arthropoda > Insecta > Lepidoptera > Noctuidae > Globia > Globia sparganii. The sequence goes on along the minus strand of OX438672.1, from coordinate 4,303,448 downwards.
TTCAACTTTTTGCACACAAAAAAGTTACATAGGCGGACTTAATGGCTTTAGGCATTTTCGACCAGTCCATCAAAGGTGGTGAAGAGATTAGACGGCAGATAAATACATAAATAGGTTGTAAAGAGAATTCCGGACTCTAGGCTGTTACTGAGAAATCCAAAACAGTTTGTACGCCCTCAGCAGACACACACCACACGCGACCACTTGAACAAAGTTTTATAGCGGCAATTTGTCATCTGCTACTTTTAAAAAGAAGAATGTATTACTATTAATTATTAATTTTGTTAAGGGAAATCACTTTTTTACCAAGAGAATGTTCATTTACTGGCAAAATCACGTGCAGTCTCAAATACATTTCTTTTAAAAATACGCCTCATAAACCCGTTGGACGGCGCAATGTTTCCAGAATTTATATTGCGAGTATTTGCGAGCAGGGCGGGGTTCAAAACAATGAGTTCATTGGGCACAATGCCAACTGACACGAAAAATCCGTTGTAATACTACCTACGTCCGCAGAACGTAAACATTACCTATTTTGTGCAGGGAGATCGCATCGTTAGTCTAGAAATCTGACTGTTGAGCTTGAGACTCTGTGTTCGATTTCCAGATCAAGCAGATTTATTGGGGTTCTTCATCAACTGGTTCTTCTTCAGGCAACCGAGTCAGTATTTGTGTCCGTTATTGGCATAAATCTCGATCCTTATTGCATGGGATTTTAACATAACTGGCGAAATGACCAGCCATCATCATCCGCCTCTGTACATTTGTATGCATGAAGAATTAAATGAGGCTATACTTTATATTATCTCTGTTTACTCCTTTGCGGGATACAGGCGTAATGTTATAAACACAGGAAGCAATTAAACTGCTATTAAACCTCCGTAGGAAATGAATTCTAAAGTTAAACTAAACTATTAACTCGATAACCGTCCTAGATGTGTTCGTAAGCCCACGTTCACCGGGCACACATCGCGCACAAGATTTTGAACTCTCGGTGTTGAGCCGAGCACTGAGAATCCAACAGAGCGCATCGAAAAAACATACTGTTGAATTTTTAAATCCGCTGAGATTTTCAATGCGTTGAAAATCCAATGCGCGAAAAAAAATCGCCGCAGGAAATACGCGCCCATACGAATCAGCGCTAAGTGCATTTCGGCTCGCCTCAAATGCGCCAGCCACATCCATTGGTATCCTGCTATCGATTATACTGCGCAGTCATCTAGTTACATATATACTAGGCCGTCAGGATAACGACCTTGACCTTAACCGCGCCAACTTCATTCATTACCTATTGCCTGACGTTAGTTTGACAGGTAATAGGTACGTCACAATCACAACATGGCGGGAGGTATAATTATGTCAAGTCGATGTTATAATCTATATACTATCTATACTAATATTATAAAGAGGAAAGATTTCTATGTATGTTTGTAACGAATTGGCTCAAAAAGTAATGGACCGATTTCAAAAATTCTTTCACCATTTGAATGCTACATTATCACTGATTAATATAGGCTTTTTTAATTGCAAGAAAAAAACAAAATGTTTAAAAAATAAATGTCCACCCGTGCGAAGCCGGGACAGGCCGCTAGTGTGTTATATAAAGCACTGATTGAATGCAATATATGCACGTTCGATTCGAACTATCGCTAGGTCGCATGCCCTTTAAATTTAGAAGTACTGGAAAGTATTTCTAGAAAGAACAAATTAGAGCTTGAATTCAAAGTATTTCATTTACATTGAAAGGATGTTAAAAAATAATTAATTGAGGAGAAAAATTTAAGAACTAATCCGATTTTACGTCACAGACATATTCTCTGCCTGTCTGGACAGGTTTTAGTAAATAATAATAACTCGCGGGGCACATGCAATCGTCATTTAGCATAATGAAATTTAATTTGATAAATGTACTGTTTGTTTTCTATTAATTAAATTAAATTTTATTCGAAAACATCCATCGGGTTCTCACTAAACTTCAACTATACCGACGACCCTGGTTACTTATCTCCTTTGGTGACCGTACGTACAGTTTTAAATAAATATTGCTATCGGAGCTGATTAGACCGTGACACTAACTTATTGATTTACGCGGTGGGATGAGCCTATTTTTTGTCAACAAGCAGAAGTAGCATTACAGTTCATAGTTATAGTTGCATTATAGTTTCATAGTATAGATTCTACCGATAAAATTAAAATTTCAACTTGGTCACATCGGCTTTGAATCATAAGAATAAAATTGGCCTCAAAAGTGTTTGCTTCTAGGTACTTCTTATTTCAAAACCGCTAGATCGACTGTTATCAGCCAGTTTAACAACCCATCACTATTTGGTTTATATTCTCTACTCTTCTTGCTTGGTAGTACCGTGTTCGCACTTTTAGACTATTCTCTTTGTTGGTATGTGCTAGCTAATATATGGCATTTTTTTGTTACTTTTGCATAGAATCAAGTTCTTCTAACTAAGCCAACTTCTAAGTTTCTTGTTCTACTTCATCCCAGCTAAAGCAATAGGAAGTGGTAAAGGGTGGATGTTTTGGGGAATTGTCTTGTGTCATTTTTACGTTTAAAAACTGCTGATTCTTACTTAGCCCAAGGGGCCGTTCAAGTATTACGTAAGCAGAATTTTGCATTTATTACGCCCCCCCCCCCCCCCTCGTCAGCAAAAGTAAGCAAAGCTCTTACCTCCCCCCCATGCTTACGTAAACATTGGTACATGCATTTTTCAATATGTTCAGCGGGGCAATTGCGTAACACATAATCAATCGGAATTGGTTTCATTATGACAGTTCCACAATATTCATTGCGTTATTTACGAGTTGAGCAGACAAATTTTCCGATCTTATGAAGCAATGGATTAGCTATTTGCTTGAAAATGATTCAGATTCCGATTGATAGTGTGTTACGCAATTAGGGTGCTGGTTTCTTTATTGATTCATGAGCAGCAGATAGTTTCGTTTCGTTTTCTAGCATAGACAAGTAGGATTTCCGTATACAAACCAAAATCGACTAAATTATGTAGAAAATCCGAAAAATTTTAAAAATTAAAACTGCTTATGTAATCACCATCCAGACCCCCCCATCCCCCATGTTATCGAAAATAAGCAAAGCAAAGACCCCTCCGCCCCCCTGTAGTGCTTACGTAATACTTGAATGGCCCCCAATTTGAATGAGTGACTTTTGATTTTGACTCAGCCGCGATTCTACTCACTTGGTCTGGTCGCTGGGCTCGGCCGCCAGCGCCCTCATCTGCTGGAAGCTCCTGCGCACGTGATGTATGTTGGGCAGACACATGAACTGTATGTCGGCGGCCGGGTAGTACTGCTGGCACTCGCAGCCGCCGCCGCGCGCGCGGTTCGTCACCGCAGACGCGTATGAACGCGCGTCCACGATCAGCAGCTTCAGTTGCTGTAACAATTGAAAGATACTTTATTAAAAAAGAAAGAGTAGGTATCAAAGGGATAATTTTCGTAGTTTTAAAATCGTTCAGTCTGATCTCAGTCTCAATCTGTCAAAATAATCTCTAATTTCCAAACCAAACTTTATCTCAACCACACAAGGAATGTTTCAGAATGAAGACAGTACACGACAACTATCATTCTGATAAGAACTTTATCCAATTGAGATAAAGTTTAATTTTCTTAGTTGTTGAGATCTTCTTGAACAGTCTGTTCTTCACGATATTTTTGACGCTGACTGTACAGTGTTATAAGAATAAGAATTAAGTAAATTCATGGAAAGTTTAATTGCAGAGTATCTAATACAAACAAACTATACAGGGTTATTGGAAAAACATTAACAACCTCTTAAGAGGTCATTGTACTCATCATTATGAACAACTTTTACTATGGGACCAAACCTGAAATCGCGAAAAAAAATCAGCTGTTCCCTACATTTTGACGAGTTATCCTACTAATATTATAAATGCGAAAGTTTGTGAGGATGGATGTATGGATGTTTGTTACTCTTTCACGTAAAAACTACTGAACGGATTTTGATGAAACTCTACAGTAATATAGTTTATATATCAGAATAACACATAGGATACTTTTTATCCCGATATTCCCACGGGATCAAAACTTACGTGGGTGAAACCGCGGGGCGCAGCTAGTACGAACATAAATGTAGGGAACAGCTGATTTTTTTTTGCGATTTCAGGTTTGGTTCCATAGTAAAAGTTGTTCATAATGATGAGTACAATGACCTCTTAAGAGGTTTTTAATGTTTTTCTAATAATCCTGTATATAGGTAAATTATTTATTGCTGCATTAGATATATCTGGTGGTGTGTTATCAAAGCTATTATTACTGATTTTTGTAAACATCAAAGTAATAAATGTTTCTAATACTACTAACGAACAAAAATGGCGGGATACGACGTGAATTCGAGTAACCTATAAGTTTTTTTTTTTATTACGGCGCTGTGGTAGTGAAACGTGCGTGCATGAATGACAATGTTCTTTTTTTGAAAAGGAGTTTCAGAATGAAATTTTGTAGTACAACATTTTATCACACGTTTGGATGATATTATGGTTACTATGACACTGGTTGTTTTAATGTTGGCAATAAGCTAACTGTTTCAGAAACTTATAGAGGATTTATATAACACTAGCTGCGCCCCGCGGTTTCACCCGCGTAAGTTTCGATCCCGTGGGAATATCGGGATAAAAAGTATCCTATGTGTTATTCTGATGTATAAACTATATTACTGTAAAGTTTCATCAAAATCCGTTCAGTAGTTTTCGCGTGAAAGAGTAACAAACATCCATACATCCATACATACAAACTTTCGCATTTATAATATTAGTAGGATGGGTGTAGATAAACAAATATATTACTTTCTGAACAACCATACGTCTGCCAAATTAAACAAATATGGTTTTTTTCCTTCTAAAGTTCGTTCACATTGTAGCAGGCATTGCGAGGATCACAAATAACCAAATGACGAAATCGATGAATAAAGTTATATTTCAGGCATTAATCAACTATGACTAAATCATTACAATTTAAACTTTATTTGACTGACATAAGGTTCAAACTTGATAGATAATAAGGCTTGTGTTAATTGAATCTTAGGTTTTCATAGCACCATTATAAACTTGTTCAATAAAGTTTCCTGTATCGTAACTTATGTATTACGGACAGATACTGAGTGGGAAATAATACGTCTAAGTAATAAGCAATCTAATATATAAAATTCTCGTGTCACAGTGTTAGTTACCATACTCCTCCGAAACGGCTGGACCGATTTGTATGAAATTTTGTGTGTATATTGGGTAGGTCTGAGAATCAGCTACTTTTTTTTTTTTTTTTGCAAAACGACGTTTGCGGGGTCAGCTAGCGGCTGGACCGATTTGTATGAAATGTTGTGTGCATATCGGGTAGGTCTGAGAATCGGCCAACATCTATTTTTCATATCCCTATTTTTTTTGCAAAACGACGTTTGCGGGGTCAGCTAGTACACTATAAATATCACAAGTACTTCCTGACATCACAGTTCTATTAGTATTGTCGAAACTATTATGAGCCGATTAATATTGATGGTACCAGGGGAGTATGATCGCGAGGAAGTCAGGTTATATTAGCCGATAAAATTCTAGCTGAGATTTTTTTATAGTCGTAGTGTAATTTCATGAATATATTTGAACTATTAGATTTTCAATGGTGCCTCATTTATCTCTTGATCAATTCGATTTTGATGACACAAAGTTGCAAAACAGGGCTCTTATCTTATCTCTTATCTTATATCTCTTTATTAATAGCTTTGTCGTAAAAATCACTAGACATTGATATAGTTTAATAACTAATTGTTTATTTATTTTTCGCTTCAAGATACAAACATAGGTGAAGCCCGGGCTCTTGTACTAGGAGTTCCTCAATTTCCAGAGAATATGCATGGAATTTTGATAGAAAATTTGCTTTGCCTACACGTAAAACGAAATATTGCTATTAGGGATCTTTAGCCCAGTCCTTAGCCTGTGGTCAATTCATCTTCATCATCATCATAATAAAATTGGCAGCTTTGTTAGCCAGGACATACTGCCTATCGATTCTGTAAAAATCTCACCATGATAACATAAGTGAAGTGAGCGTGAAGTGAACTATCAATGGAGGCAATCCCTATCATCAGGTGGAATGACAGTTCACTTCACCTTAGTTTTCACGGTGAGATTTTTACAGAATAGCACTGCTGGGTACGGAAGGCGGTGTCTTATGGCGCAACTTGGAACTTGCCAACGTCCAACAGTGGACTTTTATAGGCTGCGTTCGATTGATTTGACCGATTTCAAGCTATTATGTGCCAAGGAGTCGATCAGGCAAAAAGATGAAGCTAGTTGCCCATTACAAAGTGTAGTAGGATAAGAACGGGCAAGAAACTCCATAGACACTCTTTTATATCAAAATATTAGTTACTTACTATTCCTGTTGAAATTATACCTACATGATGTGAGAATGATGTGGAATAACGTTCACGTAAGAAGTGTTCATAGTAAAATGAGAAAAACAATTAAATAACAAGACATTGCATCAGATACACAGCCGAACAGGTCGATCGATCAGGTTAAGCTACGCTTGCCGCGGTTAGTCTGTGGATGGGTGACCATCTATACATTCCGAGACCCCTCTGTGCCTCGGAAAGCATGTTGTTGGTCCCGGCTGTCATTCGTAGATCTTTGACAGTCGTTACGGGTAGTCAGAAGCCCGAAAGTCTGACAACCAGTCTTACCAAGGGGTATCGTATTACCCAGTAACTGGGTTGTGGGGGTCAGATAGGCAGTCGCTCCATGTAAAATACTGGTATTCAGCTGCATCCGGTTAGATTGGAAGTCGACCCCAACATAGTTGGGAAAAGGCTAGGCAGATGATGACATTGCATCAGATTAGACTGCTCTGGCCTCCTCCCTTTTGTGCCGTGCATCTAAAAATAACTCGTCATCAGGTGGATTACCTTATTGTTATTCGGCGGCTGCAGGCCCCGGTCCTGGTTGCAGGCGCCGACGAAGGCCGCCAGCAGGCGCTCGTCCTCGCTGGAGCGCCAGCCCAGCCAGCCCACCTCGGGCTGCGACGAGCGTGCGATCACGGCTCCGTTCGCGCGGTGCCGCCATACTACGGCCGGGACACGACGCATAGCACGAAACCTGGGGGTGAACACAATGTTATTACACGTATTTACGTACGTGGTCTCGTCGTCGCAAGCGCAACTGCTGAGCGTGGGGCCCTGGGTTCGATTCCCGGGTCACGCAAAGTGTTAATGAGTTTTTCCATTAGGAATTTCTTAGTAACAGCCCGGAGTTTGGAAGTTGGCGGTGTGATACCCCCGTGCCTCGGAAAGCACGTTTAGCCGTTGGTCCTGCGCCTGATCTCTCTCCGGTCGTGTCGGATTGCCGTCCCAACGGACTATGAGAGTGAGGGAAGAGGGAGTGCACCTGTGTCTGCGCGCACACTTGTGCACTATAATATCTCCTGCTAATTTCCGTTGAGATTGCCCATCGTGACCGAAATCGGTCGGGGAGGCTATTATTATTACACGAAAGGTATCATGGCTATTGCACTATTCCCATTATTACTTCTGAAAGCAAAATTTAAGAAGAGGATTGTCTATTCTCTGAATCACCAATGATGATTTTGGGAATTAGGTAATGTTGTATTTATAGAAACTGAGCCGTAATACAATTTTTATTAATTCTTTTTTATATTGCGAACTGACTGTCTTTCCTGAACTCATCGTATAGGAGGATATCATTGTGCCAGTGGTCGGGAGACAATGATACTCGCTAGAATCTGAGAATACAGACGAGCGACTGACAAGGATCTAACAAGTAATAACCTAAACGGTTTAACCGCCCTCTATTCCACTGCAAATACCAAAGAATGATGACGCGAAAATCCGTAAGCTGTGCGAAAACACTGACTGCAATTACCAATCTTTCAGTATAGAAAGATTCAGTAGTGTTAATTCTTTTACTGTCGTGAGTTACTTACCTCGCAACAGAATCGAGGTCTTCATCACAAATAGACGCGGGTACTACGATGAGGGGTGGGTACGAGGGGCACAACTTGTACTCCGCGTTAGCTGCCGTGACCCGCCACGCGCCCTTCGTAGTGAAGCCTAATCGCTCCACCTGTGGATATGCAACAGGTTAATATGGATGGAAGAAATAGAACGGTACGAAGGGGAAACATTCTACAGGTTAATTAAAGAAAGGGATACAAAACAGTACGCCTTGGCCCATGGCTTATAATTCGTATATTTGCGAGTGCTGAGACTCCCAAAAATATCCTTTCACCACAATTTTTCTTCACTGACTGGCGGTAAGTAAGGATTAATCAAAGTTAACCGCCTACATAATACAAAGCTAATACCGCATTGCCGCTTCTTCTGCGTATTCTAGCGGCAATATATTGTTTTCGATAGAGTTTATTCAGTTTACTTGAAGAGAAAGTATTTCGCGTAAATGTACCAAATAACCAAAAGTCACAAAGACACACGAGATTACAATCATGTATTGATTGAATGGATTGTTAAGATAACAAACACATGGAGCTATGAGAGAAAGTTTCGCGCCGCATAATAGTACCAGGTTTACAGAAGTCACGAAGAGTTACTTACTTCAGGACCAAACCAATGCCTCTGTGGAGACTGTGACGCCCTCATCAGTGCTCTGTGCACTGACGTGGGCGGCTGTTCCTTGGCCCAAGCCGCGTATGCCGCAGCGAAGGTCTCTTGAACGGATCCGATAGGGGCGAGAGCGGTGTTCAGCCGCCTCCACCATTCTATACATTGATCTCCTGTATTGAATGAGCATCTACAACAAAAGGAATAGTTTTCTGTATGGAAAAGATTCTTTTAGGTCAGCTTTCATCAGTATGTTTTATCATTTCGAATGATAAAAAAGATGATTTAATGAATAATTTCTCCACACGATCTGAACGCATGGAGAGCTTATGAGATACGCATAAGATAAGGACTGCGAATACTGCGATCGACCCCGAACTGATTCGGGTATCCCCGAAAACAAGTTTATGACGCGTGACGGTAACCGGATCAGCTATTTTTAAAAATGTACTAGTTCACTAGAACTAAGATAAACATTAGTTTCAACAACATTATCTTATTTTTGAAGGAAATTTTACATGTCCGCTTTCTTTAGTCGCTATGTGATTATCAGTTATTACCCTCATTTTGGTGTTACGGTAATCGAAAATTAAATCAACATTGCTTTCGGCATTCAATAATACCCGTTCATTGAGTAAATAATAATGGACTTTAGTACTTGTTAAGCATAGACAAATGACTTTATAGCAGATACAAAATAAAGTGTGAATTTTAAAATTTAAATATTGAATACTTAGCACGTTTTTTTGTTCAAACAAGATAATTTTCACATGTTTTTGCTGTGGAATATTTATCTATTTAATTACCGTATAACTTTGTATGTAAACACTAGATAAGTGTTAGTATAATAATTATAAAATACTCTAAGAACTATCTTATCAGCACTTGAACAAGCGTGTTGTAGGTATGCTGCCACTAAATTCAAATTGTGCTTTTTGGTAGAACAAAAGTTAGCCGAATATCCTTGATTTGATAACTTTCTCTTGAACTTGAAGAACCTTAAAAACGGGAAGAAGCTTCATTTAAGTATGTATTACTAGCTGCGCCCCGCGGTTTCACCCGCGTAAGTTTTGATCCCGTGGGAATATCGGGATAAAAAGTATCCTATGTGTTATTCTGATGTATAAGCTATATTACTGTAAAGTTTCATCAAAATCCGTTCAGTAGTTTTCGCGTGAAAGAGTAACAAACATCCATACATCCATACATACAAACTTTCGCATTTATAATATTAGTAGGATTAGGATTAAAAAATAAAACATGGGTCAGTCTGTGTACCAGGCTGTCATAAACACGCAAGGATACTAACTTGAGTTGTCTTCCATTTTTGCAGAGCACAATCAAGTGCAGCAGGTCCCGGATCTCCAGTGCGTCGATGAGACGGAGCGGGATGGACGCGCCCGGCCCGTTCCTTCGACGAGGCTGGACGTGCAGACGGTAGTTGGACATTGCGATAGTTCCGCCGTCCGCTGTTCGACCCACCCACTGCCAATAAAATGATCAGATTAAAGCTACATGCTAGATAACTGTCACATATTTTAAAAGACAAAAATAGAGGTGTTTAATTGTTGTGAGAGATCTACGCCTATTGTTGAAGTACTGAACCTTTATTTTTGATAATACTTATGATAAAGTCATCATGTGTTCAGCACGAGTGATTTTGATGACATGTACTTCTATCATGCCCCACTTAATTATAAGCACATGCATAGTACTATTTTCGCAAAGCTGCAGTTTCTACCCGGCATAAGTGCACGCTTTGGGCTGATAACGCGCAGTCAACGGCCTACCAGGAATGCAGAACTAGAACGGAGCTAAACACTATCGGAACGTCATTGCGGTTCGTTCAACCCGGTGCATGCGACCTGCTGACCTTTTAGGCCATCAGCCGTATTAGTTACTTAACATGTGCGTGTTTTATCTATTTGTTACTATTTCGCTAATTAATTATTGACATGGACTTTGGTCTAGGAAATACGGTTGTTTACAGACGTGTTCGTAGCGCATTTGTCATGGAATCATTATCATTAGGACGTCATGTCTATTGAAGAGGTTGCGGCAGTCGTGTAATAATTATGTTGGAAAGCAACACCGTGCACGGTACACGTATACGGTATGAAGGTAACAAAACGTACTATTAAACTGCGATTACTACAATTTTCATTTCAAATTGCCGAATTCGTAGTTTTCCGTAAACAAGCTGTTTATTACCAAAAAAAGTGCCTACAAATAAGTACAAATTGTTGCAATTACGTGATGATTGAGTACTTGGTAGGTCTGCCGTCCATATTGCGACAATGATGCCTGCCTGCATTCAAGGCGATGATAAAATAATAATCCCCCTATAAATACTACGCCTATTTGCAGTTTTCCCTGTAGATAATTATTTACAATTTTATTGCGGTGGATATAAATACATTTTTATATCTAGTAATGTCCTCGAATGTCATAGAGCCGACTATAAGGAAAAAACGGAGAGCACTGTTGCCTATAACAATTACCTAAACAAGTGAATTATTTATTGTCTTTGGGTTGGGCACACATCCGAAACGGACGCATTATGAAACTACTTCTCTTGGGTACTTGTACCTACTCCTGTTTGATAAGCTATCGTACGTGAAGCCTGTATTAAGGTCCCAGCATAACCAATAGGCGTGAATATTATAATTTGCATTCCAGAGTAAACCACAGCCCTCGTTAACTCATCTGACCCTAGTACCTCACCTGCACAAACTCCCCACATATAGGCGTGAACCCTGCATCCAGGCCGGGCTCATCGTAGTGTGTTCGCAAGCGCGGGTACAGATCAGCAGCACGCACGCGGTGCGGTGGCGGCTCAGGCTGCGGCGGCGCGCGGTACCGCTCGCGGTCACCCATTTCGCTTGTTGATGGAACTAACACCTGGGGGCAAAAGAAAATACCTATTAGATGAGGTTGATTCAGAAAAATCGCCCTGAACATCACGAAAGGCGATATTCATCATCATTCATCTGCCTTAATCCAGATTTATTTGTGATCTGTGGAACACGTCTTCTTCCACATATCTGTATTAGCCGTCCTCTTAAATGCCAAAATTAATATTTTTGAATGTAGGTATAGACAGGTACAAGATGCCAACTATGTACAGAGGCCAGCACATCAAGCTACCCCAATCTGTCAGATTTTCCCAATTGAATATGAACCTTATTCCTTTATACTAAAGTTGAAAATCTATCAAAGAAATTTGACATATTGGGGTAGGTTGACCTGCTGGCGTCTGTACATTTATTTCTAGACATATTAATTGGACAAACAAATGGGCCATAAATACTTCAATAAGATCCCAACAGCTCCATTGAACAAAGTAATATTCCTGTTATGGTTAACGCTTTGAAAATGCAATACTGCAATTCTATCTGTTTTGGACAGTGACAAAAATCTTCAAAGGCGTTAATAATAGTAGAATTATTTTGTCAAGACAAGGTGGAGGATTTAATTTTCAAATAAAAAAAACATTTATTTACTCTCCATCCGCATAATACCTCGAGAAGGCCACGCATATTGAGACACGTCACATCAGACATCGACACATACATATTGAGACAGATTTCGACAAACTCTCTCGTCACAACGTATCTATTGAACAAATTAATGAACAATCGTTCATAAATAGTGCACACAATGAACAACAAGGTCGAATTAAAATTCAACACGAACGAAAATGTAAACAGAACAAATTATTTACTAATAAAGTATTGATTGGAACGCGTTCACTTTTGTTTTGGGTTATTGTCTAACTGTTACTGTAATTTGATAACAACTCCTTCCAGACAGCCAGATGGTTCTAAGGATACGACAAATGCGAGCGGGATGGCAAGATACTTTCCCTTTCTGTATTTGTGTATTGATACGGTATAGTCTACAAACAGTGACTCTTGTATTCCCAGAACTGTATGTAAGTACTTATCAAGAAATGTGTGTCCGTTGTTGGAATATGTTTAAGTTCTGTTGGTTTATGGAGGAGCAAAATCGTAGCCGATATAACACCACAATCCACATATACAGATATTAAAAACATTGGACACAATACGAAATACAATATCAATCGGAATCTTCCCCGGTAGTTAGGTTGCGAAGGGGGGTTTAATGTTGCCATTCAAAATACTGATAATCCACAATCTGGAAATACTAGAAGTAAAAAACAATAGAGAAAATAAATACTAAGGTTTATGAACACGAATGCCTTAGAACAAGGGTTAAAGATTCTGCATTGACAGATTTCTCCTTTTTTTTTCTTTTTTATTGTTTATTAATCAAAAAACAGTTTACAAGCATTTGGTAAACTTCATGGATCATTTATGCAGCATCAGAATTACGTTTCCTTCAGTTACCTCTTACAACTTACATAAGCTGAAAAACAAACTTTGGACAATAGGTTCCAAAGCTTCAATCCTTTTCCTTGAAAATACAAAGTGAACATTTTAAAAAGACAATCTATAGGGTGACTGGTAATTAGTGACCGATACCTAAACACGTCATTGTACTCATGATAACAAACAACTTTTACTATGGGACCAAACCTGAAATCGCGAAAAAAAAAATCAGCTGTTCCCTACATTTATCTTCGTCTATCTCGTCAAAATGTAGGGAACAGCTGATTCTTTTTTCGCGAATTCAGGTTTGGTCCCATAGTAAAAGTTGTTTGTTATCATGAGTACAAGCACGTGTTTAAGTATCGGTCACTAATTACCAGTCACCGTATATACTTGGAGGAGACGTTTTTAAAATCGGAATATTTTGTAAAATATGAACCTTCAATACACATAACTTTCGTTGCATAATGACATGCACTATTTAGTTGCGTTGAATGAATTGCCTAAATGCATAACCAACACATGTCATAGATATTATGTAAAAGGCGCTGTACGTGAAGTTATGCTGCCTTGGTATCGTTTATCGCCGCCACACCAGTATATAATAATCAAAACGCTTAGTAATCGAGTCGAATCATAAATAATGATCTCGCGTGCTTATGAATTATGATTCACTGGTGGCGCTTCGAAACCTCTTGGTGGAATGTGGTTACTGCTGAGGGATTTAATTTAATAATATGCGTAGGCAGCGTAGGAAAACCTGTCTGATTACTTAGTTGACTAATTGGTGAATGTTGCAGTAACTTCAGACAGCAGACAACTTTGATCCAGAAAATCTTGAAACGCTTAATTGATCCAGCAGAGAATATGAGTTAGCAGGACTGATGAAGAAATAAGGAGCTTGTTCGAAAATATGGTCCTTCGAGCCGGATATTGAGGAATCAACAAGGAATAATAAGCCTGAGGAGATTTGTGATAAACAAGAAATATTTGTATGTAAATCACGCGAATGACTTTCTTTTAGTTTTTCATCAGAAAAGCTATAAAAACGTGAACATAATATTCCTCCGTTAAAAGTTGGCTAAAGAATTCAACATACGTGATGAAAATTTTAAAACTAAAGAAAACCCACGTTTTCCAGCCATTGCACATACTATAAGGCAATTCACACTCGACTCACGCCCATACTGCATGCTGTCCCTCGTTGGATACTACAGAACACGTTAGAAAGCGACCTTGCGTTACCTAACTTGCCACTCATGCGCATTACGTACTTATACGTTCTTTTAAATACTTGTTGGTTCTACAAGATAGCTATCAAGGGCGGAATTCAAAGATCAAAATTCTGTATTTTTAATTTATTACTAGAATGCTGCGTGCTTTTTCGAAAACATGCCACAGCATTATTATTAACTTTACCATCTACTTCGGAATTTCCGAGATTGTAGATGAGGCCGAATTTTTTTCAATGCCGTTTGTGTAGAAGATTCATGAATTCATCATCGGCCTAGTCTTTTCCCAACTATGTATGCTTTTTTTTTTTGTGGATGGGAAATCATCAAATAACCCCTCTCGCTCAGGGTGGAGCAAAAGGGAGTGTCAAACTCTTACTGACTAAAACCCACCCGTGTTCCTTCCTTAGCCCTTTATGTTCCGGGGCAGCGGTAGGTAACCCTTTCGGACAATCCCGCTGCCCTCGGACAATCCCGCTGCCCAAGTATGTATGCTGGGATCGGCTTCCAGTCTAACCGGATGCTGATATGTAAAGACGGTCACCCATCCACGGACCAACCGCGGCAAGCGTTGCTTAACCTGATCGATCGACCCATGCGGCTGTTGTTGCTTAGCCAGAAGCCCAAGATTCATGAATTGAATGATTAAATTCAGTCTTATCACCATCAGCTCAGTCTTGGCAGTATATTTATTATTTCTGGATGTATGTTTATCTTTATTTCTGTTTTGCAAGTCAAAGTGCAGTGCAACGCACTAATTAGAAGAAATTCCAATTAGTGCGTTGTACTGAGTTGCACACACTAACATTTGATAGTTACAAGCAACACTTATGTTAATACATGTAAAGCACATACTATGGATGATTGACACACAAGGCATTCTAATAATAAACCTTTATTTATTTCAGACCACAGATAATGCATACAGTAGGTACGCATTGAATACTATTTTTAGGCACAAACACAAACTTTCGTGAAGTATGTAAGAAATACGAAAGGCTGGTACTTACTGACATTTCAAAAGTACTTACACAATGTTTGTTTTATTTCGTGCACCACGTATGTATCTACTTTGACATGGGCTCATACCTCGAAGTACTAGGAAAGCATAACAAACAGCAGGAAGTGTCAAGTTTCTTATGTGAATTCCTACAAACAAGTTACATATTTGCTAATTTATAAAGTGCTGCAATTAATTACAGTTAGTTGTTAATTTGTTTGTTGTTACTTAGTTGTTTTTTAATTAATTTTATTTTGTTTAGAATTTATTCAAAATTTTGTTGTTTAAGAACTGTCCTAGTTGGTCCGGAGGAAGGTGATGGCATTCGTGATACAGAGCAATCCTAGTACGAGTGCCAAAGCACTCCTTTAACATCTAAGTGCACATTACTTTGTTTGTTTTTAAGGCGATTTACTATAGGTACCCATTCTTCTAGTAAGAAAGATTAAAAAAAAAAAAATAGGTACTATCGGTGCACCCCTGCGGGAAATTCAGGTGATAGATTATTTTCAAATTTATTACTATTTTGTTGATCATTTTGGTATACTTCAGTTTAACAAAACGTTCAAACGATACATAATTAGTTATGATATTTTAGATTATAATTCTATGTTACATAATTATATGAATAACGTATTGTGAATTTTAAATAACAGTAACTTGTGATTGTCTTTTACTATTTTCAAAGTCAAATAATTTATTTCAAATCATTTGTAGGTACGGTCTGGTTCTCAAATTAATTATTTCCTTATCGTTTATACATAATGCCAGAATATTATTATTTATTACATAGAAAACTATATTTTATTACTTGATGACACTGATCAAAATAGTATAAGTAAGTATATCTTTAACCAAGGTCGAGTTGCTCGGTCAGTGGCGGATTTACACATATGCCGCCAGTAGGCTTTTCAAATTTTGCCGCCCCTACTGACCTCTACAATAATGTCCCATGTCTTTTGTACCTATTCTGTTTCGACACGCTTAATTCCATCGCCTTTTCTTCAAAATACTTAAAATGTTCTGGTTCAGCTACGAAAAACTTGCAGAGATTGCAATTGTAAAGATCGGCAACAGTGATCAAATCTACGGTAGAAGCCTGAATTCAGCGTTCACCTTGTTTATTCTTTCCAATAAAAAAACATGGTAGGTATATACAGTGGCCGGCAAAAGTCAGTTGAAATCCACGTTTATAGAATTCAAACGAATATCTGTCCTGTGTATTTCGACTTCCGATGAACAAAAGCATAGCGATAGCATCATATTACATTGCTCTAGAATATTCTGCGTAGGTTCTTCAAAATTGTTATCGCGTTTTTTTTTAAACATCACAACATAAATAAAACTACCAATCGTTGGTGTCAAAAGTCAGTTGAAATATAATTTTCGACACGATCGGACGTGTATGGACTTGTGTAATTTTGCCTTTCGGTTATCATTATTTTCATTATAAGAAGTCGTATCGAAAAATATTTCCATAGTCGATCAAAAGTATTGATCTTTGTTCATAAAATGCCTGTAAGACGGAAGTTAACTGTAGCTGAAAGAGTAAAACTTGTAAGTGATTATGAAAGACTTAAAAACTACAGTGCTGTAGGACGATTGTTTAAAATAAGCCCAGAAGGCGTCAGAAAAATAGTTCAAAAAAGTAAATGTGAGCCAACACTTGCAGATAAGCCGCGCTCTGGCCGTCCGAAAGTCACTTCTTCTGTAACTGATCGGCACATCATACAACTTTGTAAAAAAAATCCAAGAATAACAGCTCAAGAAATTTGTGAACAACTTGAAATAATGGGTGTTAAGGTGTCTGAAAGAACGGTACGAAGACGTTTGCACTCATCAGGCTTTGGAAGTGTTGTTGCGAAAAAAAAACCAATGTTAAAAAATATTCATAAAAAACGAAGGTTAAACTTTGCTCTGAAATATAAGGATAAATCGATAGATTTTTGGAAACGGGTTATTTTCAGTGATGAATCTAAGTTTGAAATATTCGGAAATCATCGAAGACAAGTAATTTGGAAACGTGTGGGTGATAATCCATTCAGAGATGACTACTTACAACCAACTATAAAACATGGTAGAGGTGGCGTGGTAGTGTGAGGATGTTTTTCATGGAATGGTGTGGGAACATTGCACATAATTAATGGTAAAATGACTGCGCTCGTGTACTGTGACATATTAAAAGCAAATTTAATACAGTCGGCAAAAGCTATGGGGTTGGATAAAAAGTTTATCTTTCAACACGATAACGATCCAAAGCACACGGCTAAAAAAACAAAAGAATTTTTGATGGATAATAACATCGAAGTACTTGACTGGCCTTCGATGTCGCCAGATCTCAATCCCATCGAGCATTTATGGGACGAATTGGATCGTCGGATCCCCAAATCCGCACGCAAAAATAAAACTGGCTTTGAAGCGTCTCTATTAGAACAATCGGCAAAGTTACCGACAAATATTTAAAAAAAACTCGTGGAATCAATGCCTAAAAGACTCTCAGCTGTATTAAAAAACAAAGGAGGACACACCCGATATTAACGAATTATGTTTTTTTTTTTACTAGATTTAAAAGTAATTTCAACTAACTTTTGGCACTCAATATTTTCAAAAATTTATTATAAATACAGTTGTAATAATTTTATGTATTTAATAAATATCAGAAAGTGTAGATAATCAAACAAGAAATATGTTTTGTTTATGTGGATTTAATTTAATAAACCTTTATGCACGTTTCCTGTTATTATTTCTGATGTTTTGTAGTTTCAACTGACTTTTGCCGGCCACTGTAAATATTGATCTTTATAATTTCAGTACGACATTATAAAAATTATGCCCCAAATTTGCCGCCCCTAAAATCTGCCGCCCTATAAGGCTCCAGCCTACTTAGCCTGTTGGTAAATCTGCCGCCCTATAAGGCTCCAGCCTACTCAGCCTGTTGGTAAATCCGCCACCCTATAAGGCTCCAGCCTACTCTGCCTGTTGGTAAATCCGCCGCCCTATAAGGCTCCAGCCTACTCTGCCTGTTGGTAAATCTGCCGCCCTATAAGGTTCCAGCCTACTCTGCCTGTTGGTAAATCCGCCACTGTGCTCGGTAGATGTTCAGTTGGTTGTTATGAGAAATAGATCGATCAGATGTCACGTAAGGTAAGTAATATGATATTATACCTTAGTTATTGCTTATTATGATTATGTTGTTTTGTAAGTCATATTATGACCAATACTGCTAATGTTTTAGATTGTATAAAGGAATATTCCTAGGTATTATTATTATGTTGCTATTATTCTGAGTTAATTAATTGTTTTTAAGATAACGATAATTTATGGCAATGTAAGAAATTTGTTGATAGAATACCTTAACACTGTTTTATGGAGTTTCTCTTTTTCTCCGTGATTACCTGGTTTTACGAACGGACTAGTTTTCTGATTAATCAAGCTTAATTCAAATAAATGTCTAGCCTTGTCTTTTTGTGCTTTACTTCATATAATCCTTTCCCTACAAACCATTTCATAAGAACCTTCATACACAGTAAATAACTAGTAACAGTAGTAAGCATTCTGATATTCAAAGCTTGCTATTTGACTAATATCTATAGATACGCAGTCGCTCCATGTAAAATACTGGTATTCAGCTGCATCCGGTTAGACTGGAAGCCGACCCCAACATAGTTGGGAAAAAGCTAGGCAGATGATGATTTATATGTATACTTCTAGATTATACTGTCTCTTCTAACACAGGGATGATGTTATGTAATTTATGAAGACCAACATCAACTTTTCCTTTTATCAATCTTTAAGATGCAAGCCAATGCGTTCCTGCACCTAGTTTCCAGATAAGATTTTTCCCATTTTCAGGATGATTTAAGACACAGAACAGAAACGTAAAATTTGAATGTTAACAGCCCTCCATTTTCCTCAAAACTGCAAAGGCAAAGACTTCTTACCGTGACAGCAGCAAAAAAAATTTTTAAGTAATAACAAGAAATTAACAACAACATAACATAACAACATAAAACTAACATAACATAACTGTAACATTCCGTGTTTTGTTATTTTCATAAATAACCAAATAAGTACACTAATTGATAAACAATACAGCACAAAAGGAAATAATAATGAAAGGTAATTAGTGGTTAATTGATAATGTATGACAGCGTTAGCAACGGCGGTAATTGACCTAATTCGACCACAACTATTTTTGTTTAAAAGCAATTAATTTTGACGTCTGCTAAGCAATACATACGGAAACAGATTACCGTAGCTAAGAGTTTGTTATTATAATAATTGATTTAATAGTTAACGAATGGCCCAAAAGGGGGTGTAGAGTGCGATTCCTTTAGAAACTTGTTCAGTGTTCGGAAACGTTTGAAGAATCGAAAAAAGAGGATTTATAAAAGTTGTAGAGAATTTTATGAGCTTTCATTTGTATAAACAAAAATCCATACGACGCACAGTTTTGAGATATATGCGAAAAACTCAAAAGTGGGAACTCCGGCTCACCTCCTCAGGAGTTTTAGTATATTCACTTCTTAATCACCCTGCACCCTAATTCACAACCATACGACAAGCTATCGTATCGAAAATGACACATTTCAATAACCTGATTTGCCTTGCCCCCGACAGCAAACAGCTGTGGGAAGAATAGTGGTCGTCTATTTGATTTAAACTGACAAAATTTTCGGGTTTTGGACTTGTGAACAGTATTTAGAGGACTCCTAGGATAACACTGATTGATTTTCGATACGGTACGGAAGCGTATCGAGTAGTTGTGAATAGTTATGCTGAACAAGTTTTTGAAAGAATCGCTTAGGTCACTGCTCACGCACTATACAACTCCTTTAGTGACTGGACTACTAGTAAAACCTCAAAGCTGGAACGTATCTATAGTCAAATATTTTTTTTTAAAATATGAACTGTACCTTTAAGTATTCAAATAGGAAAAACATATTTGCATCAATAACTATTCACATCGCACATACATACACCACATGTAATAATTTATACTTCGTTAGACCTAAGCTCCACTTTCCATCATAATATGTAATTGGTGCAGCATTCCATAGTAATGACGTAATCTCCCGTAGCGGTTCACATGAGCTCAGCATAGAACATACACTTACATGGCATATGTCTGTGATTCATTTTGAGCGATTGCCTATTAAAGCCGATGGGCTATCATTTAAGCTCGCATCTCAAGTGGACTTATGATGACTTAATTATTTTATTTTGCTTTTTTAAATACTTACAAAGAGTATGCTATGGTTTATCTATGGTTCCTGTAGAAAATTACTTTTATGGGTTGAAGTATAAAATACAATGAGTAATGAAATATTGCCTAATGAGGAATGGCGACATTAAAATATTAGGCGATCGTGGGTGTGCGCCCACGGTCCTTTCAGCACATTCACCCCCTGCAGTTCAATGAACACAACGTTTTGCGCAACAACGGAGACAGACATCCAAAAAACTAAAAAGCTTTTTGTTAGCACTAACCAAACGTGACCAACTACGGCATTACAGACTTGCCTGTCGTTACATAAGAAGGAATATAGCGTACATTCTTGCGAGATGAGATAATCAAGGGTGTCGTCGACCATTATGACAAAAAAAAAACTAGATCGAAATCGGCGATGTACTTTTTGTTATACAAAATGTAACGTTAAGACGGTTTTATTAGTTGCCTTTTACGGCGTTGAATCAGAATTTCAGATAAAACGGCGATATTAAAAGGAGAGTACGGATAGTTTTTATTAACCGTAGTGTAAATAAACAAAGCTTACTGTTCAAAACAGACACACACTCTGTACTAAAGCATGATTGTGATCATTAAAACAAGTCATCAAAGCCGCGCGGGTGGGCGCTTAGAGCTGACTACTACGGAATGACTAACCAACCAACTAGGAAAGCCCCACTGGTTATTACAAACTTCCATTGAACGAGGATCCCCACACATATGGTTGGGTTAATAGTGAATTTGAGGCGTGGGTCGTTCACCTCGTGTGTCGATGGATGTTAAACATTAAAAAAACTTGCCGAGTCTGAGGAGCACCAAAATATATTCTAGAACGTTTCACACAGGTACTTATACCTTTAATTAATACAAAACAGGATCTTGCTTAAATGTTTTTCATTGTGTCCTTGAAGTAATCGCTTTTGTATCAGAATCTAACAACGAAGTAGCGAGGTCGATGTCTTCTTCGATTTTCTTTTATGTTAAAAAGCTTTTTAGGTTTTGTACTGAAATGTGTATTCATAAGCAGGGGAATGTATGTTTTTGACACTTCTTTTTCTGTTTTTAGAAAAACCGCATTTTTGGAGAACATAAAGTGCTACAAACAAAGGTTTAAAGAATTAAAATCTAAGCTTTATTCTTTTAAGACACATTTTCAGTGTTTTTGCACTTGTAAAGTCAGCTACCTCTTTTCTTTCTTCAAAGTGACGGAGCTGTGTGAATTTCCCACAGTATTTAAGCGGGAGCTTTAAAATACTAGGACACCATAACAATTAGTTGGTAATTAACTAATTATGAATGAAATGGCAGAACAAGCAGTAGGTACTGCAGTCAGAAGTGTTAACGGTAGGCAAGAATAACTCTTTGAAACGCTATGGCTTTGATAATAACATTATAGTTCTATATAAATTGCCCATGACGAAATTATTACAAAAAATATGTACATATTTAGTTGCGTCATAAGTTAAGAGTTAACTTATTTTTTTGCGTGGACCTCTAAAACCCGTTTGGTTTTTTAACATAATATAACGTTTATTCAAATGAAGTAAGTAGATAATTTACAGAATTTTAAACAAAGCATTGAAAATACGTCATTTGAGATATACTCTTGAATACAAAATATTCTCAAAATGCAATAAACAATGGCACATACATAATGAAATTATTTAAATTTTGACAGGTCTGAAACATGGGCAGATACAAATACAGACTACAGTATGACTTAGACCAGGAGAGCAGACAAGGATCATAATGAACGTGGCGAAATAGAGTAATAACATGAACATGACATCTTCCGTTTACAAGCAGCACCGCTATACATTAAAATAAAGATGATTATATAACTAAAGGTAGGTACGTCAATTCTGCAATAGACAGATCCCGGACGCTATCAAAGCGTAGCATTAGGCAATAGCATCTGCGTAAGGGGCAAGCCTTCGCTTGCATAACGTAAAGCGTGACTAATGCAACTGTAGAGCGCGTTGGAGATAGAATAAGGTCGTTTGGGGTTAACATGTGGACATCATCAGCTAACGTCCGCGTGTTGCAGAACTATACAATTATCACACTACTTGCACCATATCTTCAGGAATATAGCTGCATATTCATATGATATGCCTTGGAAAGAGACAATTATAAAATTACGTGTAGTAGTCGGAGCAATGTGTGAAACCAAATCGCAACACAAAGACTCAGACTGAATAAAAAGAATACCTAATTCTGAGCACTAAATTTTCGAACATGGCTATCCCGTTGTTTTAAACGTGTTCGCAACTTTATTACAAGTTGGTAGTAGCCTAGTGGGTAAGTACGTTGAAATAGGTTGTATAGTGATACAGATAGCGAATGAATGAAAGGAGTGTTCATTATCCATTCACTCAATCATTCATGTCATTCAACCCTGCTCGAGGCCGTGTGTTGCATTGAAACTTGAAAGGCCCATTCAAGGTTTAGTTTAGTACTGACATTTTGTAGGGATGAATTCCTGGTACAAAATACAACTATTGAAACACGTGAAGGAGATAGAAGATGCGTGGTAGCTGTATGTAGCCGCAGGAGGAGTGATTGTAGACTTTTGTGTGTCACTCTTCATTGCAAACAACAATGGATTAAAAAATTTCCGGCGTGTGCAACTATGGGCAGTATTATCTGTTTGTGCTCATGTGATCCTGGTTGAATGCATCTGTGACGTCAATGACGTAATTAATGATAAATTGCTTGGCAAGATGTCCAATAACATTGAAAGTTATGCAGATCTAAAATTAACTACTAGCCACACGATTCGTAATAATAATTATTATAATCACCATTTTATCACTCACTGTATATTAAATATTTTTGGAACACACGCGTTCTTTTATAGGTACAGCATTGAGTTTTTCGATATTATTTAAGAGTCAAGACGGTGAAAAACTAATTAACAAAGTCCAAATTAGGCAATAATACTTAATTCCTAATTTGGACTTTGTTATGATGATAATATCATCATATCACACACAACATACGTTCAACAATGACAGTAGCGAGGGAACATGTTTTTGTAATGAGTCATGAGTCTGCCTCATTACGTTACATCTGACATTGTGCCGTCCATTACAGCTCATATAACCCTACCATTAGCTTCAATTTATAAATTAAGATTTTAACTGTGTCTTAAAAAGGGAAACTTTTAATCCAGACCGATGGGTTGCCAGTAGAAATTATTGTCCAAACAAACAATGGAAGCACACAGTGGGTGTTATTTGCTCACAATGTAAACATAATTTGGAACATTTTTATTTTTAGTGTATGACTCAAGATATTGTTGATTGTAAACATGTGATTGATTTCGGTGGAAATGCAATCATACCTAGTTGTTTATTGTCCTTATTATCCAAACACAGTCATTCACGATACAGGTTGATCACAAAATCAAACTAAACTAAACCGTGTTTATAGCTTCAAACAAACAAAAAATCCATAAATAAAAACCCACATTCAACGCTTCTAAAACCCCTTCCCACTCTCTCCAGTCCAAGAAACTTATTCTGACTTAAAACTTGCTGTTGCACAGGAAAATAATACATTTTATATACTTAATTTATAAAAGTGCCTTATTTATTTCCTACTACGGAAGCTAATTACTTCGAAAAGTTCCAATTACTCAGCGTGAAGCCCTGGAAGTAATCATAGCTTGATAATGGCCCCGATTCTGTTGTTCACAAACTAAATTAAATTTAAGTTCAGTGCATCTTTTTTTTTCTATTTCATTATGAAAAGTACAGAAGACAAATATTAGTTTAGTCCTGTCAAATTAGATAATCCATAGACAAGTTTAGACGTGATTAAAAAATTGGCTACTAAAAATACGTCAATTTACGTCAGGCGCTGACTAATTTGACAGGACTAAACTAATATTTATCTTCTATCCTTTTCTTAATGAAATAGAAAGAAAAAGACGCACTGAACTCAAATTTAGTTTAGTTTGTGAACAACATAATCGGGGCCAGTATGTACTCTCGTCCTTCCTCCCCCCGCTGAATGAACGGACGAGAAGGGGGATGGAGGAGGGACGTCGACTTCGTCACAATTATTAGTCTCAAGGTGAAGGACTCGAAGTGTACCGTTACTTTTCCCGTTCCGTCAATATTAAACTACCTGCTTTACATCACAACAACGTACTTTTGCGTAGTGTAATTTTTTTCTAATCTTTTTTTTTTTGCCGTGGCGCCTACTAGGAAGTATCGAGTTACTGCAAGACGATATTTTATTCTATGGATTAATTTCTATATTCTTTTGTAACTGTCGGGTCAATAATATTTTTTCACAACAAGTATCAATTACATAATGATTACATAGCTGAGAATATAAATAATAGTAATATAATTAATGATAATTTATAAGTACAAATTAGGTTAGGTACAAATTATGTTTGCAAAACAATAAATAAAGGAAATGATGATTAGGTATGAGCTAATGTATAGTATATGCATCAATTTTATAGCAATAATTATGTTTTTTTTTTCATTTCTGTAAGATTTTCTCTGAAAGGAAATCTTTAGGAAAATTATTTGACCTCCCCAAACATGTGTCTAGCAGTTTTGGCGCCTAACCAATAATTTACCAGGCTACCATAAAAAGAAGGAGGTGTATTCTGCACAAACCTGTGAGTATTCTGGCGAGGGCGGTCTCGGCGGGTACTTGGAGGCCATACGCGCGCCGGCTCCACAGCCCTGCACGGCCGCAGGCTCATCCTCCGGATAATATAAGTGCACGAAATCCTCCGTGTCCAAAAACGTATTGATCAGCATAATCCACACGATATAAACACTAACTAATAAATAATTTAACGCAGTCTAACAGATCAGACTTTACGACCACTATGCACTAGTTTAAATTTAAATCACTGGTGTAGGAAGCACGCCATCGTAACGCATCGGATTTGTAACGTTCCATGTTTTGGGTCCTCATATATCTGGATATGTTAAATAATAAATAAGTTAATAAACTTACACTTGTATAAATATAAATTCACATTTGCACCGTTCAACCGCACACTTAACTGGTCAAAATGGTGTTTCATTGGTTATTTTTATGCTGTCATTGTTTTTGACACTACTATTATGGTTGTTATCGCAACTGAAAACAAGGTCTTTTTGGTCGCTTATCAGTGACGGTACAGCTGTTTAGAGGCCACCAGCGAATGTAGGGGCGGGGCGTGAACACTGCTTATCTTTGAAGTGACAAAAAATCTATAAGGATAATTTTATGATACACTACTGAGCTACTAACACTTATGTAGGTAGATAGCAAGAGCTTAAACACTTCGCTGATGATACACTACACAATACACATTGTTTTACTAACCAAACTGAGCCTTATTTACATGTAAAACGTCCGTAACACAAAAATATTTCGAAAAACATTTTATATTTGCACTGGCAAATTAATACGTGTCACTACTGAAGTAACGCGATGTAATATGGCGCTCCACGATCATTACGTTACGTTACGGGTAATAATTACTAGCAGATAAAACGACATAGTAACGAAATGCACTTTTGATAATTTAATAAGCAGTAATTTAAATACGTATAAAGCCAACTTTATTAATGCGATGCTAGTGTTATTGGAAAGGTCAACGATAGCGCAGAATTTTACTTGATACATAAAATTGTTCCACAGTTTATTCGGACCATGAAATTGGGACATATGTTTATCTTTATATAGATAGGAACTATTCATCACCAACATTCAGTTGTCATGTTGATAAGAAACCTATTATAGTAATGGGAAATTCCGGAGTAGGTAACTTGACAATTCGTTTTGTCTTTAATGAGGGATTCCCTAAGATAAGTATTCTTATAAGACAAAGAGTATCACGAGTTAATAATATCAACTTGGCGTCCAGCTTATAAAAAAAAATTAAAAAAAAAACAAGTTGACTTTAAAATCATTGGCAATTTTTCAGGGGGTTTACTCATGAATATGAGCAACATTGACTTTGGGATTATTTACGATATTTCAAAGTTATATAAAAGTTGAGCTAAAAGATTGGCCATGAATCACAAGTCAGCCTACACATTTTATTACGCAAATTACTGGAGGTGAAAAAAAAAAACGCCAAAGTGGAGGCAACAGATGTCCAAAAGAAATTGTACCAGGAGCACAAAATAGTTCAAGAGGTCGCCAAGTAAAATTCGAATCCAGCCTTGTTTACCGCTAATAGTAGTGTCAGAAACTTAGTAATTAATAAAATAACTGTATTGCAGGCACATATTTTAGGTCATGCGTCCGATCGTGCGAGTATGAAGGTTCAATTGACGTCATTCATAATAATGTGGCGCTTGTAGAAAACTGTCTGTGTTGTAATGCGAGATTGTTATTGTTTCTCGGTAAATGAATATAATTAAGTAAAACCTCAAGTGAAGGATTTTTAGTTACATTAAGGTCTCTGACGTGACGTCCATTTACATTCAGGGTGGACATCGACGCACAAATTGTAACCATGAAGTCAGCACATAATTCTAAACCTGTGTTTTTTTATAATCGATGAAATATGTCTACGGTAGGGGGGGTACCGTAACATTTATCGCCGGTTCTCAAAAAAAATATATATGCTGTTTCGTAATATTACCTACCTATGCGAACAAAATTGAACAGCATTTTTTATTCAGCATAAGGATGATCATAGGAAAACTTCATAAGATACCGTCATGCATGTTATCAATATAGATTCTTCTATTAATCATTTTAATATTTAAAACGAAAATCAGAAATACGAATAAGGAATATCAAATCATCCAAGTAATAAAGATATTGCAACAAAGTATGAAGACACTGCATGTAGTCATCGTTTCTAAGAAAAGATAGAACTTTATGACCCATTGACTACTCGTAAATCGTAACTAATCGCAGATAGGTACTATACAAATAGTTTGTGGAAGTTCTCTTAGTTTAATCTCAGATTTGATGGCAATTACCACCAACTACATCAATCAGACTTCTTGAAAAGGGAGCAAAATTTTTTTTCGGTGCGGTTGGTGGAAGTGCTCAGGTGCGGTTCGTCCAAGTGCGATTGAAATCAGTGCTCTTCTGAGTGAAATACCTCCTTGTTTTGCTTGTAAAGTTGCAGTCGTTTTTTTTTCTTTTTTGTTTTTTTCATAGCCTTTGCACGTTATATTTCTTAAATAGTTTCCTCAAGCCCTTTGTTTTTGTATACATGGTCATGGCAGGTAGTACTAAAAATTTAGCCTATAACCATCGCACGGTTTAAACGAATCGATAGATAATAATTGATTAAAATCCATTCAGCAGTTGGGATGCTTCGGGGGTATAAATAAATGAGTATGTGTATAATACCACATATTATATACACAGATACGCGCAAAAAAAAAACATAATCCTGTCTTTGCTGTCTCGCACTCAAGTAAAAAGGCAGACACAATTGGAGTTGCTTGTTTATCTCAAACCAAAACACTTGCTTTTCTTATTGTTCTAAGTATCTTTTGTTTATTATCATTGAATAGTGTTTGTTATCGCGAGCCAATAACGCATGCGTTATTGATACAATTCAAAGTCGACTTGGTTCATTGACCCCGACGGATATGGGATCATCTATACAAACAACTACTTGTGTCCATTTTAAAATGGGCATTTTCCACAAACTGGTTGAGCTATTTCAAATCCAAATACTAGTTGAGGTGTTTGTCACTGGCTGGTATGATAATGTACTAGAGTGATAACATTCCCGACCAGCAAATAAATAAGAAAATATTACGAAACTAGCTGACCTGGCGAACTTACCGAACGTAGCGCCTCAGAATTGTTTCCCTGTGTTTTTTAATAGTTATTCTGCTATTCGGGGCGGAAACAAATCCAATAAATCAAAGATCATAAAAATCTGTCCAATCGTTCTTGAGTTAAAAATGGTGTAACTAACCCAAATCTGTTTTATTGAAATACCAAAAAAAATCAGAGAATGGCAAACGTAAAATGAGTGACCACATCGACTATACAGGGTGGAATCGAAGTCATGGGCATTATTTTAACCTAAGGCACTACTCACGATACTGATTGCATTAGGGCTATTAATACGCAAATCAAAAATATTATTAATGCAAGTAAGGAAAACCTTAAAAATGTAGTAAATCAAATTGCACAAGGCTTATTATTGCAAATAAACACTTAAAGTAATTAAAACAAAATACTTCGTTAACGCCA
Source organism: Globia sparganii (assembly GCA_949316385.1). Classification (NCBI taxonomy): domain Eukaryota; kingdom Metazoa; phylum Arthropoda; class Insecta; order Lepidoptera; family Noctuidae; genus Globia; species Globia sparganii. The sequence continues at coordinate 4,274,824 of OX438672.1, read as the reverse complement.
ATAATTGTTGAAATATCAAAATCTTAAAGCGCAGTACAGCGCAAAGCGAAATGTAAACAAACATCACCTGCGCGCGCGCGGGTTTTTCCTTACAAGTAATAATAACAATGGGCTACAAGACATTCCGTCCGGCGGGATTCCCTGAACTCTCTCCGTCCCACTCCCTCACTCGCAAAAATACGAATATCACCCCCGCGCGGGGTATGCTTCCCGCCGCAACACGAAGTCACGAACCCGGAACCAGTGTCATAACGACTGCGCAGGTGCATTGACGCGTAATTGATTTATTGATCCCGTGACGTAATCGCCGTACTCGCCGCTCGCGTCATACGGTGCTTGGATTGCAGTGTATTAAGTGTTAGTGTAGTAGTTGTGTGTGTGTTTGTGTACACGATGCCTCGACCGCGTAATGTGCAGGCTAGGTACACCAACCAACAATACCCACAAATGGTTGTAATTTACGATCGCACAAGAAATTTAGTATGAACTCGTGAAATGTTCCATCGGCGCTACCCGAACGACCCTATTCCTTCACGGGGTCTCATTCCACCAGAACCACTCAGAACCTGTTGGATTTTTCGTCTTTTCACGTGCCAGCACATGCACAAGCTCGTGGAAGAGCACCCGTTTACCCTCTGTCACTTTACCGACAAATAAGGTTTTTTCAAAACAATCCACAAGCTAGGTACGTAAATGTTTTTTTTTTAATGTATGTTAGTTGACGTAGTTTTGACCGTCCTAAGCCGGCAAAGTACGAAGGGAAAATTGGAATTTATTATGAATCAATTCATTGGCAACTTACGAATGTTACGTGAGTCGGGCGGGGTCAAAGAATTCACGCCCAAGGACGCGCGTACGGCGTAGTGTACCTACGCATTTGCTATCGAGAAGCGCAACTAATTTGATACTTTGTATGACTTACTACATTTTAAGGTTTTCCATACTTGCATTAATAATATTTTTGATTTGCGTAATAGTAGCCCTAATGCAATTAGTATCATAAGTAGTACCTTAGGTTAAAATAATGCCCATGATTTCAAATGCACCCTGTATTTAGAAGAATTTAAGTACTATCTAAGAAAGATTTAACACTTTCTAACCCGTCTGAGTTTGATGCTGATTATAATTATAAAAAGTAATGTGGAAACATTTAGTAAAAGAAAGGTAACGTTTTTAACCGTCAAAATTTGACTTGTAGAAGACGCTTTTTGGTCTCACTATGTATAGAAAGACATACAAAGAGAAGACAGCAATAGTCTTTGTTGACATCAGAATTAAAATGTTGTTATCATACAATTAAAACTCTTTCACTTTGAGTACCTACATTATAATGTAACTAGATTTCAATAAACATTAATATACATGACATGATAGTTATAACACTGGATATTTGATTTCCATTCAATGAAGGGAATGGTCACTTTTTCCTTCCCTTCCATTGTTGTAAAGTAAATCCGATGAATGTCAACGAAGAACATTATCATTTAAATTGAAAACTGCACAATATAGAATTTCCTTTAGCATACATATAGCCCTTTTCAAATATATGTACTATAGGATCCGTGAAGATAACTAGAACTATGGTATTGCAAATCTTATAAACGTTGAACGGATGCTTGCTCCACTTTCAATACGCTGCGACGACGTAAAGAATGCGGTCACCGGCGCCTACAGAGTGATAGACACATCTGTAAAACTATACTGTCCTGGTACATGCATTAAACGTATCGACGTAGACGATAACAATAGCAATTGTTGAAATGGCAAAAAAAACGTGTTCTATTGAAAAAAAAAAGTATCAATGAAAATGTAAATCACACTGAACGACACGAATCTAAGATAATCGATCTGCGTGAATTCAATTAAAAGAACCTACCTAAGTACATACTTCAGCAAGGTCTTTGAGGAATAACACCAATTAGGTATTCCAAGATTAGTTTTTTTACTGAACAATACGAATTTCTTGCGCAAATTACAACATCAAATTGCGTGAATAATTCTACTGAAGAAGTAAGCTTGCCCTGTCAGTGATTACAAAACACTAAAGTGAGGTCAGTAAAAACATTTATCGACACTTTCCGCATATAGTAATTAAACAATAATATAGCATAGTAACCGCAAGCAAACATTCTTGCGCAATTGAACTTTATGTGATGAGAGGGGATCTTTAGAAACCATTTGATTTCGGAAACCAACGATTCAAGATGGATATACAGAGATTTACAAAGAGCACCATAATGAAATCAATAGAAAGACGCGAGCAAAGCGGTCACGTATCACATTCCTGGACCGCAAACTAGCGTAGTTGTCGCCGCTCGCCAGCATTCTCATGTTACTTACGACAAACATGTTTTTACACCAAACAAATTAAATTTTCGCACGAAATTCACTCTTACGACTTAGAAAACATGGTATTTTAAATCGTAAAACTTGCTTCGCTGTATGTGTAAAGATATTTTTGTTGCGGTCTGTTTTACGGTTGGAGGTAACATGAACCACTACGTTCGAATTGACATGCAGTTCTGTACTCGCGTAACTGCGTAACATGTATATTTTTGCAACCAGGAAAACGTAAGAAATAATAACTTGTTTAATACAGTATCAGGTGTCTGAGGAGCGGATGGTGGAAAACTGCAAACACAAGAACAAGGAACTATAATTCAACAGACTTTAAGAATAAAACAAAATGTGAATCATCCTTGAAGTTGCTAATTAAAAGATAAGTAATTAAGTCAAAAAGAAAACAAGGAAGTTGTATGACAAGAATATACAATATGGAATGATAAATGTAAATATTTATCGTAAGAAAGATCTAATAATAAGATAATTATTCGTCATTAGTGGGCCAAGGTATGCTTCCGCCAAACCGCGTCGAGGATGTGGAAATAGCGACAAGACTGAAGAGAAAACCATGTAAAATTGTTGATCATATCGCGTTTTCCAAGTACGATATACAGAAATAAATGACAAATTAACACGAACACAAGCGAGTCGAAACTCGGACGTTGTTTATATGGTTCGTTGACGACCTTCTCGCATATTCACACAGTCCGCTGATGGATGATCAAATTGATTGGACCTTTCATTAGACACGGACCGCGGCAATCGCCCGTCACAACTCACAAACTGTGATGACAAACACTCGGTGCTCTTTGTATCTTTACATTTACACAAGCTCCTCCGAAGTGACTTGCAAAATGTATATTTAGTCTCTCTTCAAATTGTGTGTAGACTTGCTTTGTGCAATGTTTCTGGCTACTTACGGCAAAGATTTTGCGCAACGTTTCAATTTGAACGGCTCGAATAGCCAAGTATCGCGTGCTTAAGTGTTAAATTTCAATCAAGTGTCAACTCTGTCCAATCAGGCGCGACGTACAAGACAAACAAACGGTTATTATTGGCTAAATCGAGTCGAGCCGGTCTTTAGAAAAAATGATAAACATCCTTGACAGTTGTTTACCGCGGTAAAATGGACTTGTTAGTAGGTAAAGGTAATGGTATAAAGAAGGATAAGAACCTGTATTTCGCAATTATAGCACAATATATTACGCTCATTACATTTATCTAAATCGAAAGAAATGCTATTACTCAGTAATTACGTGTCAGTTTGAAGGCAAATTATGACTCCAATAACCGTTAGAAAACCAATAATATTACAATGACCCATTCCTTGAATTACCTTCGTTTTATTGAATTGACGTCAGCTTCATAGCGGGTTTCGTCTAATAAATAGTCAATATATCAAAAGCTATTAAACATAATGATATTCTATTGCTTGGCCAAGAAGAAACAGAAGTGTCAAGTGTTAACACTAGACATAAATGGAATGAAACATGAGATCGTTCCGGAACGCTGTATTTAAATACATTATCTAGGCAATTAATTTTCCTCGGTGAATAGTCTAGTCTAGACGTATGGCCCATTTGATGGTGAATTATCACCACAGCATTCATAATCATCGTGTCATTTCTCTCGCAGTGGGGTCTCTCAAGTAAAAGCTTCTCATTATTTGCAATTATTCGTAGACAGCGATGTGGTTTCCAGTTTGCAGTTAGGGCTTTTATATTTCCTCCTGTGGGTGTCATAAAAGACGATGAAGATTGATTTGTTTCTTCAATGTTTAATGCACGATGTCCGTGTTTAAAGCAGGCTTGATGTTTGTATTCTAAAGTTTGCTGTATATGTCTAATTTCATCATTTATTTTGAATAGCAGATCAGCAATATAAAAGATATTGCTGAACTGTCTGTCTGAACTTTAATCAATCATTATAATATTCCCTCAGACTGTAACAGACAGATAACAACAGCAACATTCCAGAAAATCCAGATACAAGCCATAGCTTTTATAAACATCTGGTGACACATTGAACAGCGTACAACTGATTATTTTAAACAAAATAATAAATCGTTCGGAAAAAAACATTTGTTCAGCAGCAGCTGTAAGACCTACAGCGACTAAAAGTAAACATTATCATGCTATAAATAATTCCAATCTTCTTACAACTCACTAACAAGACGGCAGATAAGTTAGAACTTTTATAGTTACCTTTGCAGTTAAAACTTAAATTACTAGTACCAAACCAGTACATTACCAGCAAGGTGTAAATTATATCCATTTTGCGCTCAATATCAACAGCAGAAAGTTGTCGGCTAGAACGACACTTAAATAAACCACCGTTATCGGATACGATACGATACAAGGGAAATAAATCAAGTAAATTTTCACCATAATCTGTCTAAGGACAAAGCGCGGACCTTATTCAATGAGGCGATATTATTCACCTTTCCCCAAGTGCTTACGGCTAGAAATCTAGTCTCGATACAACACAACTAAGCGAACCGTAAAATAGTTATTTATGGTTTATTGCAGCATAACCAGTAATAGGTACATAAATTATATCAGGAACTGACTGACAGTCGAGATTTCCTCAGTATTTTTATGATATTAATAGAATTTAGTATGCATTGTCGTATGGAAATATCAGCATCGTATATGTATTATTACAGATTAGACAGACGGACGGAAAAATTCAAATGACATTAAAATAAATGTCAAGGCTTTTAATCCGATTAGAGCTCCTGAAAACGTAGACACGGATATAAAAATAGGTTAGAGTAGGTTCATAGAAAGTTGGAACCACTCGGTTAACGCTTTGCAATTATTGAAGTAAGTTTAGAAACAGTATTGCACGAGCTGTGAAAACAAAGGCTAAAGTAAACTGCGAAGAAAGCTCTTATTGACAGATAACCTATTGGGGCCACTATGAAAGTTTTATAACGTGAACCTGATCTTAATGTTTAGAGAACAAGGAAAGACGTGACTACAGTAACGCTTTCCATTCATACTGCTTTAATATCAATTAAGCTTAACCGCCCTGAACTTGCAAGAAGTCCAGAGAACGTGCTTGACTTCATTATGTCCATTTATATTCTAATTAGACACGAAACAAGAAACGATCAAGTCCCTTAAGAAGTTGGAATACATAATGAATGAACCAGTATTAAAAAGATAAACACAGATGATAACAACTATGTAATGAGTAAATTATAATACTCAATGATACAATACATCCCAAACATCGAGATACCAAACAATGATTAGTCATCGTTGAAAAATCCGGGCCGGTACAAACATAATAATTATGTCCATTATGATTAACCCAAATGTAGATCCGACCACATGACTCAAGTTATAAGAGCAAGATTTTTCCCAGATGGCCTATAAATACGACCTTGCCGTACACTTGTCAGATTTCAATGGAACGACGGCTGAAAAAACATCTGGTCTGGATAAGGAACTCTAAAAGTCTTATCAGGTCTCATAAAAATATGTATCTTCTAGGTCTTCGAACATATTAAATTCTATAAAGAACATTCGTACGTCTATTTTTATAAATTAATCTATTAATAGATAAAAGCCTTGTCTTATTATAGCGGAAGACTTATCAATGAACAAGCATTGCATGGTTTCTAGGAATAGGACGGAAATATAGAATGAAATTCATTCTATGTTATTGGTTTTAAAGTTTACACCATACATTTTACGCACAAACAGTAAATACGTTTTTGTTTAATAGTCTGTTACAAAAGCATGACCAAATTAATATACAACGACCAAGTGCATATAGCTTGTCACTCGTATTAAGAGCGGAGATACTAGCATTTATGTAACGAGGTTCGTGAAAGCCGACCAATCGCGTTCGAACACGCCGTCCGCATCGTGAACGCGGCACATACAAACAACAAGTCATGTGAGCAGCGATTGAGCGCCGCGTCCAGGCGCCGAGCTCGACCATGACCTTCACCTGTGCACGTCGATGAATCGCTGTAAACGCAATTACTATGAACACAAACCAAACACTAGTAAGAGCACAACAAAGGGCTATAAATAAAACGAGAAAAAATAAAAGATCCCGTCGGCATTACGCTGCAATTTGCACAATGTATTGAACGGAAGTTTAAATCTTCAGACAATAAGCCCAATGACGTTATGACGGTATTTCAATTTGCAAATAGAGTCATCATTTCAAGTACATTATGAGGAAAGCACGAATTCAAATGTTTGCGAATGGTAAATGGTATCACAAGGTTTTTAATCTTAGACCAAGGAGATTTAATCGAGAGGATAATTTTGAGATGATAATGATGGAAAGGGCAAAAATAAACGAATCTAAATTAAATCTCGAGCTAAATTAAAAGCGGCTGAGTATTTAATTTATTGTACCTATACAGAGGTAAAGACTTGAAGAGAAGAGGGGCTTCCGCGTTAGACGCAAACGCTTCCGTGATGCAACAAGATTGTAGATAAGTTCTTACTGAGCTAGCGACTGTGAAAGTTGACTCTTTGTAAATGTTATTAAACGTGTCCATGTGGCATTAATTGAAGCGGACGTAGAACTGACATTCTCTACTAACGGCAAGGTCGTCTAGACATGACCGATGAAGGTCGCACTCTCAAAACAAGACAAACTTAAAATCTAAATATAAATAGAATGAGAACAAACGGTGCCTAAAAGCGTTATGTATTTGCATTATCTGGTGTGCATTGTCTCCGCATTTCAATGTCTATTTTAAATCATTTGAGATGTCAAACTTTCTTCTGCTGATTCCGGGATATATTTAGCGAGAGGCGTATACTAGAGGTTATATTTACAGGGATGGACTTCATAGGGGATTTTTTTCAACTTTAATACAACACACTCACTGTACCTGTCCAATTGTTAATACTAAGGACATTACTAATAGCCATACCCCAGAATCATACTAGAGGTAATACGATGCTGGAATATTTAACAGTTTTAATGTTGTTCCTATTTCATTTTCTAGAACTTGTGATTCTACGGGTACCTACTCAGCTTACTATGTTTACAAATTGATTATATCTATGGAAAATTTATGGGTTTGGATGCATCGGGAGAGAAAGTAAACTTGGCAGACACAAAGATCACAAGCGAAAAGCAAATGCACGATGTAGTACATGTACTGAAACGGAAATAAGTCACGTGAAACTCGATAAAGGTCGGGCTGGCTGTACACGTCTTGACACTGATACTTATGCAGTTTAATAACAAAGTCTCATGAATATAGGAGGATCATGCTCTTGCACTATTTGATGGCATCGATCGAAGAATAACAAAAAAACATCATATATCATTAAAAAAATTAATGGACGTCTAAGCAAAGGAGAAAGATGGTAATAAAAATCCCTGTAATGAAGCACGCGATGTGTTCGTGGCGACCACGACCTAAAAACATAATGATAAAACGATGAACTTTACGATTGAAGTTAGAGACCAACTTGCAGACGATGCTTGAATTGATTAAAAATATCAATTTATTCCTCAGGATACCTTCAAAGAAGCACACTTATCAGAATGTTGAAGCGAAAGAGGTTATAATAAACGGCAAAAGTTTATATACCAAGTAATGATACTTTGCCATAGTGTTTATATTATCCTAGAAACTTTAGGTCAAATTGAATTTCAAACGCAATTTTTCTACATTTTACCAAATTAAAAGATGTCAAATCGTATCTATCGTCCAATATACATATAAAACGTTTTATCGATATCAGCGATTACATTTTAGTAATCTCAAGCTTAATTGGAGCACACATGGGCTTGGATTGATAAAATTGATTAATATTCCCAAATATTTTGTATACATAATTCGTTTTGTAATCTAATCTGGACAACTATTAATAAAAGTGTAACATATGTTGGAACGAAACGAGACAAATAAAAGAAAACAATGACAGTGCGTAAAGCTTGACACCATGGCATAAATGGGGAAATTGTAATTGAAGGGAGAGATGTGGGAGCAATGAAAAAATAATTATTTTATAAAACAGTAAGAGTTTTCGACATACCACGTGACGAAGAGTGGGTGCGTTGGACGATGGTAACGATTTTCTCAGAATACAGCTGAGACGAGGTTGTGGACTTGCGCACTGGAGTCTACATCCACGTGGTTACTCTACATTTTTTATTGAAATCATAACCAACAAATCCTAAACAGAAAGAGGATAATCCTAAACAGAGGAGGAGGAGATAGGACATAACAGAACCCAAACGAAAGTTATTAAAATGTTATCGTGACCAGACTGTGTCTCAAACTAGAAACTCATTTCAGAAATAAACTCGAAGAGCCCAGATTAGAACTCTGAATGAATATTGCCTTAATGAAAAAGTAATTAAAAATAATAAAACGACTCAGAACTGTCTAGAATATAATTGCAATGTAATGGATCTATCTCCCAGGCATGCGCAGAACGAAGGGTAGTGCCACGTGGCAATCTCCCGTTGCATAACCTTTCCCATATTGCGGTGATGTCTCGTCAACCCCGATATAAATTTTTTTTTTTTTTGGATAATCCAAATTAACATTAAAACTTCCTACACGATTATTAAAACTTCCTACACGATTATTTCTATTTTTGAAAACATCCATGATACTTTCAGAATAAATATCACCATGACCAATATCGGAGACATGAATTCTTCGAAACTACCCCAACAATATTTATGATTCACAAATTTTTATTCAAAGATGCAGAAGAGAATATAACAACTTTCAGATGTCAGTACACAAAGTGTCACGCTAGTCGTATATATTCTAATTAAGTTAATTATAATGTTTCGCGTGTCATGAATAATTAGCATATCATCGTTATTGCGGGTAAATGAACCTAAGTTTGTTTAGCTACTATACAATAAGTGAAACCTGCTTCAAAATATATTCACACATATTGAAAAGGTTTTTGCATCTATTTAAAACTTAGATGAGAATTTGAGATAAAGTTTTTGAAGATTATTGGATAATAATTGACGCAGTTAGTTTAATCTTTCACGAGTCCAAGTACCAGGAAATCAGCAATCGGAGAATATCTCTGACTACGCCTATAGTACCCTATTAGTTAGTAGTAGTACTATGGCATGTTGGAGCCACGTTGCACTGGCACTGCTGTGACTGTGCGCACACATGCACAGTTTAGGACCCACACAGGTGCAAGTTCTGCAGAATGACTGCGGAATTCACCCGCCATTTTAGACAACGAAAACATATTTGGATTCCGTGGCAAGTTGTTCACAAGTATTTTATAGGGAGGATATTTGAGGGATATTGTAAAAAGCAAATGCCAATTGAAGAAATGAAGTCACTCCGTTTAACTTTAAATATGGTTAGAAGAAGCTTGATATTGGTTGTATTGAATAGATTCGTGCGATTCATTCAGTGGTGCGAAATGATTAGCCAACGTTTTCTTGAGCCAGTGACCTCGGACGAAATCGTACTTTGAAGTCTGAACAAAGCAATAAATAATTATCTTTTTGCTTGGAGAATTCCAGACACATATTACAACAATACCATTTCCACTTTTGTAAACATTTATGTCACACATTTCTACACACATTTTTACTCTGTACCATAATATGTATTAATAATCATTGTATTCATCATATTATATCCCTTTTCTGTTTGGGCATTTTTGATGGAAATTGTATATATAAAAGATTCTTAAATACGATCATACGTGCAAAATTTTCAAAAAGCGAAAACCCGCCGTAATGTAACGTGGACGCCACGAGTACCTACGCCATGCTGCGTCGCAGCCCATCCTTGAATGTAATTAATAGAAGTATTTCTGAATATATCAGACACAATATTTACACTCTCGCTTTACCGCCACACAGACAGTTGTAAATCCTGACGTAATTTCCGCAAGCACCATATTATTATGAAGCCATGTGCCGAACACGTCGGCGCGCTACGGTTTGCCTTATTAGAAATTCCAATGCGGACCTTATAAAACTAATAGTTTCTTGTGGCACTTTACAATATAATCCATTTATATTTGTCAAAGACTTCGCAGAACCACAAATAAGCGAACTGGATGTTGATAAGAACGCGGGTGTGCTGTATATCCATATTACGGTAGAGGGATAGCGAGGTCGCATGGAGTATGCGACGGACGCGCGCGGCAGCTGCGGGGCAACTAAGGCGCGCTGCCGGGTGTGGTGCTGCGGGGGGAAGCTCGGCGTGCCGGCGCGCGACGTGCAGGGGGGGGGGAGGGCAGGCGGCGTCTGAACCGCGTCTCTAGTTCGCTAGTAGAGGCCCACCGTGAATTGTGCAACGTCAGCAGGCGCGTGCGTACAGCCGTACCCGACTTCGCAACAAAAACCTCGATACAACACTTGCGTCGGCAATTATGCGAGCATTAAGTTTTCACACAAACTCGTTATACTATACCCGATGTTACTTTATAATTATCGTGGGATGCGAGTCGCTTCCATTAACAGTTTTTTTCGTTACTCCAGTCAAGGCTGGCGTCGTTTTTATCACATTAATGATTGGCTAATATTGGCTTGTAAACATATTGCACGTTCATGTTATGAACGCAAAGTTATTTGCAGTCTGAGGTTTGTACATAAAGAGTAAATTCTTAGCAAATATGAAGCTGAAGACTTGAACAATGTAGGTAATCAAACAAATTCATAAAATTGTTACTACAACCTGAGTCGAAGAATCAGTTGGAAAGCAAAGTGATGGTTTCTCTTTTCAATAAATTTTATTTTAGTTATCATCAGAATAGGCAGATGGCGATGGAAAATCCAGACAGCAATAACTTCACGAGGCTCAATCGTGACAAGGATATGAATATCTGATTGTATGATGATGTATTCAGTTCAGAATATACTAATATTTGAATATGTAATGTGAATGGAGGAAATAGTAAACAAAAATGCATTAGATTCACATTTATGAGATGTCTTGTTTACTTCTTGTTTGTCGAAGGATGACATTAAGTACGTCTATGATGGTGGATGACGTGATGCTACCGGAAAAAAGCAATGTGAAGTCAAAACAAACATATAAAATGATTTTAGAACACGATTAGAGAAAAATAAGAAACATAAATGAAAGACTTTTATCGAAGACTAGCTTCTGCCCGCGACTTCGTCCGCGTAAATTTTTTTTGTTTCCTCGACCCACCCCGTCGCAACGTGTCGCCGGCCTGCGCTATCACTTCGTTTTCGCTTGGCGAAAACTTCAGACTTTTTTTCTTTTTGCTCAACTCCTAAGGGTCCTAGCGTCAAGTTTAATAGAATATAGCCTTCCTCAAGAACTGGGCTATCACACGCAAAAATATTTTTATATATGCGACCAATAATTCCAGAGATTTAGAGGTTTCAAACCGTGTTTCAAACCAACAACATCTTCAGCTTTATTATTAGTATTATTTTAAAACTATGATATCTCCTAAGATATACATTGAAATCAAATGATGTCAGAGGCAATTTTGTTCAAAATTAAATACATGTGATGAATTTTTTTTTTTTTTGTGGATGGGAAATCATCCAATGACCCCTCCCGCTCTGGGTGGAGCAGAAGGGAGTGTCAGACTCTTACTGACTAAAACCCACCCGTGTTCCTTCCTTAGCCCTTTGTGTTCCGGGGTAGCGGTAACACTTTCGGACAATCCCGCTGCCCCGGCAGGCACATGTGATGAATAACGTATTTATTTGGATAAGAATACCATGTTTATAAAAACACCTTCGCAAATAATGCATTATTTTAGAACAAATTTGGTTAGCATAAAAGAGGTTATAGTGAGTTAACCTTAAAAGATAGACATATGCTGTCGTGGACTTTTTTTTAAAGCTTTTAAAGGGGAACAATTCTGTAATATATGATTTTTGCGAAACTTTAACCGTTTACGCAGCGCACGCAGCGGAAGCTATCAATGGGAAAAAAATCCCCCGATTTTGAAACATTCTTCATTGGTGCTTCGCTCCTATTGGTTTTAGCGTGATGATATATAGCCTATAGCCTTCCTCGATGAATGGGCTATCTAACACTGAAAGAGTTTTTCAAATCGGACCAGTAGTTCCTGAGATTAGCGCGTTCAAACAAACAAACAAACAAACTCTTCAGCTTTATAATATTACTAGCTTCTGCCCGCGACTTCGTCCGCGTAAATTTTTTTTGTTTCCCCGACTCACCCCGTCACAACGTGTCACCGGCCTGCGCTATTACTTCGTTTTCGCTTGACGAAAACTTCAGACTTTTTTCTTTTTGCTCAACTCCTAAGGGTCCTAGCGTCAAGTTTAATAGAATATAGCCTTCCTCAAGAACTGGGCTATCAAACGCAAAAATATTTTTATATATGCGACCAATACTTCCAGAGATTTAGAGCTTTCAAACCGTGTTTCAAACAAACAAACTCTTCAGCTTTATTATTAGTATTATTTTAAAACTATGATATCTCCTAAGATATACATTGAAATCAAATGATGTCAGAGGCAATTTTGTTCAAAATTAAATACATGTGATGAATAACGTATTTATTTGGATAAGGATTAATACCATGTTTATAAAAACACCTTCGCAAATAATGCATTATTTTAGAACAAATTTGGTTAGCATAAAAGAGGTTATAGTGAGCTAACCTTAAAAGATAGACTAATGCTGTCGCGGACTTTTTTTTAAAGCTTTTAAAGGGGAACAATTCTGTCATATATGATTTTTGCGAAACTTTAACCGTTTACGCAGCGCACGCAGCGGAAGCTCTCAATAGGAAAAAAATCCCCCGATTTTGAAACATTCTTCATTGGTGCTCCGCTCCTATTGGTTTTAGCGTGATGATATATAGCCTATAGCCTTCCTCGATGAATGGGCTATCTAACACTGAAAGAGTTTTTCAAATCGGACCAGTAGTTCCTGAGATTAGCGCGTTCAAACAAACAAACAAACAAACTCTTCAGCTTTATAATATTAGTATAGATATCTTAATGCAAATGCTTTATAGAGAGTATAGAAAAATAACAAGTTACATGGGATATAAAATCAAAAGCATAACAAGTGTCCTACTACTCAAAGAGCTGGTAGTTATTAATGATAATTTATGGTGATCACGATATTGTGTTATTTTTTTTTTATTTACTTACTATCATCAAGTTGTAGGACATCTTTGCTCTTATGTGGCCTAAGAATCCTTTACAAATTCTTAGGCAAGTTTCCTCAAAAATATTTTAACATTTCATTTCAAAAGCATGCAGCCCAACAATCGGGTTCAGACATATATTTCCGGTCATAAAACATACTCGTAAGACTATAAAAGCAGTTTCTTGTTGACCAAATCAACATAAACCTTGTAAACAGCGGAAAATTTAAGATTTAAACGGACAATTAAAATTATGGAACTTTATGGAAAACTCACGATTTTTAAGGGAAGTTAATGAATGCCGCGTGATATTTGTAGTTATGGCAAAATATTTGAAAGAAACGATCAAGTTTCCTAAACGATAAAAGTAAAACCTTGGTAACATTTTTATAGCACCCATGGTGCTATTATTGATCGAAGACCCATGTCCATGTAAAGGAACATGTAAATGTAGCCAACCGCGACTACACTCAATATCAATAAAAGTCAAGTGAAGAATTTAATCAATAATCTCACGATTCTTTACACTTTCTTATTTAGCATACTTTCGCATTTTGGTTGAGCTTTTCATAACAATGAATCCAATGCAAGAACCTGCACCCTAATTGCGTAACACACTATCAATCGGAATCTGAATCATTTTGAAGCAAATAGCTAATCCATTGCTTCATAACTTCGAAAAATTCGTCTGCTCAACACGTAACGGAATGAATGTTGTTGAACTGTCAAAATGAAACCGATTCCGATTGTTAATGTGTTACGCAACTGCCCCGCTGTTGCAGTATCGACCATAGGTCATAGTCACTTGAATGATGAAAAAGTCATCATTCATCGTCATTCACCTCCGCTTATCTCAAACTATTTGGGGCTGTCGCATCGCAAAATGACTTTTTTCCATACTTCTTTATTAGTCGAAGAAAAAGACGTGTTACGAAGACTCCAAATAAATTGGGATGAAAGCAGGAGAACGAATATGATGATAATGACTTTCATATTAGCCGTCATCTCGGTAGTCACTCGTTTTCTCGTTTTAAAGTGGTTAACCCATTGACCGCCACGGTCGTGTATAGACGACAAATTAAATCGTACCCAACACGCCAATGCCGACAAGAAAACACCATGTTTTAAGTGTAAACACAGAAAACTGAATTTAGTTTGTTTATTTTGTGCTTAAAACATGATGTTTTCTTGTCGGCATAGTCGACGGTAGCGTGTTGGGCACGTTTTCATTTGTCGGCTATACACGACCGTGGCGGTCAAAGGGTTAACAAAACAAAAAAAATATGTCAATTTGAGAAGAGAAGTGTGTTATCATGTTATCAAACAGGTGCAGAGTGCCAAGGTGAAGTTATACAACACCGAAAGAATGTTAATACAAATTAGAAACGACGATAAGAAGTAGCGTGAAGAAAAATCAATGGCAGACATTTCCTGCGATTGTCGACAGACTCAGCTATGGGGTTTATTGTCGATTATAGCGTGTCGTGGCTTTCATTATGCGTTACTTGGTGGTTACTGGACACGGACAGATGCTATTGGTTATCACTTATCATCCTACAGCCCTTATTATACATTGTTTGTGGTTGGTGTAGCATGTCTTCTTAAAATATTTGTTGAAATGGTAATTACACATATCATCGAGATAAATCGGCAGTTATACTTGACACATTTATCCTTTTCATTGTGTTAGTCTTTATCCTTAAGGGTTGCAAATCTTAACACCTGCTTCTGTGCTTCTTTCAATTCATTGTATTTTGAATAGGATAACAGTTTAATTTTTTATTTTTTACTTACAAGGTGGTATCCTGTGTATGTATGTACAGACGCCAATCACACTACCCGAAACTGTCAAATTTTCCCAATCAACGTTGAACCTTAGGCTTTAGCGTTAAAGTTGAAAATCTATTAAAGAAATTTGACAGATTATAGTAGCTTGATGTGCTGGCGTCTGTACATTTTAATTTCTTTTCACCGATCACTAGTTGGCGAATTAGTTCCAACTCAGTCACATACGTCGTGTAAAATTATGGCTATGTTAGTCGTTATCAAGGCTACAGAAGGTCGAGGCGGTATACACGTGGAAATAAGTCGCTATGGAGACTAGTTACAGCCGTTGCATCGTACTACAATGAGACCGATAACGAAAATATTTTTATTGCTTTTCGCTCACACGATTTTAGAACTGCTAATAAAATGATCACAACGTTACCAGTTTCTAGGCTCAATTCGCTAGACTTAGTTTATCAAAATTAGAAAATAATAATCTTAATTTGTAATATAATAGACTAGCGACCCGCCCCGGCTTCGCATGGGTGCAATACTGATACTAAGTACAGGTATTTCAAGAATGCCAGCACGCGCCGCCGCGGCCAGTACCGCAGCAACCGCTATGTCCCTGCATTTTACATCTGTAATATCTTCGAAAATATTCATTTAAATTACATGCTGTAAAGGGCCATATTTATCTATATTAAATGCACAATGTATTTAAGGTACTTAATTGGATAAGGATGAATGCTGTATTGCTTAAAATCGCTTCGTAAATAAGCCATTCTTTCTCGTAAAAAGTAAAGGATAAAAAATGATTACAGTGGGTTATCCCTAAGAGATAGACATATACCATCGCGGACTTTTTTGTAGACCTTTTTAAGGTGTACAATACTGTAGTACATTATTTTGACCTATCTCGTAGGGTTCAGCCAGCGTTTGAAAAGTAAGCGCAAAAAAATGTGTTTATTTACGACATCACATGCATGCATGTATTATATATATAAACCTTCCTCTTGAATCACTCTATCTATTAAAAACCGCATCAAAATCCGTTGCGCAGTTTTAAAGATCTAAGCGTTCAAAGGGACAGAGAAAGCGACTTTGTTTTATACTATGTAGTGATAACAACAAACATGAACAACAGTACAAAACAGATGATGATTTTTTTCTGATAATTTAAGTAATCAGAGACACATCTGCTTCATAATCATAACGATATGAAATAACTTCTCTTAAACATAATGACAATCCAAATGGGTTAAAAAATAACGATAAATACAACAGCGACACAAAATATTAAATCAAGGAACCTTTGCCGAAATACTTGCAAAGTTGTGGAACAAGTTTTTAGTCACAATGGTCCAATCCCGGCTTAGGTTCATTAGTGGCGATAAAAAGACCGGACAAACCAGTACCTTGACACAATGCTACAAAACGGACAGACTCCAACAATAATGGAACAACCGTGTTTTCAGTATCGTACAAGATAGGTTTTCATACAAATACTTGGATCATGATTCGAGAATCGTTAACTTCAGCATCAACTGCTGGTTTTGAGAGTGTAAGATGGACAAAAGATGTAAGGTTTGGAGCATTGGATGCAGTACATTGCGAAGACTCGGTTCTTTTTAAACTCCTCGTGTTCGGGCCGGAGGTGTGGTGGGCGGTGGTGCAATTCCCCGCCCACATATTTCGCCCACAGTCGGGCGCCACTGAAATATATTGTGACGTTTTACATTTGATAATGCCGACATAGTTACTCGTACTATTTTAAGTGTCCTCGTTTTCAATGAAACTAGTTTGCAAGGAAAATTGTCCGCACCATCGGTAGATTAAAATGGCATCGCGATTTTTATATAAGAGTTAGTTGACGTTGACCTCTACGTATAAATATTTGCTTAAAACAGTGACACCTTTTTTGGAAGAATAGATAATTTGATTATTCGACTCCATAATCGCGGAAGCACGTCAATGCTAAACGATGAACTCATCTCCATTTCAAATCGTCCTTGGCTTTCCACAAAATTTCACGTGTAAGGCCATAAGCGCTTTTAACAAAAGCCGAAGTTATTTTGATTCAGCTTTCAATATAAACATGCTTGTATCAAGAGGTTTATTTCCAACAACCACTCAGTGGATAATGATGTTTTTGCAAAATATGACAAGAGGTTATCTGGCGATATACTTAAGTTTGTTCAAATAAATAATCCTATGTTAATGATTTCTGACATATTTATAATTATCATGGTACGAATTGTGCATTTTGTAATTTGCGATAGTGTATCTTACAACCAATACGATTAAATCTTCGAAAGAAACCAACGTTGCAATTTTTGAATATGAACTGTGGGAGTGTGTCATAGATTAAAAATAAAAACAGCAGATTTAGCCTTGAACCATAATACAAATAGGACAAACGAAGCACATGTATATGAACAACAACGCATAAAATTACGAACATAACTAGGCCAGAAATAACTGTTTAATCACGAAAATTGCTAGTGCGACAAGTTTCCGTGCTCCATGCAATTTAGCTAACTCAATTCCATTATAAGTACGGCAATCGCAAATCCAACACGCCCAAACTAGTCTAGACATACTCGGGAGAGAATTAGGCCACGAAAATCGATAGAACAAGAATCCATTAAGTGTTAACTAGTAGTAGAGTTTACTATTGACGCTGGAAACAATACTATTGTGATTTTGAACCAAGTTCACAGGTTTACACTTTTCTATTTTCACAATAGATTTGTGTGTGACCTAATCGTTAATGAAGTTTGGTATATCGTTGAGAGAATGGCTTAATAAAAATATTATGCTTTCTGACGCCGTTGCGCGTTGGTATATATTGGGATTTCCTTGACTTGTTTATCATTTAGCAGCAGTAAGATAACTTCAAGGCAGTTTGCTTGAATCCTTGTTGTCGTATAATAGTTTACAAGGTAGTGGCTTAATTTGCAGCATGGATGAAAGAGTTACCTAGTCTGTCCATTTTGTTCAGTTTCAATCGAGTATGCATTAGGTATAGGTAAGGTAAGCAAGTAAACTTTTGTTAGGATGTCGCTTCTGTTTTAGTATCACGGTAGGTATCAGTGCTTTACCTGAAACGCAGTTCTTAATTCTTATGTATGTAGAAAGGAATTCATCATCATCTTCCTAGCCTTTTCCCAACTATGTCAGGATCGGCTTCCAGTCTAACCGGATGCAGCTGAGTACCAGTATTTTATATGGAGCGACTGCCTATCTGACCTCCATGGGTAATACGAAACCCCTTGGTAAAACTGGTTGTCAGGCCCGTAACGACTGTCAAAGATCCACGAATGACAGCCGAGACCAACAGCTTAACGTGCTTTCCGAGGCACGGAGGGGTCTTGGTATGTAAAGATGGTCACCCATCCACGGACCAACCGCGGCAAACGTAGCTTAAACTGATCAATCGACCCATGCAACTGTTATTACTTAGCCACTAGGGTCAAAAATAAAAAAAATATTTTGTACAAAAATTAATTCAAGAAATACATAATAACGGACGATTACTAATATCAATACTTGCATTAACTACGGTACCACGATACCTCTGTTTGACTCCTGCGCATATTTGGGAGGCGATAACTAATATAAATATACACTTAGTTAAAGAAGACATTTCTGATAACGTTCAAACTCAAACTCAAACTCAAAGCATTTATTTCAATTAAACCATTTCCAGGCACTTTTGAATTGTCAAAATTGACTAGTCGGTCAGTTAGTCAGAAAGTTGAAGCTAGTTGCCCATTCCAAAACGTAGATCTCTTGGAGAAGAACGGGCAAGAAACTCCAAGGACACTCTTTTAAATTAAGATATTACAAAATCCTGAGTACAGTATTCTTGTTGCTTCTATATGTGAGAACAATGTTATGAAGAAACAATTCAAGACAGTTATAAGATTAAAAAGAAGCCCTGGCAGCTAAGAGATGACCAGTCTCAACTGACAGCGCCCGTTCACGAACATGACGCATGGATCAGCACCATCCAGCTCAACCATTTTGAAGGGAACCGAATGATCCAACACACGCGCCACCATCAGTGAGACATTTAAGTGAGCATGACACATTCTCAACTGCCATGCTCTTTCAAGTCAATATAAAAAAATTATAATGAACGGATCCATGGTTCTTACATTTACAAAATTAAAAAAAAAAAAAAAAATGCTTCTAAATTATACAAAACTATCGTTACCAATTTATTTACGAGATGAATAAAATTTTACTAGAAAGAGGTATAAGATATTAAAGTAACAATTAAAACTTGATTGAATTAAAAATACACATTAAATTCGAATGTCAGAAACACTTAAAAAAAAAAAAAAGAAAAGAAAAAAAGGGAAGCATGTCTTCCAAATTAATATTGAAATTTTAACTAGTGAGCCCAAGTGTCTGTGGAGCAGGACCAGCATTTAGCCAAGCATTTTTATCTACGATATAATCATCCAACTTATAGTATGCTTGTCTACATAGTGTGCGTTTAATGCATGTTTTAAATTTCTTCTCATTTAGTTGAAGAATATCGAGTGGTATTTTATTATAACACTCTACACAATAACCCATAAAAGAAGTTTTTACTTTAGACAATCTGAAACGAGGTTGATCTAATTTGTTCCTATTTCTAGTGTTAAAATTATGCCTGTCACATATCTTACTAAAAAGATGTAGATTTTTTCGAACGTACATAATGTTTTCATATATATATTGACAAGGAACCGTCATGATGTTAATTTTTTTAAACAGTTCCCTTAGAGATTCACGTCTGCTGAGGTTGTAGATAGCTCTGATAGCCCTCTTTTGCAGAATGAAGATAGATTCAATATCTGCAGCCCGTCCCCACAACAAAATACCGTAAGACATGATGCTGTGAAAGTAACTAAAATAGACCAGTCTCGCGGTATCCACGTCTGTTAATTGACGGATTTTCCAAACAGCGTAAGCGGCTGAACTTAGCCGCCCTGCAAGTGATGTTAAGTGAGGACCCCACTGCAGCTTTGAGTCAAGCGTGATCCCCAGGAAAACCGTATTTTCGACGAATTCAAGTATCTCCTTATTCAATACAACGTGACATTCACTACTTCTAACATTCGGTAAAGTGAATCTAATGCATTTAGTTTTTTTCTCATTTAATACCAAATTATTTACAGTAAACCAATTATGGACCACAAGCATAGCGTTATTTACGTCGTCAAGCTCCTGTGCACGTCTGCTTACTTTAAAAATCAGTGATGTGTCATCAGCAAATAACACCATTTGTGGTCGGTTTTCCAGTAAATAAGGTAAATCATTTATATATACTAAAAATAAGAACGGCCCCAATATTGAGCCTTGCGGTACACCCATTTTGACTTTTAAACCCAATGAATTTTCACCGTTTATTTGAACTTGCTGAAACCTATCATTTAAATATGATTTTATTAAGCTAAGAGCGAGTTTACCCAGTCCGTAATGCTCAAGTTTCAAAAGCAGTGTTTCGTAATTCACGCAATCAAATGCCTTGGATAGGTCGCAGAAGATGCCTATTGCATCTTGTGCCTCTTCCCATGCGTCAAATATGTGTTTTAATAAGGTTACACCGGCGTCGGTTGTACAACGTCCTTTGGTGAAACCATATTGTTGATCGTGTAGGATGTTATTACGATTAAAATGATTGAGCATCTGATTTAACATTACTTTTTCAAACACCTTGCTGAAAACAGGCAAAACCGATACGGGTCTATAATTATTAGTGTTTTTGCTGTCCCCAGATTTGAAAAGTGGAATAACTTTACTGAACTTCATTAAATCCGGGAATACCCCTTGATCAACACACAAATTAAATATTAAAGCTAAATAGGGTGCAATTGTCTCAATAATGGATTGACAAACTTTAGTAGACAAGCCCCACAGATCTTCGGTCATTTTGATCTTAAGTTGCTTAAATGCCTTTATAATTACTGAAGGGTTTACATGTTTAAATTTAAATTCCACAGGACAGGCTGAGACATTCGCTCTTAATAATTCAATAGCAAGTGCGGGCGAGGAATTTAAAGTTTCTGTGGTTTTAATTGGGATATTGGTAAAGAAAGTTGCAAATTCCTGAGCAACATCGATGTTATCGCTAATAAGGCCACGGGAAGTGTTCAGTGTGTAATCAGTATTATGTTTTTTATTCCTGTTCGTTTCATTGTTAATAATTTTCCAAACTGTCTTTATTTTATTGTCTGCTGATTTAACCTTGTTGCTAATGAAGGAAGCTTTAGCTGTTTTGCAAATATTTTTAAAAGTTTTAGAATATGTAGCAACATACTTATTAAAAGTATCCGTGTTAATATACGGCTTAAGGCCATACTGTTCAAATAATCTTTCCCTACTTTTCCTGATTCCTTTAGTTGCCCAGTCACTGAATAAAAACTTAGGGCAAATAGTTTTAGATTTCTTCTTAAAAGAATTATTGAACTCTGTTTGCACTAACGAAAAGAATTCTTCATACAAAATATTACCACTATTCATATTTAGGCCCTGAGCACGTAACTTATTAATTAAAGTGTTATTAAACTTTTCCAAATTTCCCGATGTTATTGGTCTAAATTGAATCTGCACTTTTTGTATTGGTGTGTTGGACTCAAAAGAAACGGTTTGACCGCTGTGATCGGAAGGGAGATAATTTACAATGGCTTTATCTAAATATTCGCAGCAACAAAAAACATTATCAATACATGTAGCAGTAGCTGTAGTTATTCGCGTTGGTTCCAAGAACACATTTGACAAATTAAATGATTTAAAGAGGCTTAATAATCTACTGCTATTTGAATTATTTTCCAAAATATTAATATTAAAGTCACCACAAACAATTACTGATTTATTACCAGTTGCCAGTTTTCCCAAGACATCTTCCATTACAGACTCAAAAATAAAGTAGTTTTGATAGTTTGGAGGTCTGTATACGCACACTATAAAATGCTTATCCAGCTCAACACAGGACAGTTCGATGCTATGTTCGACCGATAGTTCCACTATGTCTTTACGAGTCTTATATTTTACACAATTTTTAATTAGGATTAATGAACCTCCACGCAGCATAGATTTTCGGTTAAAGCAACTGCCTACACTATAGTTCTCGTAATTAATCAGCATTTCGTATTCTTTCAACCAGTGTTCAGTAATACAAATAATATCAAACATTGTTTTTTCTAAAAACAATTCCATTTCTAATAATTTGGAAGACAAACCTTGAATATTTTGATGAAACAATTTCAAGGAATTCTGCTTAGCCCCTTTTTTACAATTAACTAATTGAGAGCTAGAAGATACCTTGTTGGAGGTGAGATTAACAATACTGTTTTTGGTAACTTCTGTTGTCTTACTGACTAGTTTAAATTATTGTGGCTAACCACCTTAATATTAGTATTATTACTAATTTTTGTGGTGCTAATTACATCAGACTTCGACATAATACTTATGTCTGAGTTAATAATAAAAGCTAATAGCCATGCTATTTGACGTCTAAAACTAATAGGCAGATACGCTGTATCCCTAGTCGATTTTAATTTCTCAACAAAAGTGTTGGTGTCAAAAAATATAAGTTTGTCACTATAGTGATTAGCTTTAGTCACCCATAACATTTAATTCGAATGACGTAACTAGGAGAACATGGGCAAACAGAAGTTCAAAGAACTCGGTAGCATCAATCAACGGCGGAACGACTCGACTACTCTAGTGACTCCCACAGCAGCTGATTGACCTAAAAACAACAAGAGAGTATTCTAGAAAGGGACAGCTAGAGGAATAGAAAAGCGCGTGAAGGGCGTCACGTAGGCAAGCGACAACAAACAGTAGGGCAAGGTCGTCAATGGAATTTTGTTGATGATTTTGGTAATACATAGTATGTTGTGGTTGCGTTACTGAACTCATAAATTCACACACGGCTGATCTTCAATCAGACAATAAAACGTTTGCGATTATGATTCCGATCGCTTACATGTGTTGCATACTAATGAGCATCGGGCAGTCGAGCTTGTAGGTACTTACAGTACTAAGTAACACTAACACAAGGCAGGTGCACATCTTAAAGGCCACTTGATGCCAACTGCATTTGGTGTCTCGCTCGTTATTTCCGTAGGACTTCCGTAAACAACACAGCCTCAACCTCGCGCAAATGGGAAAAACGTGATTCACATCCTCGTCTATGTCATCGTGATCAAACTCTATGGCTTAGCAGTAAGCTGCTTAAGACCGGTCTAGACGCTTCGGTCACGGTGGCCATCGATGACTTGTGTTTGTTAGATAATTAACTTTTTTGACATCTGTCAGTTAATGCTGGCGTGTTTAGTCTAATGTCAACGGAGCGTGGAGTTGACACGCTGAGGCAACGCTATTGTTCTATTTGTTTTTGTTATGAGGTGCCGAGCTTTTTGAGTTGACTTCCAGGCATTGTTTTATCATAAGTATTTAAACAAAATAGGCTTTTCCAAATATTTGTACAATTCAGAAGTAGGGCGTTCTCGGCTATCTATCTCAGCATGCTTAACTAGCACAGACTCGGAATCTCGGATTCCATTGAAGTAAACGATTGCGCAGAGTATTCTAAAGATATTAAATCCGTAAGTACCTATCCAGTGATTAATGTATATAAGTTAAGTTTCTTCGATAAGTGCGTACTTTTGCGGCCATCAACTTTCCAATTTCCCACACACATACATACATGTAAATAATACCTACGTGTTACAACTCTTAACAAACACAACGGATGTCAAGTTAGCTTAGCCGCTCATTTCGTAGGAAACACGATACAATGTTACACCAGCAGTATCCGATTTATTATTCATATTACATTTTGGATCCTATGTTACGGCAATAAGAATGCCCAGCATACGTTTGATAGTATTTCTGCCATGTGAGGCAAATTCCCAGTCACACGCAATGTTTTGCATAAAGGCATTGTTTTAGAAAATTTACACAATATAAAGTTTAAATAACTGAAGTAACTTGTTCTTGTGTTTCACAGGAGCAAGCCGTGACAAGTCATTTATCAAAAGTTGCTTACGCCAAAATATTCTCGCTCATTAGCAATAAATTTGCATAAATTGGTAATATAGACTACAGTTCAGGCACTATTCAAGTCTAATGTTGTATCCGGGACATTATTGCTATATACCAATGAGAATAAACTTCTAAACAGACAGCTTGACATCAAAATCAGATTGACTTAGAACTTGGCAATATGTATAGCATTTAAATGGTAATCAAAACCATAACCATACATAAAATAAACAACTATTAAAGTGACGTTTTCGCTTATTTTTATTAGTCACCCATAACATTTAATTCGAATGACGTAACTAGGAGAACATGGGCAAACAGAAGTTCAAAGAACTCGGTAGCATCAATCAACGGCGGAACGACTCGACTACTCTAGTGACTCCCACAGCAGCTGATTGACCTAAAAACAACAAGCGAGTATTCTAGAAAGGGACAGCTAGAGGAATAGAAAAGCGCGTGAAGGGCGTCACGTAGGCAAGCGACAACAAACAGTAGGGCAAGGTCGTCAATGGAATTTTGTTGATGATTTTGGTAATACATAGTATGTTGTGGTTGCGTGTGCAGTCATGTCCTTACTTCCTAAGGAAGTAACCTTGAGCTGCAATGAGTATGAAAACAACATTGTTCATTCGTAAGCGTCAGACGTCAGTTTTGCTGTTTCAGGCCGTAAAGGTCTGGATTGCAGATTCATGTAACTATTTTTACAAGAGTGTAAAACACTTTTAAAAATATCAATGAGCTAACATTACAAGGACTATAACGACCTTTGAACGACCTCTTCCACTACTTAGTGTAATTATTTCGGTTTTCCAAACTAATTTATTATTCTAAAAGAAACTTCTTAAATTTGACAGCCACGGAGCAATCACTTTTCAAACATTTAAACGTCAAAGGGGAAAGTTTACCCTGGCACAAGTTTTCCTTTTGTACTTAAGAGTTTTCCAAACTTTCTCGTTTTTGACAAATAAAGATATGAGGAGAAATATAATTGAAATAAAAAACATTAAGTATTACTGTATTTATGAACGTGTTTTTTGTACTAGTTTCTTATCTTGTTGACAAATCGTATGTGGCAAGTGGCTTTGATGTGTGAAGGCAACGGCGACGCGTAACTATTTTAAAACTGTTTTGTTGGTGTACGTGGCTTCTGACAAGTCCACCAGGGCACCATAAATGACACGTGTTATGTTTCACATTCCACAGTAACCATTGTAATCTGTTCCCAGGCTTTTTGGAATAATCTGCTACATTCGAATTCCAACCAGGTGCTGCTAAGCCGGTATACCGTTGGTCTGATATAAAATAATTGCAGACTGACCTCAAGCCGTCCAATGGACCATTTTCATAAAATTAGACTCGTTGTCAATACTTCCGGGTTCTGAATGAGTGCCGTGGTGCCGCAAATATTCTCACGACTGTCCAAATATATCTCGTCATGTGTGCTACAGTATCTATTATTTGAAACACAATATTAGCACGGAGGTCAGTCTAAAACCGATGTGCTAACGACTGCATCATTGTTAGCCAATAGTCAACAAGATGTATTATATGTAACAGTTCCAGGGAATTAAGAGTCGTATGGCTTCGTTACCATCGCGTGTCTATTCATGCGTTGATTTACTCGCCACTTTACGGTATTGAGTGCTTATTGTATAATATGTTGGCGATTGGCCGGTGACCAATGGCCAGTAACGTTGTAATTTGTAATAAAAGATTTCACTTTTTTAGCTTTATGTGTTTTTAATTAAATAACTGACCTTCCGGTTTTGCTGTAGTCGGGTGCAAACCAAACTGTCACTTCGTTTCCCTAGAACGAGGTATAAAATTCAGGAGACGGCAAAAAAAATCAAAATTCATTATTTCAAAAAAGTGCTGATATAAGTACCTTTGGACGTGATAGCACCTTTTTGGACGACATAAAAATAACATAAGCCAATCCCCCGAAACCGTCGCTTTTCAGCACATCCAAGTGGTGAAGGGCTGGTAAGAAGTGGCGCAACAAACTCCCCAGCAGATTTTTGGCATACTTATAGGTGAAGATAAGCTGTTCGTTTCACGAGCTGTCAATTCACGTCTAACAGCTCTTTTAGCAGAGATAATCACACCCAATTTTCAAGAAAGTATTGGAACGTTAAAAATAATAACTGCGTTAGCAATTCGTAAGCGTTTTACCAGATATTTATCGACGAGGGAGTTCATTTTTCACTTATAAGCGACTATGAGTGATGATGGCAATATTCAATAAGAAATGCCTCGTAAGCTCATCGTGGCTTTCTCTTTTCAATCATCTGCCATGATTAATTACGTAGGCGAAACGCGCTAGTACATTAGAAAATAATTATGCTCAGGAGATCAAAAGGTTTTTGTATTCGCAAACTCCTCGTTCTCATTAAAATAAAAGAGAAAATAGGGGAAGACGCACGGCTACACATCAAGCTATATGTATAAACCAGTGGGGTACTTGCGTAACCCACACCATCGGTAGGAATTGGTTTAATTTTGACAGTTCAACAATATTCATTACGTTATTTAAGTTTTTGAGTAGACAAATTTTTCGAACCTATGAAGCAATGGATTTGCAATATCCTTCAAAATGATTCAAACTGTGATTGATAGTGGGTTACGCAATTAGGGTACTGTGTAAGCTGCCTTCTGATTGTACGAAAAACCCACACAATGCGAGGTCAGCTAAAACTGGAAATGTAGGTATAGCTTGATGTGTTGCCGTGTGTACAGTTAAGTAAAAGAAAAAGACCCCTACTTATCTACTTCTCCCTGTTAGTAAAAATACAGGAGCCTCCGTCAGTAAACTAAAATCAAGGTATCGACAACATAAAAGATTGTAAGCTCGACGGCACTTTACTATTGCTCTTAAGGGTGTCGTTGAGATCTTTTATTGTTGGCCATATCCTTTTGTTCCTTGAGTACCTATTAACATCGTTGAGAATTTATGGATTCTTTGAGCAAACGATGAAGGCGCCGCCGGCGCCTTAAAACCAACATTAGACAAATAACAGAAATTCGTAATCGTGCTTGATGCAGCGACAAATGTACATATATCTTACCATATTATGTCATCATTGGGAATGAATACGAGAGTAATATGAATTTATTATACTTACAGTACAGCTGAGATCAACAAATAAATTTCCTGAACGAACCCCGCCGTTATGCCAATTACCTTCCATTGTGATGATGTAACTTACTAGAAAACCATTTAAACCATATTTATTCAACTGTGAGTTCGATAACTATTACCCGAATAAATTGGCCGTATTGTGTAATGAAATGAATATTTGAACGTACAATTAAATAATGTTATATTTCTACAGTTTCCATAGTTGAAAGGTGCATTATTTTACTTCCAAAATTTGAAAGCCCCAGCTCAAAGTGTGGACGCCAGACGTATAAAAACAGTCGAAAAACAAACCCAGTTAGACATTTTTTGTTGATAAAAAGTTTCTACTTTATTTAATAAGTATGTTGTTAATACAGCCCAAAAAAAACCTTTTAAAGTTTCAAACTCAGTAGACAGCCACCCTTATATGTATAGGGTTCACCGTTGGGTACACGTCGACGACATAAAACCATCGACTCGTTCAAAATGGCAGCGAACGTGACCTTGAATAGTACTACGGGGATGGGGACTGTCTGGATCAGATTAAAATTTTATCGATTTTACGCATGTGTCGCTCGCTGGTACTTTCACCCCTGAAATGCACCTCATACAGGCGTGACAGTTGGTAGTATCGGTTCTTGGAAATTGGTCCGATATTCTCATTGATAAAATAACATAGTGTTGTTTGCTGTTTATATACAATACTCATTGTACGGGGTGCGGGGTATCCTAGCAAAGGTTAAACACAATTTACACTAACTCTTCTGCTCAATTTCATGAAAGGTCCTAAGTCAGTGCCCTGCGAGACGCTGAGCGTCTTGCTCTGTTTATCAATGTTGACTATTGTATAACCTGACTGGCAGCTTCACAAACAGTGAGTGCCTGTGGCGAGAATGTGTTTGTGCTAAGATAGAATAGATAATTACATTAGCAGCTGTCTTTCTAAGTAAACCTAGATATGATTATAGAGATGTAAGGCTTCGTCCAAATCGATGATCAAATTGTTCTTTTAAAAGTCCAACTGTTACTTACTATAAGAGTTAGTTATCGTTGTGATCTTTTATGATTTCTAAGAACGTTTATCAGTTGTTTTATCTGTATTGATGGTCATTGCTAACAGATAACACCAATCAGACGAGATTACTTACTACAATAGAATATTATTAGTTTGAACACTGACACAAAGACAAAGCAGATAGTGATTTAATAAACAGCTAAAGACAATGACAATCATACAACCCCAATTACTAGTAACTACTTTGACGAAATTTAATTAGCAGTATGGTCGAACCTTCATCGAATAAATAAACTATATTATTAGATTAGCAAGACAGGTTTCTCTAATACAGTAATTAACTTACTCACGGCATTTCGTAACGAAAGATGTTTGTTTATTTGGTAAACTCTGAATTCATCCAAAACTAAGTTCCAAGCATAACTTTCGCAGATTAATCATCCAAGTCAATGATGATAATGATATTATTAAACAGATCATAATATAATAATATCACTAAAGTTAACAAGGTCATAAGCATAACTTCACAACTAGCGAACAGATTGTAGAGAAAAATAAGAATGATACTGATATGAAGTCCGATAATGCTGACATTCGACTCGCAAGTAGTCAGGCTTTACAATCCCTAATCTGTTTCGAGAAAATGCTAGAAGGTTGGACATAACCCCCAAAAGTATTGTAGCAAAAATTCTAGATTCACTACAATTTTTTTTTGCTACAACTTTAATTCAATAGAGAAGTTCTAAAAGCGGATAATGTATAAATGAATATTAAACATAAATTATTATGACGTCTTTAGACTTCCTTTCATTGAGTGCTAACAAAAGAACAAGCTCGGAATAAATTTCCACATCATAAAAATGTTAAAAATCGGAGAACACAACAACAATCGGAAAAAACAAAGTCGGCCTACTGAAAAAAAAAAAACAAGGGCAGGGGATACCTTTTTTTTCTATGACTCACCGCCGCAACGAGTCTGCCGGATTCGTGGGCTTACCTGAAAAAAAAAACAACGATACAATATTATGCGATAAGGGATCGGCCTTGGGTTCATATTATAACAACACAATGTGGATTTTATTGAGTTAGAAGCAGGTGTAATCGAATATCAGGCTCAGTGTAATGGGGAAGGCGTATCGTTTTCGGTAGCAGGTACTAATTTGTGGTAGTATGAGGTACTGAGTTGATTGATATTTATTATATTATGTATCTTTTGAGTAAAATTGAGCTGTACGTAAGCATTTGAATGTTTGCAACAGTGGCTGTAGGAAACATGAGGATTAAGAGATTTTTGCGTGACTTTACGCACAATTTTAAAGCCATAAAGCATTCCATCCAAATTCCAATCCTAGCTTCGAATAAATCATTTCGTCTTTTACCTTGGATACCACAAGAACTGGCAATATTCATTAATTCAAATCTATACTAATCTATTAAAGTTGAGGGGCCCGTGGCTAAATAATAATTGCCGCACATGTCGATCGATCAGGTTAAGCTACGCTTGCCGCGGTTGGTCTGTGGATAGGTGACCATTTTTACATACCGAGACTCCTCCGTGCCTCGGATAGCACGTTGTCTAGACGTTAGTTCCGCATTCGTGGATCTTTCACAGTCGTTACGGGTAGTCAGAAGCCCGAACCTCTGACAACCAGTCTTACCAAGGGGTATTACCCAGTACCTGGGTTGTGGTTGTGGAGGTCAGATAGGCAGTCGCTCCATGTAAAATACTGGTATTCAGCTGCATCCGGTTAGACTGGAAGCCGTCAATGTCTTCGTCGAATGACGCGCTACTGTCCGTTTTCGGTTTTTTGTAAATCATATAAGTAATTTATCTTATTAATTTATAGAAAATCAACTTATACCTTAACAATACAAATTAAACGCTTAATATGTATACTAATCAATTACACTTTTCTCTTTGTGAGAGGTATTCTGGTAACAAAAATAATTAGGAACGCTCTTCTTTTTGGCACAAAAGAAAATTTTAAAAAAGATACTTACTTATTTTTTAATCGTATATGCAAATTATGAATAGTCACGAGCGCACGGGTATATTGGCCACGCGGCGAATTTTTAACTACCTATGATTTATGCTTTAATTTATTGCAAAATGTCGAATTTGCCTTAACACAGAAAGTGTTCGGGTGAAACCCGTACACTATTTAAAAACCCCGCCCGGACGCTCCCCGGACGCCCTCCAAACAAGAAAAAATTCTAGGAAACCCGGACGGATGGCAGCAGCCCTAGGTACCTTTGTGTATTATGTTTGGTATTATTATTATTTTTTTAATTCGGTTTGTTCTTAGCAGCCCCCAGATTATTTTATGGTCGGAGGTGGTCCTAGAGGCCCTTCACTACATACATATTAATTGAAAAACTGCGTCTAATAGAAACGGTTGAGTGGCTAGTCTGGCCATAAATTCTGTCCCTACCTTTAAAAGTCGAATATTTCATAAACTGAGTGACTTATGATACTCATTTGTTTTATTATGATATACTTACACAGGCTTTGGTCTTCTATAAAACCCTAGTTGGTCTCATCAACCCCAGCTAAAAATATGGAGTGGGGTGTGTAGTAGCGCTACACAAGTGTAACAAAACGCCAGTCGAAATTTTCAACCTCATAAAGTCGCTCGGTATAACAAGCAAGTTCGTCTATCGTACTATCAAAAGATTCAGCGAGATGTCTTCTGTCGACGACAGATCTAGGAGCGGCCGCCCACGTGATTCAAGGACGCCAGCAGTGATCAAAACCGTTGGTGAGCGAATTCGCCGAAATCATCTCTACAAATAGAAAACAATGGCCAGATAAATGAAAATTCCAGCTAGGACCATTTCTTGCATCATTTAATAAGACATAAAGCTTGTCTCTTATAGAAGAAGTACTGGACATCGTTTGACGGCTGCTTTACGCAGTATCAGAATCACCAGAGCAAAGAAGTTGTGGGGCAGCAGCACGCAAAAAACGGATATCGACATATCCTTTTTACAGATGAGAAAATCTTCACCGTAGAGGAAAAATTCAACTGCCAAAATGACAGGGTTATGCACACAGCTCTCAAGAAGCTTCTGAAAAGGTTGCCAAGGTGGAAAGAAGCATCGGCCTCGGTCATGGTCTTTGTACGAGGGAGTCACTAAGCTTCATTTTTGTCAACAAGGAGTAAAAACCAAAGCAGCTAACTACCAGACTGATATTTTGGAGATTGTGGTTAAGCTATTGACCCAAACGCTATTTTCCAATAAGTATTAGATGTTTCAACAGGACTCGGCACCGGCACACGAAGCGCGAACCACGCAGCGTTGGCTAAAGGACAATTTACCCGATTTTATTGCCTTCGAAGATTGGCCCTCTGGAAGTCCTGACCTCAACCCATTGGACTACCGATTATGGGAAGTTTTAGAGGAGAATAAAATAGAATAGAATACTCTTTATTATGTACACAATATAAATTACAGACATAAATATAGAAATTTTACAAAGGGTGACACAATGGGCGGTCTTATCGCTAAGAGCGATCTTTTAAAGACAACCTTTGGATGAAGAAAGCCTGGCCGAATGTATGGGTATTTCTCTGGCCGCTTCAGCCATTATGGCTAGGGAAGTAAAGGACTACTCAATCCGCATACTCTCAGACAGCATGGCTGTTCTGCAAGCGCTGAACAGTTACACACATAACTCTGGGCTAATACACGACTGTCACCAGCGCCTCAACCAGGTGGGTAACCTCAATAATATAACCATTCAATGGATCAAAGGACACAGCGGTTCGTTAGGCAACGATGCAGCCGACGAGCTTGCCAGAAGAGGGTCGAGTATGGCACCAGTGGGACCCGAGCCCATCGTGCCACTCCCCTCGGGTATTTACGCACTCTGGTAAGGAAACGCACCAGAGACCAACATGGGAAACTATGGACGGATCAAGGCGATTGCAGGCAGGCTAGGGAAGCACTTCCCACATTGGATGGCCGCCTCACGAAACAGGTCCTATGTCTAACTAAACAGAAGCTGCGTATAGTTATTGCAGCTTTAACTGGCCACGGGTCATTTAATAAACAGCTCTTTGTCATAGGAGTAACAGACAGTCAGCTGTGCAGGGCCTGCATGACAGCGGCACATGTGCTACTAAACTGTCCGGTGGTCGCCACATACAGGGCAAAGTACTTCGGTAACCCAGGTACCCTACGTGAGACGGTCAGTAACATCAAGACGTTGCTGGCCTTCCTTGAGGAGCTAGGGTGGATCGAATAATCGATTTTCCCACCCGTACGCAAAATACGCGCATTGACGTGGAGTTGCGGGCACCAGCCCGTATTACCTATTACCTATTGAAGAAAGCCTGCTCGAAGCCTCACCGTAATATTCAGTCATTGAAGCGTGATTTAGTGGCAGCAGCAGCCTCGATACTTCTAGAAACAGTGCGTGCGGTGATAGACGATGGGCGGATAGATTGAAGTGTGTCAAAGCAAAGGGAGGGCACTTTAAATGATTTTAACTTTTATTTTATAAAATAGGCAATAAAAATGTACTTAATATATTTTCGTAAATTATTTTCTTTTAAAAAAAATATTTAGAGACCTTTTTACGAGGGACAGAATTTATGGCTAAAATACCTAGTATTTTATGGCGAAAAACATTACTAAATAAAGTATAATTTAAAATGCTGTTACGCGTATGATACAGTTCTAAATAATTAATATAATAACGCTACTTAACGCTCAAAATAATAAGCAATGAAAGCTAGAATGCTCATAATATCAAACTTATGACACAAAGGATTTTATTTATTTAAAAAATATGAGTTATGTATTGATATTTTGAATACTTCCACTTATTATACAAACGCATACAATGATACATCACAATTCAATTGACACAAGTGAATGAGTTGTCGGCCAAATATTATAAATTGTCAATTAACTAGAGGTGGTCGGTGAATCAATAAACTGTTTTTTTAACGACTTTTCATTCGTCAACGAGGTAACTGTTAATCATCAATGAAAAAACAGGTTGAAAATAATAGCTGTTAATTTACGTAAACGCACAAAACGCATCAGTTCAATAGTAATTATTTTACTCAGTAAAAAAAAAGCCAGTTAAAATAAAATGCTGCTAATGAATGATTGAACAAAATTGTCAATGATTGAAAACGTTGACATAAATTGACGGTAAACGCTACCGATTGAACATTCAAAACCTGTTAATAATTTAACAACTTTTTTAACCTGTTGACCATTGATGATTAAAAGTTAAATTACATTAACCAAAAAACCGTCAATGACCCACCTCTACAATTAATCTACTTTAGACTGATATTATTTTATATAAGAAGTTTGTTATTATTTGCTCTGCTTTTGTTTTTGCTACTTGAAGCAACAAATCTATCCTCAATAAAACCAAATAAAATATTTGTATTTGAAAAAAAAATTTTTGGATTATAGGGCTTAAAACGGCTAAAAACAACATGATTAAGTGGCAAATGAATGCTGGCCATCCTGTTGATAGCAGTAATCCTATAATCACCTGTACCGACGACTACTGTGGGTGATAAACTGGTCCTATCTCTGGTCAAGATGAGACCACACGAGAGCTTGCTGATAACTATTAACTAACTAGTGCTCAATTAGAATTTATATTGAATAGTTATTTTTAATATAAGCATTAAACTGGTGGACAAGGTGGAGTGTTAAATCTATACTAATTCGCTAAATTCTGTAACTACCAGTAGGATTTGAAAAATCCTTTTTGCATATAAGGTGACAGTGGGGAAGGGGTGAATTTATGACAGAGGTAAGCCGGAGTAAGAAAACGATGTCACTAAACCGTTTCATTATAATATCAATGATGAATTGATTATAGAGTGGTTGTGTTCGAAGGGAAGCCGACGGGAATCAAGTTGTATGGTACCTTCGCCACTGCACGGTGGAACTAGTCGCGAGCTCGAACTCACTGGTGGTGGGCATGGCCAAAAAGCACGCTATCTCACCTGGCTTCGTGTCCGACAGAGATAGTATCAGTGTTTAGCAGTTAGACGCTAGTCTACACGCACAACCTCTAGTTCTCACGCACAGAAACACCGTTCCGAACTGAAAGGCACGTAAAAAGAATTCGAAAAGTGCTTTGGAAAATTGAGTTTTATGAAAAAACCACTGCATAAATCAATTACAAATATAGTTTATTGAAGTCTTCGATAACTGAGCTTTGTCAGTACCGACTTTGTTTTGAAGATTTTACAGTTCTTTTATTACTTATTTACACCCAAAGTTACGTTATAAAAATAGCAAGACAAACGAATCTTTGTTGGCTCATAACTTTTTAATGGCTTTTTATTTTACTATTCTGTTCCGGACAGACATACTCCTTCCTACTCATATTATAAATGTGAAAGTTTCTGAAGATGTTTGGATGTTTGTTACTCAATCACGCGTAAACCGTTGAACGGATTTGGATGAAATTTGGCACACAGATAGTTTATAACTAGAATTAACATATAGGATACATGTTATCCTGATATTCCCACGGGATCGAAACTAATGCGGGTGAAACTGCGGGGCGCTGCTAGTTAATAATAAGACAAAACGATATTAGGTTTAACTTTGGATGCACAATGTCAAACAGTGGAGTAATACTCTCTCGAAATTTGTATTGAACAAATATCGAATAGTGGCATCTGCTCAATGCTTGAGAAAGGCTTTGTAACATCACGCTAGGAACCCGAGCAAAAAAAAAACAGAAGGAAAGGTAAGAGAAAACGATGTAAAAGCGCAGGCAGGCGATGCGATGCGACGGGATGGGTCAGGGGGGAACAAAAAATTTCATTTGAATAGTTATTTTTAAAAAGAAGCAGCTTAAACTGGGTCTTGTGGATAAGATTGAGTGTTAAATAAAATACCTACTTAAGTACATACGAAAGATCTTAAAATATCTGGCATTCCTTGTAAAATTAACTAAAAGTGCCAAAGCTAAAGAAGAAAAGCGATGAATTTACTCATCATGTTGTTTACTCCTAAAAACGGGTTAATTATTCAATTAATATAAAGAGAACTCCTTTAACACGTGGGCGTTTAAGTTAATAAATAAATTCAAAGGGTCGTCGCACTTTCTGCGTGCGATAAACAAGACTCATTTTAAAATTCAAGGCTGTACGTCGCCAATGTACAGACGCCAGCACATCAAGCTACCCGAAACTGTAAAATTTTCCCAATCAATTCCCAACCTTATACTTTAGCGATAAAGTTGAAAATCTAATAAAGATATTTGACAGATGGTAGTAGCTTGATGTGCTGGCGTCTTTACTGAAAATAACATTGAAACGTTAATTCTGATTGTCCTTGCCCCTTGTTTACTCGTTCAACACATAACGAGTGTGTATTTGACTACTGAGAATAATTTTAAAACAGTTGTTTAACATAAATATACAAATTTCGTGGCACAGGTCACGTAGGACGTTTTCCAAGAGCAAAGGTTTTTTTTTCTAATAAGGGTCATTAATAGAGATGAGAAAACTCAAACTCAAAACGTTTATTTCAATTAAACAATTTACATTGTCAAAATTAACTAGTCGGTCAGTTAGTCAGAAAGTTGAAGCTAGTTGCCCGTTCCAAAACGTAGATCTCTCGGAGAAGAATGGGCAAGAAACTCCAAGGACACTCTTTTTAATGAAGATATTACAAAATCCGGCTGCTAAGAGATGACCAGTCTCAACCGACAGCGCCCGTTCACGAACATCACGCATGGATCAGCAGTCAGCACCATCCAGCTCAACCATTTTGTAGGAAACCGAATGATCCAAGGAGAGGAGAGGGATTGAGCTGTTTGATACATTTTGGTCAAGTAAGTATTGAAGTTTTGTATTAAACAGCTGATTTTTTTTTCGTGATTTCAGAGTTGGTCCCATAGTGAAAGTTGTTCAGTTCGATGGTCTAACTAAAACACCTCTTAAAGTTTGGAAGGTTAATTTTTTAACACCTTATATGTATATTCACTTTAAAAATAAATCATTAAATTAAAATAAAACAAATATTCAAGGTGGGCTCTTATACAACAGACATGATTTTTTTTGCCGTTTTTATAGACAATGGTACGGAACCCTTCGTGCGCAAGTCCGACTCGCTTTGCCCGGTTTTATACTTTATTGTGTATCGTTGTGTGAAGTATATCGCTGGTGGTGGCATGTACGTGGGATCTTTAAGTTCCCTTCAAAATGGTTGAGCTAAATGGTGCTGATCCTTACGTCATGTTCGTGAACAGGCACCGTCAGTAGGGACTAGTCAAGTCTTACCGCCACGGCTTATTTTAATTTATGAATTGTTTTTATCTTTTTTATTACGGACGCTTTTAACGTAGTTTCCATCTTTCTAAATTATTTTCATATGTATAATTTCAACATTAATGTTGTTACATACCAATATTTTGACTTGAGAAACTCCACGGTTTCTTGCCCGTTCGTCTCCATAGGTAGGTACCAACTACGCTTTGGAATGGGAATAACTGGTTTATTTGAAATAAATGCTCAAGTTTGAG
This sequence comes from Globia sparganii, assembly GCA_949316385.1. Taxonomy (NCBI): domain Eukaryota; kingdom Metazoa; phylum Arthropoda; class Insecta; order Lepidoptera; family Noctuidae; genus Globia; species Globia sparganii. The sequence goes on along the minus strand of OX438672.1, from coordinate 4,237,913 downwards.
AAAAGGCTATAAGGCAAGGACATCCGTATTTCAGCTTAAACACGCTACTGAACCGTAATGGTTGATGACATGACAATACTGCTCACACACGACCATTTTATGTAGCGGCAACAGAAGCCTCACCATAATCAGTAACAGTTGCTAGATGACAAGTTACAATAATATGATATGTATGTATCTATTTTAACTGTCCGTCATAAATTACCCATAACTTTATAAATTACTAGCTGATCCCGCAAACGTGGTTTTGAAAAAAAAAATAGATAGTAGCCGATTCTCAGACACACCCGATATGCACACAAAATTTCATACAAATCGGTCCAGCCGTTTCGGAGGAGTATGGTAACTAACACTGTGACACGAGAATTTTATAAATTAGATGATTTTCTGAATGCTCCCAGATAGGTGCTTTCAGCTGTAGGAGAAACGAAGTTATTGTATACAAGATCATTTCTTGGAAAGCCATGAAAATTCAATCAGCTACGAGATTGCCTTTTTAAGTCTTCTTTGCTTACGAATTCGCAAAGAAAATATGAAATTTTATTTCTTCAACAACAGTTTGAAAAACTAAAGAACGGAATTCACTCGAGATTTCTGAATTTCGACTGTCGGATATTTGCCAAAGCGAGACTTCAATAAACTGCTAAAAATTCAATATACTTTCGTATAAAATTTTTGTTGTATGTCCTATCAAAGTGAAACATCAAAGACTGTAGAGTGTAAATGCTTGGCACCATTCCGCTTGAAACCATACACAAGGCATAAGAGTCAAACTAAGTGTCAGTTATGAAAGATCTACTGTGGTTCATGCTTAATTGAATGTTTTTAACAGCTTATTGCAAACAGTATTGGTCAATAGTGTGATTGACTCATCATTGAGTAAGGCATTTGCAATTGAAAACCTGTGGCACTTCGCAAGAACATATTATACATATTACCTATATCAAACGACTAGCTTTGTTCGCATCAAATTTCTTGCTCTTTTAAATAGCCTAAGACCTTTATCAAGAATTAGACTATCAAATGCAAAAATATTTCTTGCTCTTTTAAATAGCCTAAGGCCTTTCTCAAGAATTAGACTATCAAATGCAGAAATATTTCTTGCTCTTTTAAATAGCCTAAGGCCTTTCTCAAGAATTAGACTATCAAATGCAAAAATATTTCTTGCTCTTTTAAATAGCCTAAGGCCTTCCTCAAGAATTAGACTATCAAATGCAAAAATATTTCTTGCTCTTTTAAATAGCCTAAGGCCTTTCTCAAGAATTAGACTATCAAATGCAGAAATATTTCTTGCTCTTTTAAATAGCCTAAGGCCTTTCTCAAGAATTAGACTATCAAATGCAAAAATATTTCTTGCTCTTTTAAATAGCCTAAGGCCTTCCTCAAGAATTAGACTATCAAATGCAAAAATATTTCTTGCTCTTTTAAATAGCCTAAGGCCTTTCTCAAGAATTAGACTATCAAATGCAAAAATATTTCTTGCTGTTTTAAATAGCCTAAGGCCTTTCTCAAGAATTAGACTATCAAATGCAAAAATATTTTTTAAAATCCGACTGGTAGTTCCAGAGATTAGCTCGTTAAAACAAACAGACTATAATAAAGCTGAAGGCTTTATTATAGTAATAGATCAGCACAGATATAGTTATTTTGTAGGTGAATATGGGAAATGGTGGTTATGCGTGATTGTTTAAGAACTAAGCATTTTTGGAAACATTCCATCAAATGGCTCTTATGTAGATTAGACTATGACGGAAGAGTAAAACACAAACAAGTTAACAGAAATAGTTAAGGTGAATGGGAAGTGGTAGACCGCGAAATTCAAATTTTCTTACGTTTTTTGCAATTTTCAGGTCAGTGTCAGCTTGTATCTTGATCAAAATTTGATTCGCGACTATAACAGGTACGTATTTACAGAATTATAATCTTATAAAACATTCATACATCTTTATAAGTGAGATTTGTACCATAAACACATTTCCCTAGAAGATTTCTTCTTGTGGTACAAATCTAACTTAGGAAGATGTATTAATGATTCTAATGACTATAATTCTGTGAATAAGTACCTGTTATAGTCGCAAATCATATTTTGATCAAGATACAACCTGACACTGACCAGCTAATTGCAAAAAACGTAAGAAAATTTGAATTTCGCGGTAATTACTGCACAATCACCTTAAATAGAATGATGCACAATAAAACAAATCAAAACACAGCTTATCTATCAAACAAATACGTCACTCAGAACCTTTGGCAATTAGGTCTGAACACGTTGGACTTATCACATTAATACAATTTAAATAGCCCAAGTCTCATTGAGCTATCGAATGAGTTATGTAATTAAAGTATTAGCAAAACAATATGTCGTGTGCCCTTCAAAGCGTGAAGGTCATAAGTGGTTGTATAAAACAGTTGATAAAATTTGATATGCCTTATCTATTCATTTACAGAATAATTTCGCCGCGGAATTCGAGATATGGCATGTAAACGTTATTGTAGAAAATATAAAATATATTTTAAACGTGGCGAGCGACAGTCGACTTATCACAAACTTTTATAACTTGTTTACAGCGCAGTTACGGTAACAGACCGGTTAAACTAAAAATAACTTAAGTCTTCCATAATCGCTAACATCTCGATGCGTACGCGCACGGTTTTAATCAAATAACAACAACTATGCAATCATTAATGGAATAAATAAAGTTATAGATGATGTGTATGCAATTGCAATCGTGAGAGAAACATGGATAGATCTGATGGTTCAAAACGAGAAGCGCTGGTTGTTTGATAAATGGAATAACTAGCTTTCAAAATATTTATGCCCAAAAGAATGAAGACAAAAACAGTAGGTAACAGTTTTTGTTTTCAAAATGTTGCAATGAAATCATCAGCACCTATGTGAGAGGCCATTCAAGAATCAGATACGCGACTGGATGAACGACTGCAATAGTTCATTGGAATGCATTCGATGATAGAGTAGAGATGAATCATAATCAAGTAGTTTGATGCCAGTGATGTAATCACTCCAAAAGCACGCTTGTTTACGTGCACAACTGGGTCAACCGTAATATAAAATGCGAGGGCCATATTTGAACACAGGTCGACAAATCTGGCGATAGATTCAATTTGTCGTAGGACTTGGCGCATGAGCAAATATTTCAACAGAAGAATTACTACTTTACCTGTTTTTCTAAGGAATTGCCAGTAAAATATGTGTACAAAGGTAAGGATTGGGTAATAACGCGTTGAAATATTTTTTACCTTTAAACCGCTTGGTGCATGGAAAAACACGATTGGCGACGCGGCGAGACTCGACAAAAATAGCTCGCATCAGTACGATACGGCATTTTGATATGGCCGCGCGGCGCATGCGTCTGGGCGGGGGTGCAAGTACAGGAGATTTATTGAAAGCAATCTAAAAGCATCACCATATTGAAGGGTAATGTTTCAAACAAATCTAGCGCCAACTATTAAAACGAAGGTGAAGGGTTCCGAACGCAGACAGTGCGATTATGGAAATCATTGATTGAAATACTACTATTCGAGAAATTGGAAGAATTTGTGTCAAAGAATATGCCCTAACCATAACACGAGAATTGGACAAAAGACTGGGTACGCACGGCTACACATCAAGCTATACATAACCAGTATAACCTGACTTCTGATTGTACGAAAAATCGATACAATGCGAGGTCAGCTAAAACTGAAATGTATAGGAAATGTATAGCTTGATGTGTAGCCGTGTGTACCTATTACGCGGATAAATGAACCAAGAAATGAGTGCTCGTCTTAGTTTAATTAGACTTACAACACAACGATGACTTTATTGGTCATCCACCATTTACGCAATCGATATAAGACCGCTATCCGCCAGTCCCTTACACGTCGACTCACGCGCATGCACCCCGAGTCAAGGCCAGCCGTGCATCTGCGGGCCTGCGTGCACGCACCGAGGCCATCCCAATATATTATTTGTGTACAAAAAAAATTTATTACTTACACTCTGGGAGAAGAGGCGAAGCTCGTTTTAAAACCCAAGTCTTTACCTCAACTTATATGATTGTTATGATCCAACTACAACATTTTATGGCCACAACTTTACTATAATGCTCCTCTTTGCATGTTTTGTATATAAGATGCCGTATCTTTTATCAAAACTGAATGGCCAGTTGTTTTTGAACCTTGATATGATAGCACTGTTACGCTATAAATAGACTACACAATACCGAACAATACAGATACAAACTTAGTAACGGAGCGGAAGCTCGTACAGAACTCTCTTTATTAATGACGTGTCTGCAACACAATAGTATTTTTTTTTTCATGGTGCATGATGTGCTAAGGATTGTCTAACGGATACGCTAGTCTTATTGATGCACAATGCACGTGAGTTATTTGCATGCTGCGTGTAAATACTAGTAAATAGCGATCGTGACTGGGAGGCGTGATGGCAATGCGATGGGAAGACGAGATAAACATACGGACAACTAACTTGTTAATCGTTTAATTGTATTAAGGCGCTGTTTAAAACGTAAACAAGACTTTTGCTGTTTGAATGCTGTTGTCCTCGATCAAGGGCATGAGGTGGATATAAAATATGTAATACGTAACTATCATCATTTAGATGTTACATGCAGGGAGGTCAGCTACATGTCAGCTTTTAATCACGACTCCAGAATTATAAATCCATGTTTATAAATAAACTAATCACTATCACGTAGTATCATTATTACATGGTAGATATCACTATATTTGCTCAGAAAAACTGATACGATTAAGACACTTACATAAGACGATGTCTTGATAAAATTTTGGTGCCAAAAACAAATTGTTGCTCAACTTGGGGAATCTTCTGATGCCGAACTACCACATGATTGTTACGTAATATTTTTTTATTCTTCAATTGTCTTAGTTATGATTTATGCAAAGACTATAATAATCTCTATGGACTTATGAGGTGATAGTTAAATGTGAGTAAATACTTCTTACACAAAAATAACTGCCAATGTATTCTGTAAGAAGCTCATCGTGTCTCAAACATAGGTGAAGTGAGCTGCTATTCCATTTGGTGCTAGGAATTAACAGTATTGACACTATTACCACTTCATCTCAGCTTTCACATTTAGATTTTTACAGAACAGTTGTGCTCTATTCACGAAAGTTTTCAATAACTCATTTAGACACAGATTTTCATAATATCATTCAGCTTAATAAAATATGAAATTACAATTGAAGCATGAAATAGGCAATTCTGTAAGCGATACGATGGAAGCCTATGGACATTACGCTCAATCAAATGGCGCGATCAGGCGTGCAGTGGACTTTGACCTGGCGCAGCCCAGGAAAAAATATACCTCAGGCAGTAAATTGCTTCTGCAAAAAATACAGGTGTTGTTTTTCGTAAACATTATCCTTCCTCAGCCGAATAATGTAGGTATTATTTATTTCGTAAACACCTACTGATGTGTAAGGTGCGTTGGTTTTAAATTATGCTTGGTTTGCCTTTATTTTCAAACCAAAATGTGAAAGCATGTCTAAACTAGGTGTACTCAACGTAAATTTTGATGTAACCAAAAACCCCAGGCGTCTGTTTGTGGGCAATGAATTCAGGGCATTGAATTTGATAGGGGAGCCTAGCTTTTATTTTCGTTAAAAACTATTTTCTGACAGCGCATGTCTTTGAGGAACAAAAGCGTGCAACATTTTTTAAATAGCACACCGAAATCTACACCAGCTTGTGTACTTCACAATTTCACAGGGATTCCACAATTGTGGTCTATAAATGGCAATTAAAAAACCTGCTCCCAAGGTATAAAGTTTTATACGTCCTTGGTGCGTTTATCTGTAATTATATAAATTGTCTTTCGTAGTTAATACATGCATACAATTAAGCAGTCGATTACACTCGGACTTTTTATCTCGCTGCGCCTTTTTAGAGCTAAATATAAACTGTACCAGACTGACGGTTACAACCTGGGTGTCACAGTAAAATTGAATTTAGTTTGTACATGCGTTCTGTTGAATCATGCAATGCCTGTAGCTCAAGATTAAAATAGATTCAATAAATGAACAGGGGGATCGAGTCCATTTGTAGACAATTGACGCAGGCGACGAAAGTGCAAAACTGACTCAGTCGTTAGGACTTTAATCTGTATAACTGCGGCTTACAGGCTTGCTCATAAATTATGACAAATTCATAACATTGACAATCGCAATTGACGGTGTCATGTCCTCGTAGGAACTCGTTGGTCGAGTTAGAAAATAGACTGAGGGTGGGAGCGGTTCAACGCACTCTCAGGAACTGCGGTAACATATTTTAAATAGTAACCACAGCAACAGTGTTTAGAAACGTTGTGTTGTTAGCTGATTGCTTCATTCTCTTTAAGATTTACGGAAAAGATAAAACAATGCAACTTTCATGCTAATTAGCTTTAAGTTATGTGCAGTAGATGGCTGCAGTTATAATGAATTCAACGACCAATTAGGTCTAGCTGTTTCACTTTTAAAATAGTTGGTTTTACTGGAATGCTTTTAAGTAAATTCCAGATTGGAAGGTAATATAAGATACTGCGGGTAGATTAACTTAACCAGCAAGCAATTTAAATTCAAGGACAATTAAACCTGAACTCGTAAATCATTCAAAAAAGGCCCCTGGAGACCACCCAAAGAACACGAGAACGCTGTGCAGGTACCTAGGTACATAATATTTCGCAATTACCCAAAACATCACTACAAATAATTCGAGATACCAAACTGCTAATAACTTACAATATCTACTAGTATTAATTAAACATGGTTTCCACCAGTTAGCAGCACAAAATGGGATATTTTATTAGCTTTCAATTATTGCAACAATAATATTGCTGTTCCTAAGTTCGAGCTGTGAACTGCCGATACACTTTATCCGTCAATAAAATTAACATTGCTGCACCAAAACCGGTGAACTAATTAAACAGAAATGTTAATACGTTTAAGTTCTTAAATGACTCAATGTGGGAGATAAAATTTTATCCTTGTATTAAAACGATGATTGCATTACTGCCATCATTCGAGTACTACAGACAGTGCCGGATTAAGCCGGAGCGGGGTCTGTAGCAAATTCTATCAAGGGGCCCATGGTTTGCTTTAGGTTATCAAGTTTATGGTATTAAATAAAACAAAACTGTTACAAACGAAATTTTCTGGATTTCATTTGGGCAAAGAAATAATACTATACATAACAACTTTTCTGGGGCAAATCGTACTCAATTTTGATCAAAGCGAGATAATCAAGACGTTCTTGGCTCATCGCTTGTAAAATTGCAGCAAACTGCACTCATTCGTGGCCTAAATAAGCTATCCTCGAAAGCACTGACGATAATTGTTTTTTATCTCTTCTGTTGGAATAGATTTTAGCTGTCGAAATACCAAAAACTCCCGTAGGCTTTCATACGTCTTCTGTCAAAACTGATATTTTTACGGTCAGAGAGTATTGATGCGCGAGGCCCCCCCATTTGCGCGGGGCCCGTAGCATTTGCTACTCTTGCTACGTGATTAATCCGCCACTGACTACAGATACGACTAACAAGTCTTGATAACATCATCTCATTGAGTATTCTTGGTAGTTGTTTCAGACCTAAAGCGATAACCTAGAATGAAATACGAACGTCATGGGAATCTTACGAGAGTGGCCGAAGCGTTTTTGCATTATATGATAATTGAAAATGTTAACTTATGTCCTACAATTGCAAAGTACACAGAATTCTCAGCGTCCTGCGGTTTCATTGCCAATTTTGCATTCAAATTGCTGCTGTATCTTATTAATCATTATGGCTTTACGTCATGCTATGTAAAATTTAATAGCAGGGTGAGTAATCCATTGTATATTCTGTACATAGGTACCATTACAGCTAGGCAGGTACCTAAATACCTACATAATCAGCCTATGATGTTCCCGCTGCTGGGAAAAAGGCCTCCTCTCTGTGAGAGGGAGCCGTAATCCACCACGCGGGCCCAGGTAGACGTCACATAATTATCTTCGAATTTTTGGTTGCAAGACGTGCCGGTCACGATGTTTTCCTTTACCGTTTTGAGAGCAGTGGTGATAAAACCATTTACACAAAGTAAAACGCCTGTCTAGTTTGTAGTCGTGGCCTTCTTCACTAGCCCATCACTGCTCCCCTAAATATCTATGTCGTATTGTCGATCAAACAAACATTCTTGTACTGTCCTATCTATAAAACAACAATTCCCATTTTACGAGTCCTCCGTTCATCACGTAACAAAAATGTTGATTTGTAACGATGAGGGTGCCATAATCTGTCTAGAATTAAAACCCTCTCTAAATAAATAAAGAAAAAAATATTGATGTTGCTACGATACTGTAAACCCTGAATAAATATGTGTAGCGCCATACCGTAAACATTGACATAAATACTTCCAGCATTTAAAAAACGGCCCAGGAGTAAATTGTTCACTGATTGTTCAAATTGATGCGATTATAGACATAAATTATCGTAAATGTGGGTGCTTCATTTTACGCTACACAGTTATCGATAAGGCTGGAATTTATTACTAGATCATTTCACGGCTCTGACTCCGCTGTAAGGCCTGATCTAGATGGACCATAATCATAACCCATAATAGCTGCAGGGGCTTAGATCTCTTGCAGACTATAAAGAATGGCAGTGAAGACAATAAATCTGGTGTCTTTATAGAGGTCCGTATTTATACCAGACTGCTATACCTACACTGATAATCTCTCAATACATACATACAAACATAAACTCACGCCTTCTTCCCATTGGGTTAGGCAGAAACTACAGAACGAACGCCAACTGCTACGATCCTTACATATTCCTTTTGCCTCGTTTACGTTCATACATCTGGGGGCCGATTCTACTAACAAAATTGTTAAAAAATCGCAATGGAACCACAGCTGAATCAGCGTTTTTATATTCTACTAATGAACAACGATTCAACTGCGGTTACGTTTTAGTTTAAGCCAACGATCGATCGAAATAATTTCAAAATATATTCTACTAACAAAATCGAACATGAGCGTGACGTTTAGTCACATTCTACTGTTATTATGACATTTGTTAGAATCGAATGGTCTAAATATAATTTTGTATTCGAAAATACTTTCGGTGAAATGTTTAGAACATTTTTAGGTTCAACTTTTTTTTCTGTACATACTATTTGGCATGTTGGTAACACAGTTTACCCGCTGTTACGTTCACGCTACCATTCAGTTGCGATTCAGCATAGGTTTAGTTTCCAGTTTGTTTATGAAATAGTAGAATGACTTTATATGTAACTATCGAACGGCGATCGAAATCGAACTGTTATTAAAACACAGTTGAACGTGTAACGTTGCAGATTAGTAGAATCGCCCCCCAGGTCATACACGAGCGCCGGCTGCGAGTACTACGATCCTGACCTTTCTATAGAACATCACCAATAAGGCTACTGTTTCTCTCAATACAGTTCGCTGTATAAATAAAAATCAGTTGTAGGTATTGTAAAGTAAACAAGAGATACTATATGCATACAAGCAATGTAGTTGGTTATCAACGCCTGATGAAATTAATTACCAACTATAAGTCCACGTGCGACTAAAGTCTCAGTAGTGTAAATTGCTCAGAAAGTTTTCGCACGAATCGTTAAAAAGAGGTATACAGCCAATATCTGTGATATGTTCACCAGAATCGTTCTTAACATCTCATATCTCTTTGCTGCTGCTGGGGCCTTGGTTATTTCCCGTGAACAGAGATGAACATTTTAATTCAGAAAATCAGGACAGATACGGGACAAACGGGTGCTCAATTTTAACTCCCATTAATCTTGCCCTCGGGCTTCACTTAGTCTGTTCCGCCTTATCAACCTTGGTTTTATTTTTAACTTGAACGCGGCTTTCATATCTCTAGTTTATAAAACTTCAAGCGATACATAAACTGCAAGGTTCTTCTTTGCATTTTATATCGCCCTGGTACTTTGCAAATGTTAGTTGTATTACTTATTAATTAGTTCATTTTAGCCTCTACAACTACTGAGATCCTTTGAAAATAGAAATGATCAAAAGACATCTTGAGAAATTAAAACAAACGCCCTTCTTTGATCTACAAAATTAAATCTAGCGACAGGAATGTCTTGCTTCACGCAGTTGCACTACAGAGGATCAAGAAAGCACCTCTCAGAGATAAGATAGTGTAACTGCAGTATATAATTTGATAGTAACGTGATCTATCTTTACACCGTGTGAGCACACTAATTAGGTAATGTAAGCCGAAGAATTATGGAGAGAATAGAAAGAACATGCTCATAATTCTAGACCCGTAAGCCATAAGCACTTAAGTCAAATATTTTTGCATGTAAAAATATTTGACTTAAGGTGAATGGGAAGTGGTAGACCGCGAAATTCAAATTTTCTTAAGTTTTTTGCAATTTGCAGGTCAGTGTCAGGTTGTATCTTGATCAAAATTTGATTCGCGACTATAACAGGTACGTATTTAAAGAATTATAATCATAAGAAACGTTCATACATCTTTATAAGTGAGATTTGTACCATAAACAGTAAACACTTTTCACTAGGAGATTTCTTCTTGTGGTACAAATCTAACTTAGGAAGATGTATTAATGATTCTAATGACTATAATTCTGTGAATAAGTACCTGTTATAGTCGCGAATCATATTTTGATCAAAATACAACCTGACACTGACCTGCTAATTGCAAAAAACGTAAGAAAATTTGAATTTCGCGGTAATCACTGCGCAATCACCTTAGGTGCAAGTTATAAGTACTTAAGTCAAATATATTTGCATGTAAAAAGATTTGACTTAAGTGCTTATGGCATTCCGGGTCTAGAATTATTATTGTAGGTCTCAAAGCGACAACATCAACATGGATAACAGCAAACAACTTTTACACAGTCACTTCTATTCCATTTATGATACCCAGTGCCACTCAGTTTGTAAAAGATATCATGGTCTGAAGCCTGAACGTCCAATCGAATCAGCTTTATCGAAAATCAGATCGACTTCATCAATAACAGTATTTGGTTTCATTTGACCTATAACAAAATTATAATATGCAGACACTGTACCTGTATATGTTTTATTTTCAACCGGCATTTTGTTTTTGCTAGTGGTGAAATATTTGTCCTACCGTTTCGAGTATTTCGTTGCCTAGCGAATTAAAGATTCAATTGAAAGTACCGTTGCCTAGAGGACTGAAAATTCAATTGGAAGTAATCTTTACGTTGAGTTATTGAGTAAAAACTCTACTCTAGGTTTCTACAAAGTTTTAGAGATTGTGTTGGACTGTCTGGAGACGATTAGAATTATTTGGGATCTTTATTGTGTAGGAAGAATACATAGAAACCCTTTTACTAGGGAGGCACTGATTCAGTGAAGATCTTTGGACAGTTTACTATTCCTCTTACTTTTCTATCCGATAGTGAATTATCCACTGCCTAAAGCTCGGTTCCTATTAAAAACGAATCGTTTTGCTTATAATGGTAGCATTGCCAAACTGGGCATATAAATTCATAAGCTAATTTTACCTGAGGGGCCCGTGGCTAAATAATAACAGCCGAACAGGTCGATAGATCAAGTTAAGCTACGCTTGCCGCGGTTAATCTGTAGATGGGTGACCATCTTTACATACTGAGACCCTTCCGTGCCTCGGAAAGTACGTTAAGCCGTCGGTCCCGGCTGTCATTTGTGGATCTTTGACAGTCGTTACGGGTACTCAGAAGCCCAAAAGTCTAACAACCAGTCTTACCAAGGGGTATCGTATTACCCAGTAACTGGGTTGTGGAGGTCAGATAGGCAGTCGCTCCATGTAAAATACTGGTATTCAGCTGCATCTGGTTAGACTGGAAGCCGACCCCAACATACCTATTTGGGAAAAGGCTAGGTAGATGATGAGCTACTTCCATGTGGGAGGGTCTTATGCAAAGCTATGAGGTCTTTGATTAATTAATTATTGGTAAATATACAAGAGTCCAGTGCTTCCAGATTCACTGTAATTACAGTAGATTTACTGTATTTTAGACTTATTTTTCTATCAATATGTAAACAAAGTTTGTCTGTAATTTTACTGTAATCGATTTTGAAATCTACTGTATTGTTTTTAGAAACTCCTGTATGTTTTAGCTCGCACCACTGTAATTTTACTTTTGGGATCTGGAAGCACTGCAAGAGTCGTAAATTATAGGAATCGGACGATTAGTCGTAAGACTTTTTACCTACTCTTCAATTTACACCCGAAACGTTTGTCATAATTTCGAGCAGACCCTCTTACTCGTGGCGTGGCTCCTGCCTGTCATTACCAGCCCTCTCAAGGTCTCCAATATTGATAAAATCAAGTAATTACTAAAAATAAGTACACTGGTGTGTCCACTTGTCCAGTTTTGTCCTATATGAAAACTTCCGTGTATTGTAATCGTAACAATCACTGTTTCACTAATAACGCGATATGAGAGTTTATCGGACAATCGAAAGACTTGGCGCTGCACGGTATTTCGCCTAGAACATGCTAGGTGGACAAAATTCAAGTTTTCATTTCCAGGAAATCTTAATTGCATAACACAATCAACACCCCCAAACTCCAAATTCCGAGAAAAAGTTGTTTTTCAAATACTTAACTGATGAGTCATAGAGTCCAGAAGTCAGGTAATGAGTTTAATGCAAGCGTTCCGGCAATCAGTTGCAATTTAGCGACACATTTGTGCACATCTCATAGTGGTTTATAGTGATATTGTGAAAGTTTTTTGTGATGGATATTAATACTGAGGGTATGTACTATTACTTAATATATTATTTTTATCAGAATCTATTTAAATGAATTTTTAGCATTTTTTTAACTTGATGCATAAATTTTAGCGTAATTTTTTTCATAAAGAAAACTTAGAACGTTCAGGAAATACATTGATTCGCCTCTATTCGGGCTAGTTTTTAGATATATTGTAGGTATAACTGTGTAGTTTGTAAAATTACACATATTGTTTAGCACACTTCAGTACAACATATTTTTTTCTTTTTTTTTCAGAACACGTTTACTCTATTTCAAGGGTAGCCTTTTTTGAAGAGTGGTCGAAACACGCAAAGAATGATAAACGGTCGCGTATTTATGACTATCTTTCTTCAAAATTTCACTTTGGTGACATTACTGAAAGCAGCCAAAGAGAAATAAAGCTGAAAATATCTAACTTTTCTACTAAGATTGGAGCCAAATGGTTGGCTTCGGGAAAATCGAAGGAGCGTTTTTTAATAACAAATAAGACATGGCTGGATGAAGGAGACATACAGTTTACTGTGAGTTCTTTAGCCCCACAACCTTCGACATCGAGTGAGGCTGTGACATCTGCAGGAAGACCTCGCAAAGATTTTGAGGAAACGTCGTTTAAGACGAAGAAACGTCGAGTCGTGGATCTCGTAGAATCTCGAAGTGCCAGTGAATTAGTGACTGCTGCCGAAATTGCTATGCGTTCAGCAGGGCAAAGAAAAGTTGCCCATGTGATTAGAGACATTAGTGAGAGCCCAGATAATATTATTAAGTCAAAAAATACCAGTTGTGATCCTAGGCAGTTAAGTAGTGACGAAGCCTTAGCATACTATATAGATTCTAAGTCAACAACACATGCTTACAAACAAACTAGGAAGTGGTCCATAATGTGTTTCCGTCATATTTTAGTGTAGTAAAATCCAAACAGGCCTGTTACCCTGCAGAGGAGCACATTGCTATAACAGAAACTCGTGCTGAAATAAATTTGCAAGCCTTATTAAATAAAACAGCGGAACGTCTAGTATTAGCACAGAATCAAGTTATCAGCAGTGTCCTCCCAACAAGTTCAACGTTTACACTTGTTAGTAAATGGGGATGTGATGGAAGTTCTGGGCACAGCACATACAAACAGAAATTTGAGAACACTGAAGATACGGACGAATTTCTTTTCGTATTTTCTTTCGTTCCCCTTAAGTTATATGATGGGTCCAAAATTATTTGGCAAAATCCTCGGTCTTCATCAACTATGTATTGTCGCCCAATCAAATTTATATTTGCTAAGGAAACGAACGACTTCACGTTAGCGGAGACAAATAGATTGTTGGAAGAAATTAATGCTCTTCTTCCAACACTTATCAACTTTGGTGATTCTCAAATCTCTGTGAAACACGAACTTCTTCTGACAATGACAGACGGAAAGGTATGTAACGCCTTAACGGAAACTCGTTCATCTCAAAAGTGTTTCATCTGTGGTGCCACCCCCAAGACGATGAACGATGACCCCGCGAAGTTTAACAGCAATCAGGAACATTTTGGCTTTGGTTTATCTACACTTCATGCTTGGATTCGTTGCTTTGAATGCCTTTTACATATCAGCTATAAGTTGAATATTAAGAAATGGCAGGCTAGAAGCGACGAAGATAAAGCTGATATCAAGGTTCGTTCCGAAGAAATCAAGTTGAAATTCAAGAACGAAATGGGACTCATTAGAATAGAATAGAATAGAATATTTATTTATTTGCTCAGAATATAGGTATTTACAATAAGGTGGTTACAATAATATTAAAGAATCCTTGTACATTCTACCATTTTGGCATGCAAACATTGATGTAGTTCATCATCAAACATACAAACATTGATACCTACACAACTAAAATTTATCAGCTAGAAAATCCGATACGGAGTAGTAACATTTGTTTATTAAAAGTACAGTTAGTTTCTTTTTGAAAGTTGTTACTGGCTCCTCTTTTATGGAATTAGGAATGTGGTTAAAAACAGCCGGTGCCATACCAAAAACGCTTTTCCTCAACAAAGCAGTCCTATATCCACCTGTGCGTAACAAGTTTTGGTATTGAGATCGCAACGCAACATCTCGGTATCTGCTTTCCGATAAAGTTAGAAATAGATGTCGATTACATTTCACAAAAAGAGCAATTTCTAAAATGTAAAGGCATGGAAATGTCAGTAAATTATGACTTTTAAAAATTGGAACACAGCTGTCAGTAACTTTCAAACCAAATATTGCTCGTAGACAGCGTTTTTGGGCCTTAAAAATACTCTCTCTTTCGGTACAATTGCCCCATTGTAGTTCATTGTAGATAAACCAAAGCCAGGATTTGGTTCTTCCAATGATGGAAACACAGCCCGTCGCTTTTTTAAGAATGCTGAGATGAGCGCTCAAATCACAGGGTTGGATGTTACTATTATCAAACAATTTGATGTTATTTTGAGGACATTGTCTTCTGGGTTCGAAATAAACTTAGTTGAATTTAATAAATTTTGTCTTGAAACTAGAAGACATTACCTTAGTCTCTATTCGTGGTACTGCTACTGTACATAAAATATTAGTACACAGTACTGAGGTCATCAAAGCGGCATTGCTTCCAATTGGGCAGCTTTCCGAAGAGGCTCAAGAAGCACGTAACAAAGATTGCCGCAGATTTAGGGAGTACAACACCCGCAAGTGCTCACGTGTTGCCACGAATAGAGACTTGCTGTCCATGTTAATAATAACATCTGACCCTTTGATTAATAGCCTTCGTGAGATTCCCCAAAAAAAGCCGGAAAAAATATGTGCAGAGGTATTAAACTTAATTGTAAGCCCGACCATAGTAGCATCAAGACCCGAAACGTTTGATCGCACATTGCCGCAAAATGATGACGATTCACCAGAAGATTTTGATGATGATTCTGATGATTAGGTTTAGGTTAAGTTAATTTGAATTGTAGGTATTTATTTATTTAATGCAATTTTGTTGTTTGTTTATTATTTTAAATAAAATTTTCTGTTTAGATATATTTTGTTTGTTTTTTATTACAAAATCATACCAAAAACTATTAATAATGCCTCAATATGACTACTTATATATAAAAGCATCGTTAAATATCATAAAATAATATTGTCCACCTAGCATGTTCTACGCGGTACACTGTGCGCTGTGTTCCTATTAATTGGTGTCACTTTTCGATATTTCGAAACCTGCAATTTAAAACATTGTGACTCACTTTTTAATGAAAAATCATTTTAAGTCATAAAAACGTATAAAATACTTAAAAGTAAACAACATATTAGTCATACAGCAAATTAGATAATCCCTTTTTATTTCTATTTACAAAATTGGAAGACGCTAGGACTTTATAGGAACAAAGTGAGAATATATTGAATGTTTAAATCGCTATCCTGAAAAGTAATGAAAAATGAGTTACAATGTTTTAAATTGCAGGTGTCGATTTTTTCTATACAAATTTTGGGGAAAATATTACTCCACTGTGATATCGTGCATCCAAAGTTAAACATGGTGTCGTTTTGACCTATTATTAATTGTGTCTGTATGGAAACAGAATAGTAAAATAAAAAGTCATTAAGAAGTTATGAGCCAACAAAGATTCGTTTTTCTTGCTATTTTTATCGTAACTTTAGGTGTCAATAAGTAATAAAAGAATTGTAAAATCTTCAAAACTAAGTCCGTACCGACAAAGCTCAGTTATCGAAGAGATCAATAAACTTTATTTGTAATTGATTTATGCAGTAGTTTTTTCATAAAACTCGATTTTCCGAAGCACTTTTCAAATCTTTTTACGCGTATATCAGTTCGGAACGGTGTTTCTGTGCGTGAAAACTAGACGTTGTTCGTGTAGACTAGCGTCTAACTGCTCATCACTGATATTAGCGCTGTCGGACACGAAGCCAGGCGAGACAGCGTGTTTTTGACCATGACCACCAGCGAGTTCGAGCTCGCGACTAGTTTACTCTTAAGGCCAGATAATTGTATCCGAGGAATAATTTAAAAATGTTGACAATTCTTCCATACAAAATCTGTCAAACGTCAATTTTATTCTACGAATAAAAATTACCTGTCGATTAAACAATCAGCCCTTACACTGACTGATAGCAGGGACTCAACGTAAGTGCTTTATCCAAAAAGTTAACGACGAGATAAAGATCTTTAAAGGAAAAGTTCTCTTTTTGAGACGACTTTGGAATTGAAATTGAAGAATATACCCACTCCAAGAATTACCTAACTAGGCTGATCTGATAAACTGTCTGAATTTGATTTGAATTGGTTTAGAAGAGATTATCTGGAAGTCTTTTTTCTTGTGTCTTGTATCCTGAACTTTTAACTATGAAACGTGTATTTACTAATTCCAGCTCCGGTTTCAAATTCAACCCTTCAGTTTACAAAAAAAACCACTGCTGAATACAGACGTACAATGCTATCTTTTACGCCACTCTTTCTGCTTTATCTACTGGCATTTGTAAAGCTTTCAAAATAATTCAATTTCAGAAAACAAAAGGCAATTCTTCCAGTTCACAAACAAACAATATTGGGGGTGAGTTTTACTCTCGTTTCAAAGGAAAGCGTAGTTCGCTTCGCTTCAATAACATTCACTGTTTTCCCAGAACTGTTCGGGAAAAGAAAAGGGGCCATACAGTAGTCAGTGGAGCATTGAGGGGGTTGCACTGTGGTGAGGGAGGGGAGGATCTAGACGTCCTTAATTTGCGCCCTTGTCCTCGTCTACTTAAGAAGCGCCAACGCTGATGTTGCGGGTTTATTTTGTTTAGGGTGGGTTTAGGATGGTTCCTTTAAGCTCATAGTCGGATTTAATGTATCCCTGTGTCATCTAATTAGATCCTATTCAGTGTATAATCAATACTAATATTATAAAGAGGAAAGATTTGTATGTATGTTTGTAACGAATTGGCTCAAAAAGTACTGGACCGATTTTAAAAATTCTTTCTCCATTTGAATGCTACATTATCACTGATTAATATAATATGCTTTTTTTTTCTTTTTTTTCCACCTGTGCGAAGCCGGGACGGGCAGCTAGTGTTGAATAAATGTGAATTCATGCTTGAAAAGGCAGTTTTATAGTTTAATCTATGTATAATGTATCTATACGAACGGAAGATTTTTTTTGTTTTAACGCGCTAATCTCTGGAACTACGGGTCGGATTTGATTTTTTTTTTTTGCATTTGATAGCCTAGTTCTTGAGGAAGGCTATAGGCTAATACAAAAAAGAAAAAAAAAATCTGAAAGAACGCGAAGCGTAAACGAAATTATAGCGCGGGCTAGGCTGGTGATGCGATGTGACGGGGTGGGTCAGGTCAGGGGGTCAGAGAAACAATCACGCAGACAAAATCCCGGGCAGAAAAATGTTATCTTATAAGTACGCACGGCTACACATCAAGCTATACATAACCAGTATAAGCTGACTTCTGATTGTACGAAAAACCTATACAATGCGAGGTCAGCTAAAACTGGAAATGTATAGCTTGATGTGTAGCCGTGTATACCTACTTATAAGATAAAATTAGATTCCGTGTCCCCGTCAGTGAAAACTATAGCTCTAACGAAAAACTAGTTACCTTTTAGGTAGGTATTACGGTTGAGACAGTTCTAGTAGAACTGTCTCAACCGTAATACCTCATTTACATTCAGCCCCTGCCGCTGCCCCTCGCGCTGCCAGCGATACTTCCCTGAATACTGCCGCAGCAGGATCGAGAGAAGTGTGTGTTTACACACTGCCCTACCACTCACTTCGCTTTCAAGTTTCGCCGGGCAGCGCGAGTGGCAATGGCAGTGGCATGAGAAGTATCGCGTTTACACACTCGTCCTGCCCACTTCCCTGCTCACTACGGCTGAATGTAAATGAAGCATAAGAGATTAGATTGGGAAAAGGGCTGAAAGATGATGATGATGCCTCGCGAATACCCGACGCGAGTGATCAGACGATAGATAGGTATAGTGCAGACGCCAGCACATCAAGCTACCCGAAACTGTCAATTTTTCCCAATCAACTTTGAACTTTGTACTTTAACTATAAAGTTGAAAATCTATTAGAGAAATTTGACAGATTGTAGTAGCTTGATGTGCTGGCGTCTGTACATACTCAAAGAAAGAAAGAAAATACGTGTGCGTTTCGTTTTACGTTTGTTGTTACTCAAAGCAGTTATGGGCACGTAGAAAGGACTGGACTGTTTGGTTTAGTATCTTAACAATGTAATAGGGCATTTAATCAGATTTTTTTTACGCTAACGAACTCGCTGGGCAGAATACATTCCTAATCGCTAATCATATTATTAATTCCGTGCCATTATATCGATTATTAATACATTAGGTTTCATAATATTACACCTCATTCCTCCACAATTACACTAAGCAGCGCCATCTATGTAATAACTCGACAACTAACTGAGTGTGATATATTTGAACAGCTTTATCAAAAAGGTTATACATGGTCAGGTCATCAGGTGCAATGGTACAGAGGCCAGCACATCAAGCTACCACAATCTGTCAGATTTTCCCAATTGAATATGAACCTTATTCCTTCGTGCTAAAGTTGAAAATCTATCAAAGAAATTTGACAGATTGGGGTAGGTTGACCTGCTGGCGTCTGTACAAGAGGCCACAAGGCAGTTTTAATTACAATGTAACAAAAATACCTTGTAAGACATTGGTTCACTCATTTGAAGTTTTATTTTTTTGTGAGTTTTGAGCACTAGAAAATTTATTGTAAAATTTTCAAGTACTAGGTAAAATCATAAAAATGACAAAAATACTGACTTAGGAACTGAAAACAAGTTTCTTGCAAGTCTTGTTGATTTAAGGATGCTTGGGTATGCTATTTCTAAACTTGCCGAACCCCTTTTAGAAATATTAATTAGAAATTAATGATACAATGAGGGAGGCCTACACCAGCAGGAAATTGCAATGCTGATATGACCGATGTTTATGTAATACATACACACATAAACTCATGGCTCCCTCCCCTGGGGATAAGCAGAAACTACAGAATGCCAAATGTTACGATCCTTACATGCTACTCCTTTTAGTTGATATAATTTACTATGTTACAGTGGATTTTGGGTATAACAATAATGCTTCATTTACATTCAGCCGTAGTGGGAAGGGAAGTGGGCAGGACAAGTTTGTAAACGCGATACTTCTCATGCCACTGCCATTGCCACTCGCACTGCCTGGTGAAACTTGAAAGCGAAGTGAGTGGTAGGGCAGTATGTAAACACACACTTCTCTCGATCCTGCTGCGGCAGTATTTAGGGAAGTATCGCTGGCAGCGCGAGGGGCAGCGGCAGGGGCTGAATGTAAATGAGGTATAATGAATTGACCACTCTAATTTATTGATGTTGCTATAGCTAAATGGCCGCTACAACCAAGGTTGTAATAAATGAAATCTACTGTATTATGCATCCAAAGAGAAATGCTTGCCTTTGCATTATTAGGGTGTAATATATATGAAAGCACATGCATCACACATCACATTATTAACATAAGTGTGTTGTTGCATGGCAAGCTCTTTATTTTGTGTTAATAAGTTCATCACCACTGCTCTCAAAATGGTGAAGGAAAACATCGTGACGAAACCAGTATATCCTAGAACCAAAAATTTGAAGACATGGGACATCTACCAACCCGCACTGGGCCCGTGTGGTAGATTACGGCCCACTCCCTCTCATAGAGAGGAGGCCTGTGTCCCAGCAGTGGGAACATTATAGGCTAATTATGTGTATTGCATACTAATGAGTTTCTTTAATATAAATTTACAGTGTCTAAAAAATATTTACACAGGTGATGTTATTGTTGGAGTATAGCAAAAACAAATCTATCCTACTTCAACACTATCGTCTTTCTCGTTCTAACTCATAAATATTATTTAAGTATCCGCCCTTAGCACTTGACTGAAATCCTTAGTTTCACATAGTGACTGTACTACTCTATTAGCCTTGTGTGGGAACACACGTCTCACGTAATATTAGAAAACACACCTTCCAATATATAAATAAAAGGATAATAAACGTATTATTAAAATCCTTAGAACGGTCTTTCCTTTGGTGTTCCTCCATTAACCCTAACAGGTTATGGGCCCAGAGCGTTAAGTCAGAGTGCGAATAAATAATATAAAGTGAAAGTGATTGGACACTAAATAAAAAGTTATTTTAGTGCAAGTGTTTTTAAAAATGGATTTAAGATCTAAAAGGAACATCAAACAATTTGATGGAGAAAAGTATAGTGTGTGGAAATTTAGAATTCGCAATCTATTAAGTGAACTTGGAGTTCTGAACATTATCGACGATGAATCTCCGACAGAGAGAAGTGCCGAGTGGCTTAAAAATAATGCATCAGCTAAGAATACGATAATAGAATGTTTGTCAGACTCTTTACTTGGTCTGACTACAGAAAAAGACACCGCAAAACAAATTTTCGCGAAGCTTGATTCTATCTTTGAAAGAAAAAGCGTAGCGACGCAGCTGTCTCTTAGGAAAAGGTTGTTGAACTTGAAATTGGATAGAGATACCAAATTAATCAAACATTTCCAAATATTTGATGAGATTGTCACCGAACTTATGGCTGCAGGTGCGAAATTAGAAGAATCCGATAAAGTGACCCACCTTTTCATGACTCAATCGAACTGCTATAACAGCATCGTCACAGCAATCGAAACATCGACTGAGGACAATATAACATTAGCTCTGTAAAAACGAGATTATTACAGTAATGAAGTGACAGTAATGACGGGCAAAACAATATTGTGTTTGATTCTGGAGCTGCACATCATTCAATAAATCGAAAAGATTTGGCCCTAAAATTCACTGAGCTAGAAAAGCCAATAAACATTTCTGTTGCGAAAAATGGCACGTTTATACAAGCGACAAAGAAAGGTGATCTCCCCGTTACCAGTAAGATGGGCGTACCAGGTATACTACAGGATGTACTTTTCTGTTCTGATATTCCCTACAACCTGCTATCGGTAAAGAAAATGCAGAATGCGGGAATGACTGTCGTTTTCGATAAAAACGGTAGTGTTGTTGTGTACAATGATGGTAAGCTGGTAATAAAGGGTGAGTCTTTGAACAATCTAATCAGCATTAAGTTTCTCCTTTCTAAACATGCTTTAAATAGCGAATGCTCATTAAACAGAGTCGTAAATAATAGTTATGAATTGTGGCATCAGAGGTTAGGCCATATAGGCAAATCAAAATTTATGGAAATAAAAAGAAAGAAATTATTTTCTGATATTGATAAAATTGATAATATTATGCCTAACGATAAATTGTGTGAGGCTTGTATTTATGGTAAACAATCATGACTGCCATTTAACAAATCGAAACCAAAAGTTTTGAAACGACCTCTATTTAAAGTGCACACAGATGTTTGTGGTCCTATAACTCCGTCGTCTATTGATGGCAAAAATTATTTTGTGATTTTTGTGGATGAGTACACTCATTATTGTGCTACCTACTTGTTAGATCGTAAATCAGATGTTTTAGTTATATTTCGGGATTATGTAGCAAAAAGTGAAGCACGTTTTTGTTTGAGAATTGTTAACTTA
This sequence comes from Globia sparganii, assembly GCA_949316385.1. Classification (NCBI taxonomy): domain Eukaryota; kingdom Metazoa; phylum Arthropoda; class Insecta; order Lepidoptera; family Noctuidae; genus Globia; species Globia sparganii. Next base: position 4,215,575 of record OX438672.1, on the reverse strand, counting down.
TATTGTGATAATGGAGGGGAATTTGTATCCAATGAATAGAAAGAGTTCTGTGCGCGGAAAGGTATTAGCTACTACTTAACAGTGCCACATACTCCGGCTTTGAATGGTATTGCCGAACGTATGATAAGAACAATTACAGAACGGAGTCGTACAATGATACAAGGGTCTAAATTAAATCAATCGTTCTGGGGTGAGGCTGTGTTAATTGCTACTTATTTAATAAATATCAGCCCCACGAAAGCACTGTGGTTGGATAACACACCTTATGAGTTATGGCATAATACAAAGCCGTAACTGAAGTATTTAAAAGTTTTTGGTTCTACTGTCTATTTTGTTAATAAAAGTATAAAAAAAAAAAAAAACGAAATTTGACAAGAAATCATCAAAGGGAATTTTCGTTGGTTATGAACCAAATGGTTATAAGGTTTGGGATGTAGTAAATGAAAAGTTTGTGAGAGTCAAAGATGTGGTAATGGATGAGATTAATTTCTTATCAAATAGGCCAGTGCAACCTGCGCCAGAACGGATTATGGCTAGAAATAGCAATAACTCTGTTGTTGACAACTCTGTCAGAGATGTGGTAATGGATGAGATTAATTTCTTATCAAATAGGCCAGTGCAACCTGCGCCTGAACGGATTATGGCTAGAAATAGCAATAACTCTGTTGTTGACAACTCTGTCAGAGATGTGGAAATGGATGAGATTAATTTCTTACCAAATTGGCCAGTGCAACATGCGCCCGAACGGATTATGGCTAGAAATAGCAATAACTCTGTTGTTGACAATTCTGACTCTGTACACCCTTTTGAAAAGAGGTGTGAATCTCGTAAGGATCAATCAGATTGTATGAGTAAACAAACGGATGAAATACCTACTAATCAATCTGTTCATGAAACAGGGGAGCGCTTGAACCGGTCTTTATATCACAATGAAAATGAGTTAACTTTATCTCAAGACAATGATACATCACATAATTTGAGACGAAGTAATAGAGTCCGAAACATGCCAACTGTTTCTTATAATGAAAATGATGAGGACAGTATTTATGGTAAAAAATGATGAGTTTGGAAAACCTTTGAAATATAAAGCGAGATTAGTGGCTCGTGGTTTTAGTCAGAAATATTTGATTGATTATAATGAAACGTTTGCACCTGTTGCAAGGATTGCAAGTTTTAGACTGATAATAGCTTTTGCGAATCAATTTAATTTGCTGGTTCACCATATGGATGTAAAAACAGCATTTTTGAATGGGAAACTGAATGAGGAAATCTATATGAAAATTCCCGAGGGTATCCCGGCTGGAAGTAATATGGTTTGCAAATTAAATAAGTCATTATATGGATTGAAACAGTCTGCACGCTGTTGGTTCCAAATGTTTGAGCAAGCTTTGATAAAAAGGGGTTTTCAATACTCATCAGCGGACCGGTGCATTTACATTTTTAATGCAGGTCATGTTTTAAAGAATATTTATGTTCTACTTTATGTTGACGATCTTGTGATATCAACCGCAGATATAAATACTATGAATAGTTTTAAAACATACATAATGAACACTTTTAAAATGATAGACTTAAAAGAGATCAAATGTTTTCTGGGAATCAAAATAACCAAGTCAGAAAACAAAGTTACTTTGGATCAGGAAATGTACATAAAAACAGTTCTTGAGAAGTTTAACATGAGTGACTGTAATTCTGTCACTGCACCCCTTGAAAGTAAACTAGATTACGAAGCATTAAATTCGTGTGAAATAACAAGTGCCCCTTGTAGAAATCTTATCGGGTGTTTGATATATATCATGCTGTGCACTCGACCTGACCTAAGTTTTTCTGTTAACATCTTGAGTCGATATGCAAGCAAAAACAACCATTCGTTATGGTCACACTTAAAAAGGGTCTTGCGATATTTAAAGGGCACTATAAATCTCAAGTTAACATTTACACGAAATGATTATAAAAATATTCTAAGTGGCTTTGTTGATTCTGACTGGGGTAGTAATACACTAGATAGAAAAAGTACTACGGGTTATTTGTTTAAATTATTTGATCAATGCACAATATGCTGGCAAACAAAAAGGCAGCATACAGTGGCAACATCATCTACTGAAGCAGAGTACATGGCTCTATATGAAGCAGTAAAAGAAACTCTGTGGTTAAAGTCATTAGTAACAAGTATTGGCATTGCGATACCAGACTCTATTTGTATTTATGAGGATAATAATGGATGCATAAGCATCGCGAACAATCCTACTAGTCACAAAAGATCTAAACATATTGATATTAAGTATCATTTTTCTAGAGAACAGGTTGAGGAAAATGTGATTAAAATGGTTTATGTTTCTACAGATAACCAGCTGGCTGATATCCTGACAAAATCATTACCCGCGGTGCGTTTCACCGAGATGAGAATAAAACTCGGGGTGACGTTGTAATTGTATTCAACGTGGATAAATAAAATGATGAGGATATGTTAAATATAAGAGCTTGGTTATAATAAATGTAGATGAATAACATTCATAGTATCCAGTTATAATGGATAAATTGATTGATAATGGTTTGATTAGGTTTTTCTGGGTTTTACCTAATCCTGCGCAGCAAATGCTGGACCGTGATGATTGATTGTATTCCCAGAGAGAGTGTGAAAAATTGGAGGTGTGTGATTTTGTAATTGTATAAAGATGTTTGATATCTTTTAGCGTAATTAAAAGGAAAAGGATTTATTTTTGAGGGGGCGTGTTGGAGTATAGCAAAAACAAATCTATCCTACTTCAACACTATCGTCTTTCTCGTTCTAACTCATAAATATTATTTAAGTATCCGCCCTTAGCACTTGACTGAAATCCTTAGTTTCACATAGTGACTGTACTACTCTATTAGCCTTGTGTGGGAACACACGTCTCACGTAATATTAGAAAACACACCTTCCAATATATAAATAAAAGGATAATAAACGTATTATTAAAATCCTTAGAACGGTCTTTCCTTTGGTGTTCCTCCATTAACCCTAACAGTTATGTTGGACCGAATTTATTATTTTATTGTATTTTAAATTTAAAAAAAAAATATTTCTTTATTATATTTCTTTTAATTTAATGTAGCTAGACACTGTTTTTACACCTTCTATAAGGAGCTGGGGTGGAACAAGTAACCAATATTAGACAAAATACGCACTTTGCGGACACCAGCCCATATTACCTATTAGACAGTATCTTTAGGATCAAAACTGGGCTTTGGTCAGTGAGTCGTCTTAGGGGTGGCTTCGGATCGAAAAAAATTGTAAGTCCTCGCGCCATAGTGACCCCCAACTAGGCTTTATAATAGCAACGCAGAGCCAGTAATTGTAAGCATCATTATAATAATTAACATTTTTGTAAAATTACAACTAACAACTCGCCAGCACACTGGTAAACCCTAAGAGGTTTTTGTTGTATGGTTAACCACACATAATAATTGATAAACTGTACTAGAATGTAATAGGATAAGCTTATGTAGTAAATAAATTAAAAAAGACATAAATAATGTTCAGTTTTTCTAGACTATACCAAAGTGTGTTTGTCTCTACTATGTGAGTTCAGAACAATTACAGAAGTACTTCTATTGTGGGTAGGAACACTGTTTGACAGCTTATTACATCCTGTTACATAATCTACTATTGATCTTTGTGTTCCTAGTACCTTTATCAGTAAGATTGGGGCTAAAGATCTTAGGAAATTATTGGTTTTCACTTGACTGATTTTATGGTTTACTGGTAAAGGTATGTTTTTGATTTTTAAAATGTTAATATTCAGTAAGTACTTATTGATATCACTGTGTTGCCTATCAACACCTGACCTTTAAATTCGTTGAGACAACACAATTAAAATATTTTCAGAGATTAAAATATCTTACGAAACACATAATTAATTTAGTAAACAAATAGTCCTTATAATTTAAACAAGGTGTCGTCTATATGAACTGTTCTTGGTTCTTTATCAGGTAAAAATATGGTCGTTAGAAATTTTATAGCCTTTTTCATAGTCCTACATAAATATAGTAAAATAAAATGTGTATTGAATCATGATTAAATCGTGGAAAACTTGCGGTGAAAGTCATTAGACGCTACTTTATAAGGTATTTGGGGCAAGAGGCTACCAAGGATCATACCATTAGGAAATCAATTGATTTCACATACTTTACGAACAAAGAAAAATAGCACCAAACTGGTATTTATTGCTTCAAGGTTGTCAAAAAGATATTAAAAGTACCAACAGTACAAAACGATTGTCACTTCAAGCAAGAAAAATTGTGCGTAGTTTCCTTACCTGGTCAGAAAATCTCGCTGCTAGGAACTAAACACCGAAATCCAAGCTTTTTTACATACAGTCCACGTAAACTAATCACGGTATATTACTACTGATAAGGATAATCTGCAAAACACAAAAATGCAAGACCATCGGGACGGAACAACAAGCGAAAACATGCCGAACGACCAAGAAAAGGTAAAACAAGGACAGACAGATTTTCTTGTCAATATATATCAATACGAAGAAGGCTATAGTTTGAGCCTGAAATATTTTTTACCTCTATCTTTCTGCACACGAGTGAAAGAGAAAAAGCATGATTTGAATCGGATTAATGATTAATCACCCCATTACGTTTCCATAAGCATGAAAGAGACAAAAACTGGACGACATAGAGTAGAATCAGCTGTGGACACTCAGCACTAGTAGCTGTTGTCAAGAGAGGGATGTCTAAGGGTGTTGTTGTTTGGATTTGTATTTTGTTGTTGACCAAATTGTTGACCTTATTTTTATCAATATTTATATTTTATATAATTATTTTTTTCTTAAATTGGAAAGAAAATACCTGTGTTCTATATTCCGATTCATTCATAAAACATTGTCTTATAAGTTAAAGGTTTTGAGCTCAAGCTTTAACATTATCGTTGAAAGTTACAATAGACTAATTTCTTTCCCATTAATTTCTTAAATAGATTTTCTAAGAAGCCTTGTATGTTTAGAATGAAAATTTTCGGCTACTTTCTTGTTGTTATTATTTGCCTTGCTTGATTAATTGAATTTATTGTTGGGTTCATAATTAATAACCCGACGTAATGTGAGATGGCGCTGTTTCCAGTTCCAAGGCTTCATTATTGTCTATTTTGTTTGGCCAACCAAAGACAAGATCGCTGATCGAACTTCGGACTTCGGAGTTTTTCGGAGACCACTGACGTACCAATCACATGGACCCGGCATACCTACAAGAAAAACGTGCATACCTACACTTTACTGAGAGGATAAAATGGCGGCTAATAGAGCAGCCCCTAACCGATATTTCTATAAAATAACATAGGTAGATAAAAGATTGTGAGAATGTTTTCTTAGTGCCACGGACTCACGGTACAATATCTACTGGTAAAAATACCCCAAGTTTTCTAACTTAGGTCTTTCATTTAAGTTATTTGTAGGTTCGTCCATCTTTCACAGCTAAGCTGTAAGAGGTTTTACCGTCAATGGACCGCTGATGATAATTGATAATAATTTGAATAATAATAAAAAATTGTAACAGAACTGCAATTTGGAAAAAATCTGTGAAAATTAGAATTTCACGGGATATAATGACGGAACTAACATAATTAATATTTTTGAAATTTAGATGTTAAGTTTCCAACACCTACCTTTTATAACATGCAGATAATAGTGGGCTATAAAAGTCAACAATAAATTATAATTAAGTATATAATTATATTCAAACAGGAAAAAACAACAACAAACAAATCAATCTCATTTATTTCTGAACCATACAATTTTGATCAGATAATTTCGATGTGATATTCTTTCAGGAGATTTCTTCCCATAATATTTTCGTCTGTATTAAAAATTTCTCGCTAAGTCTCTTTATCTTCTGGGGCTGTTTTTGACATTTGTCCTTTAATTCTCATAATAAATCTGAAACAAATAAAATATAAGTAAGCTTTAATAGATATTGAAGACAAGCGAGATATATCTCCTACTCTGTCTCAATTACTATAATCAGTGTCCGATTGAAACTAGTTTCTTCAAAGTGAAGAGAACAAATATGAATTGTTTTTGTTGACATCTCTAAATTTTCAACACCGATTGTTTCCAACCAATAAAGAACCATAAAATAGCATTATCGATAAATATAATAATGTCAAATGCACTACTATATCTATCCCTACAATAACAAAGAAAATGATTTCATGAAATACAACTTGAAAATATAGAGAAAAGGGAAAATACGAATGCTTTGCTGTTGAAACTCTTCAACGAATGCAGAATCTTTTGTTTATCATCTAAATCTAATGATATTTCAGCTGAACTGAAATTAAGTACACATACTGGTGCTGGTTGTTTTCGGGTGATTTCTGCTTCTTTTGATGCCACATCCGATTATATTGCAATTGGGCATCTTGCTACTGACGACTTCCACTATAGAACCGAGTTCAAACACAATAACACAGCAAATTACTCCAAAACACAAATTATATCCACAGCTCAAGAGCATTTGACAGTTGACGTACCCAACTTTGGTACCAAACAGTGAGAGGATAAAATGGCGACCGGCCTCAAATAGGTATTTTAGTGACGCTAGGAATTAAGGATTGCCAGTATAGTCACTGTCAAAAACACTATTATCCTTTTTCACAGCAAAATTAAGAAAGTTAAAAAGGGATGGCCACGGAGTAGAGAAAAGAAGCGGAGGTGGCGCAATGTAAAATCTCTTAGGAAAGAAGCGTCGCCTGAATGCGGGGTGATAGGGGGACGAGGTACGACGATGGCCACACCCCACGGTGGAAAACCCGCCCATTATTTGCAAGTCCATCTAGCGGTGAAAGGAAATACAACAGTGTAACTGAACTAGCTATTTTTCATTTTGGTTCGTCTACTGGCCACTATGGCGTTACAAAGCATGACACTTTGTTCCAGAACATTCTATGTGCGTTAGTATGCCGGGACCACATTATTTACTACCCAACTGCGGGCGAAGCCCAAAAGGTGGGTACAATAGTGTCTCATAGTGTTCCCTGTTTGAATTGATTTTTTTTTATAGTGTCATGTGATACCTAAAGGTAGATAGGCTAGGTTGGTAGATAGAGTACCTACTCTATCTACCTATCTAGGTAGGTATAAGGTAGTAAAATCCAAAAGTTGTTAAAATTATCAATCTTTTTATTGGAAAATGCTTATTTATTATTGGCCACTAAACAACACAGTTTTATTTAAATGCTGCCTTTTAAATAATACAATATTTTCGAGCTTACTGTAATAATTAAGTCTCGTATTACAATAGTTTTGACTTATAGCTTTGATTAATAACGTGACATGGTTGAAAATTGGATCTTGATCATGCGCATGTGCATTTAATGATGTGAAGCAATTTGCTCCTATTAGACTCTTAAGAGTAGCATGAACAATATTACGAGGTTAAAAATTATAAACATTTAAACATTCTTTTTTCATTCTCCTTATGATTAGTTCTGTGCGTAAGCAGATTTTGACAACATCATCAGATGGGAAAAAAAGATGGCTGCGGCTTTTCAGTGAAATAAATCTAAGTCCTTTCTTTATTTGTAAAGGGTGAAGGGCGAGAACACATTCTTCGCATTTAATTTTTTTCTGCAACACTCGTACTATGTAACCCGCTATATATGAGACAATTTGATGAGTGTCAGAGTGTTCAGTTTCAAAAATCCTATTACTTTCAACCAACGCGTCATGAGCAAAATTGTCATCATCAGAATCTGGACTCTCGTCTGATATTCTGTACCTTTCACTGGTGTGGTTAATCAAATCAACAGCGCTAAGACGTGAAAAACAAGACAGGATTCCAATGTGCTCAAGGGGAATGCAATTACCTCTAAACGAATCCTTTCACTCCGTGTTAATAAGTTTTTTTGTACGCCGCCTGGAACTGTCGCGCCGTAGGGTTATTATTTGTCCTTCCATGTGCTCTGATATTGCCAAAGAATAATTCAAGGTGATCCTGGCTAAACTTATACAAAGGCAAATAAATAAGTGCCTTTTTTTCTTGAATTAAACTTTTGTATAAGCCTATTGCGCTGTCTATGCAAACAATTATGCCAATGAAACCAGTTTTTCTTCTTGACTGAATAATTTTTTGGGAAGATGTTGCTAAATGCAAGATGTATTTTTTTTTTAGTATTAAAAGTGATAAAGTATAACAAACAAATAACAAATTTAACAAATAACAAAATTATTTGTTTTTTACAAATAACAAATATATCAAAGTATAACAAATTTTCGAATACTTTGTTGGTGTCCAGTCGTTAGGTTTATTTATGATACGTATCCATGCATTTCTAATATCTGTATTAATAGGGAATCTAAAATATTAACAAAAAATAAATTAGGATAAAAACAAAAACAAATAAATTACACGATAATAGAATTTGATAAAAAAAATCAGCCGCCGTCGAAGAAGACACTACTGACATTTGCCTCTTTGTATTCCAGGTTATTGGTCTTGCTGGCATGACGCACACATTTTTATTTACCACTTAGGACGAACTACTTGCCGACAGATGGCGCATTTTTCTTTTCTAAATTCTTTTTGTTTCATTTACCAAGGTATGTAATTTATCTATGAAATAACATAGCGAGCAAAATAAATTTTAACAAATTATTTGAGCCAAAAATTGTTCACAATAATATGCATTGATAATGATAAAAACACATGATCAGAAGTGGTTATAAAGTATCTCTTCGACAACAGATGTCTCTAGCTACAATCTAGCGACCAAAAGAGAAAATGTGTTTTAAAATGAAAATATTAATTCTAGGGACTTACACGTGAAATGTTATGCCATCAATATGTTTCAGTTTTGATCCTGAACAATTTTTACATCCAACAACAGCGCAATTCATTGTTAAAACAATTAAAAAACTAAATACAACAGACCCGAACGCAATGACGATTCATTCGAAACTAAGATTTGTGGCCCCGCCCACTGTGACGACATGACCGAATTGAAGGCGACTGACCTAATTGCCTTGCGCCATCTCCGCTTCTTTTCTGTACTCCGTGGGGATGGCAATATTTTTATCATTTTGGCGTCGATAAGCCTCATATTTGTATAAATGTTTTTTCTTTAATCCAACATTTCTGCCGATCGATTCTGTAAAAATCTCACCGTGAAAAGTTAGGTGAAGTGAGCTTAGAGTGAGCTGTCAAGAGTATCAATCCCTAGCATCAGGATGACACTGACAGCTCACTCCACGCTCACTTCACCTAAGTTTTCACGGTGAGATGGTTACAGAATCGCACGGCAGTTCTATAAGATTTCTATAGTCTAAGGGAGAGACCCAGAGACCGAGACGAGACATTTGTCTATAATGTCATTGTCATTTTGTGACAGTCAGATAGAGCCGTTCGATATTTTGTGATTTTACGCATAATGAGACTATAGTTGATTATTTTTCTAAGTATATTGGCATCAATCCAAACCTACAAACAGATTAGAGTACACATTTTTATATAAAGTTATTAATTCAGTGTTTTAATCCCCATTAATTAAGTTTAAAACATCAAGTGGAAGCTGAAGCTGAAGAAGTGTTCTGTCAGTTCAGTTGTTCACTTCACAACAATTAACCTTTCGTCATTGTGGATAGGCTAATTACGTATAATTAGTACACGAAAATACAATAACACCGACAGTGAACGCGATGGCAAAAGAGGAAGACGACGACAACTTGCCCGATAAAGATGCGGCTAAAGAATTCTATGCAAGATATGAACCAAAAGAAATAATAGGCAGGTGAGAAAATAATTGTGGTGCTCACAAGTGTCTCGTGATTTTTGATAAGTTGCGTTGGTGCCAATTTTTAAGGAACTAGGGAATTATTTAAAGCGTCCAGACATCATTACAAGTGATGTTACTCATAAGTCTTCTGAATGACCTTGGGGATGAGAACGATAACTTCCTTTGCTAAATCAATTTTACTGCAGATAATTAAAATAAATCTGATTCCTAAAATGCAACCTCAATAATTGGCCTTCAACAATAATTGTTTCTTTTTGGTAAAAAAAAGTTTGTTTATTATTAAAGTTTTATGACATTATGTTAATAAGTAATTTAATAATATTCAGGCAAATATTTTTATCCAAGTCTCATCAATAGTTTTTTTGAATAAAATGACATTATTCTGATAATTTGCAATTTTATCCACATTTTGCAATAAAAAATTATAGAAAATATTTTACCAATTCATCTCTTCTCTTACAGAGGCATAAGTTCAACAGTGCGAAGATGTATAGAAAAGGAAACAGGAAAAGAATATGCAGCCAAGATCATCGATCTCAGTCAGGAGTCCCAGGATGGGGTAGACACGCACACCATGAGGGATGCCACAAGACAGGAGATACACATCCTGCGGATGGTAGCTGGACACCCTTATATTAGTGAGTGAGTTGCTGGCTCTTTATTGCACAAATGGCTCATTGATATTGGCCCAAAAATATTGAGAATTATCTAAATCATGACCAGAAACATAGTAAGGAAAGAATATTCCCTGCAATGAATTTGTTTGGAATTTCAGATTATTAGCATGGTGTGATAGTGTTGCATCTCCTTTTGCAATTCGATTACTTTGTCACCTTTTGCAAAAGCTATAAAAAGTCTCAAAGTCATAGTAATTTTTGCCAGAAAGGGCTAAGTTTTAAATGATAAATAATTTTATTTCTGTAATTAGGTTTGTATGAGCCTGGTAAAACTGATAGTGGCGTAATTTAGACCTTTTTTGTATTTTGTGAGTAAAAAACTGGGGTAAGAATATCAGAATAGGCTGTGTGATGTCTATTAACAAAAAATTACCAGGCAAAGTCGCATTTCAACTTTAGTTCTAATTTTAATGTGTAACTAGAACAAATCACCTGAAGTAATATAATTTGTTACAGTTGAACTGCAGGACGTGTTTGAGTCGGAGACATTCATATTCTTAGTGTTTGAGCTGTGTAAGAATGGAGAACTCTTCGACTACCTTACTTCGGTTGTCACGCTGTCCGAGAAGAAGACTAGGTATATTATGAGGTATGTTGACTGTAATTTAAAATATTTTTGTTTATTATTTGTGTAGGAAAATTATTATGGTGTATTTAACAGAATTTTACTGTACAATCGCAAGCATTTTTCAAGATTCAAAAGCAATTTTCTACTATAATATAGATAGAAATTTTATGGCTTTACAAGGATAGTAATTTCGAAACCATCCTAACCAATAAGCGAAAGTGAGTTTGTTTGTTTGTTACTCTACCATATAGAAACGGATTTGGATGAAATTTGGCACATAGACCATGACCTGGGCTGACATAGGCTATTTTTCGTCCTGGATTTCGTGGACAACAGCTAGTATCACTTTTGATTTTTGTGTAGGTAACTGTAAGGTATTTATGCTTGTGACTGTACAGTTATTATTTCATGAGACATTATTCACATAACTCCTAAAAGAATTATTATCGAAGGATGGCTTTGCTATGTCGGTGTGATTTTTTAAATTGCATAGAGTTTATGCAATGTCCTCACGAGGATTCGGATACTCTGTCGGAGGAGACGGACGTCCCGCCTTTGTTTTCGCTTGATGCAACGTGTACCTACGACACGTGCGGGTTTTTCTCTAGCATTTGTGGACATAATATGTCTCCATGTGTCGCAAATTAAAATACTTTAAAAGGGTGCAAAAGTGGTGTACGTGCGTTCCTGATCTCCAGCCTAGTTAGGTAGCCTAGACTGGTTGCCGGGCGAGGAGCCTGGTGACGTCGAGCGACATAGATGGCTCTTTGCGGGCCAATCTAGTGGCATCCTTCCGTATATTTCAGGGCATTTGCTCTCGAATCTGTATCCTGCCGTGTTTTAGTTTGTTTGTATTTGATGCCACGCGCGAATTCAATATTATTTTAACCTATCGTTAGAGGACAATGTTTTCATGTCAGTTGTAATAGGGCGGGATAAACTATAATTCAAGCACAAAATATGGTATCGCTCTAGATTTCGTACTTCATACTTTGTAGATCGTAGCTTTTAAGTAATGTTGTAAGTCAAGTCTGCATACCCACGTGCACCAACAGCGCAAAAAGAAAAAAAAAAATGCCCCGAACTGAACTCTTAAGTTTGCATAATACATAACCACGCAGTTTAACGAGACGTTCTGGGGAGGAGAGGATATCCTAATCGTCGCGTTCGAGTTCTATCTTGTAAATTTGCATGTGCACACAGATACCAGACTCAACCTGGTGTATTCACCTACCGGCGTACCGGCGTACCGCCGGCAACATACACATCCTCTACAAGAAGAAACTATGATAGCTGTTTCAGAACCGACAACGAACACCCGTTAGATCTAATGCAAGGACCAACCAACCTCAAAACACAACTGAACTTTCACATAAGGGCATTCATGTAGCCTGCATACAAGAAACAGGGATGAACTCAGGAGCATACAACTCCACACATTACGAATGGCGGCTCTCTGGAATCGCAGGTAAAGCATACCGGGGACTTGTAATTTTATCAGAAAGGATGCTCAAATTAAATTAGTTAACAGGAAACAGGTTACCGACGCGATGTCAGCTACTCTTATAGTTTTGGCAGGGGATATGACAAACCAGCTGCTCGGTATATAATCAACTCTCACATCAAGAGTTGTACATCTAAAGCAAATAGTTCCTTCACAGGCGTATTAAACTTAATTAGACAAAAATCAAGGAAATTTACTCTAATAATCCTAGGCGACTTTAATGCCCACATTGGTCGACAAGATACAGAAAGTTTTCAACGCAAAGGGGTGATTCAACAAAACCTTCATCATGACTTTTCCAACTACACGGGGAACCGTTAAATAGCCAACGGAAAAACTGAAAATAGGAACGACAAAAGCGAGATCAACGTGCAAGATAACATGGTCAAAGGGGCACTCAGAAATCTCAATTGGATCACATTATTACATCATCTGCATCATCATCATCATCTGCGTAGCCTTTCCTCAACTATGTTAGCACATGTTTACAGGCGCCGCGAACCAAACCTGCTGCATACAGCAAAGCACTACAAGTCTAAATCCAGGAAGGTCGGCCGACCTATTTACATCGTAACGACTACTTAAAATAAGACATGAAATACTTCGACAACAAGGGAATCAATTTTGCATGGATACGACGGAAGACAGAAGTAAGATCAAGAAACCTGCTAGTGTAATAAAAAAAAAAACCGGAATCGAATAGTAGCAAAATCTTCGACGAAGACATTGAAAACAGCAACATTTATCACAGCAGAGCAAGGACATAGAAAAGAGCCGAGAAAGCAGTTGAACCCCGCCAAAGGATTCACGGGTGAAGCTCGACTTGAAGCAACTGGCCGTGCCGTAGTCGTTAAAAGATGTATAAAGGCGTAAAGTTCACTCATACTCCATAGGAAAGGGAAGATCCTCCGACCAGACCGGTGTTGTTTCTGGCGGGCAAATGCCTGATGATTCATGTCGGGCCATTTTTGTATATAAGCTAGTTGCGCCGTAAACTCTGCTTGCGAGATGCAGGATTTTGTGTGACGTCAGTATGACGCGTAGTTTGCATGTGGCGTTTGCAGATACCGCTACAGGTGCATCCATAGATAAATATCATCCATTTCTCCAGTAGCCTCAAATACCTACGCTAGGATGCATATCCGGTATAGCTCTTAAATACCATTGCAGTGCCCCGCGGTCTACTCCTTGATATGCAATGGCCTCTCTAGCACCATGAAACATGAGGCTACAGAGACTAGTGCGAATCTTGGGGTCATTCGATTAATCGAGTCTGGTCAAACCTCGCTGGGATCGATGCGTTTCATTCATTTATTTGGGATTATGCAATTTCCCCAGAACTAGGGCTTCCGATACCGGGATCCCGGTATTAGAATCTGATTTTTATCGTAAATTATTTTTAAACAAACCAGCTCAACAAACAAACAACTCAGCTAATATACAAAGTTTCATGATCTAATTTAAAGTATATTTTGAATACCAGCGGTTTATTGTTCGGTTTGGAGGTAACTTTGGATTTTTTTTTTTAATTTCTATCGAGCAGATTTTATGGAATCGTGTTTTCGTCAAACATAAGACCTAACAGTAATCCTCAACTTTACCATACATTTATTTCAAAATTAATGCTGCAGTATTTTCGACATAACGGAGGATCATGCTAAGCCATTTGAGGTAGTATAGGCCCTTAATAATGCCTAATCCTATTCGTCTCGAATATATACTTTATAACTCGAATATATAACCCGCACTGGCCCCTCTTGGTGGATTATGGCCCACTCCCTCTCACTGAAAGAGGCCAGTGTCCCAGCAGTAGGAAAATTATAGGCTTATTAGGTATGTATCTTTTACTTTATCATCTTCCAAGTCGTAGATAACTTTCCTACGAGCATTAGAAGTTCAAATACAATATTAATCTAACACTCACGTGTAAATCATAATAGTGTAATATTAGAAAAGCTTTAACATGCAAATATGAACATTTATACGCCATTGTCTACGCAACAATGATCTATCTGTTATCAACCTGCGTATGACGCGCTTGTCATAGTGATCGCAGCATGCACTTGAGACTTATCTCAATTAATTTGATGCATCTGTGCTAGACTTCGTCACACAGGCGTGATTCGCGATTTCTTCTTGAGTCGCAAACGTCGCAATGCCAAAGTTGCTTAGGGGTGTAGAAACGCACGTAAGTTTTTAGAAAACTTACTTTCTTTCGTTTCTGACTGCGTCTTCGTTCGCGTGGAAGTCCTAAGATACGCAATATACAAAAATAACAGCCACATTTTTATAAATCTCCCACGGCCCCCGACTCACCACGTCGCATCGCATCGCCCGCCTGCGCTTTTACTTTGTTTTCGCTTAGCTCTTTCTGTTTTTTTTTTCTTTTTGTTTGGTTCTTAGGGGTCGTTGCGTTATGTTAAAAGCCATAACCTTCCTAAAAATATTGCAAAAATATTTTTTCAAATCTTAATCCAGAGATTAGCGCGTTCAAACAAATAAATTCTTCAGCTTTATTATTTTTCTCCTCCTTCGTGTTGCTGGCACGATTGTAATTCAGATCTTGTTGGACCAAAACTTCGTCACTTCCACAGCGTCGTCGGTGGCAGCGCAGGGGTCAAGCTTTATTATTAGTATACTTATAGATATACTAGGGCTATCCCTCAGTGGCGAAGGTACCACTTCCCTTAAAAAATTCAGAACACAACCACTCTATAGTCAATTAATCATTGAAATATAATAAAACTGTTTATTGCCATTTTTTCTTGCTCTGGCTTACCTCTGTCATAAATTCACCCTTCGCCACTGCTATCCCTAGTATATTAATATTATAATAATAAAACTTGACCTATCTATTGTTGCGATATCTATACATCGCAACACAAAGACATGTTGAGAAATCGCGTCGCGTCCCCCTGTGTGGAGGTTCTTTTAACAACCTTTCGACATTCTCGTGTAGCCTTTTTCCTTTATGACGTGAAACCAATCAGCATAATTCGCCCATTGTTGTTCTACAATGTGGGTAATAGATAAAAAGTAATTAGG